>CM051025.1:77272473-77519973 GCA_027627225.1 Congeria kusceri
ATACTTATTCCCTCTAAATGAACTTTTATTTTTGCAATTGTCACTGAAGATCTTTAAACTACTTGCAACACAAGTGAAAAGCTTGTGACAGGACATTAGGTTCAAGAGTTTTTAAAGAAACACAATACTTTTTTTAATGAGGGATCCATAGTGGAAATAAAAAGCCCTACTAAACTGCAAGGAAAAGACAAAACAAGGGCAACCGGTAATGTATAACAAGGAGTTCAATAGAAACAAGGACAACCAGTAATGTATAACAGGGAGTTCAATAGAAACAAGGACAACTGGTAATGTACAACAGAGAGTTCAATAGAAACAAGGACAACCAGTAATGTATAACAGGGAGTTCACTAGAAACAAGGACAACTGGTAATGTATAACAGGGAGTTCAATAAAAACAAGGACAACTGGTAATGTATAACAGGGAGTTCAATAGAAACAAGGACAACCAGTAATGTATAACAGGGAGTTCAATAGAAACAAGGACAACTGGTAATGTATAACAGGGAGTTCAATAGAAACAAGGACAACCAGTAATGTATAACAGGGAGTTCAATAGAAACAAGGACAACCGGTAATGTATAACAGGGAGTTCAATAGAAACAAGGACAACTGGTAATGTATAACAAGGAGTTAAATAGAAACAAGGACAACCAGTAATGTATAACAGGGAGTTCAATAGAAACAAGGACAACCGGTAATGTATAACAGGGAGTTCAACAGAAACAAGGACAACCGGTAATGTATAACAGGGAGTTCAATAGAAACAAGGACAACCAGTAATGTATAACAGGGAGTTCAATAGAAACAAGGACAACTGGTAATGTATAACAGGGAGTTCAAAAGAAACAAGGACAACCAGTAATGTATAACAGGGAGTTCAATAGAAACAAGGACAACTGGTAATGTATAACAGGGAGTTCAATAGAAACAAGGACAACTGGTAATGTATAACAGGGA
This sequence comes from Congeria kusceri, assembly GCA_027627225.1. Taxonomy (NCBI): domain Eukaryota; kingdom Metazoa; phylum Mollusca; class Bivalvia; order Myida; family Dreissenidae; genus Congeria; species Congeria kusceri. The sequence continues at coordinate 77,273,434 of CM051025.1, forward strand.
GTTCAATAGAAACAAGGACAACTGGTAATGTATAACAGGGAGTTCAATAGAAACAAGGACAACTGGTAATGTATAACAGGGAGTTCAATAGAAACAAGGACAACCGGTAATGTATAATAGGGAGTTCAATAGAAACAAGGACAACCGGTAATGTATATCAGGGAGTTCAATATAAACAAGGACACCGGGAATGTATAATAGGGAGTTCAATAGAAACAAGGACAACCGGTAATGTATAACTGGGAGTTCAATAGATGGAGAATCCTGCCTTTGATGCAAGCAAATTGCAATTTACTCATTTTGACTCTAGAAAATAATCTGCCTTGCATCATTTTGATGAATTTGTTTTTCATTTGCGAACTTCAAAAGCACTAGAAATTTTTATTTTATTTTACTTATGGAGTATTTAATCTTTATAAATTGAATTACAATTTGCAGAACACTGAAGAAATATGCAGAAAAGCAGCTGTGACTACAATATTTGGACCCCTGAAGTTTTCATTTTGACCCCAGGGAATTTCTAACCAGGGTTCATTTGACTCCTGGTTTTCAAAATGTACTGAAATCCTTCTCTGACTAGACTGCAACCAATAATGATTTACAAATGGATATCTGGACAGGTACATTAAACAGGTGTGTCACAGACACGGATGCCCCCACGACACATGTTTGGACAAAGACAAAGGGCGTGTTGCCAACAAGTTTTTTTCCTCCACACATTTATTTTCATATACTGGTATACTCTATAGTGGAAAAATGACAAAGGTTATAATTTGGCTAAAACTGGTCACTGCCAGAATTCCCTCCTTTACGATCACCTATACATTAAGTGTCTTCAGCTGTGACAGTTTTAGCAAAATCTGCCAAGAAGTTAAAGATGAGTTGAGTCCACAACATTTCAGGAAGTATATATTCTGTAGTGAAAAAAATGACAAAGGGCCATAATATTGCCAAAACTGGTCGCAGTCAAAATTCCTTCCTTTAAGAACACCTATCCATTAAGGATCTTCAGCTGTGAAAGTTTGAGCAAAATTCGCCCAGCAGTTAAAAAGGAGTTGAGTCCACAAAATTTCGGTTTGTACATACTGACCGACAAGTGCAATGCTTAATGCCTCCCACTTTGTAGAGGCATAAACATCAGTTACACCCATACATTGTATCAGAGAGCAATTTGTCAAAACATACTGGCTGCCAAATAGTATTCATTCTATTGAGTGTGTCTCAAAATAGGCCCTGGGATAAATACCAGAATGCAAAGGTTAAGCGCTCAAGTCCTGATAACATTGCATTAAATATCAGATTTAAGAATTTTCCCACAATGTGTTGTAATGGATTATAATGCACGGTTCGGTACACAATTGAATCAAGCAAGATTTCCATTACAGTCGGGATTTTAATGTTAAAAGGTTAAAAGCTGATTTTGAAAAAGTTAAAATCAATAATTACCATAAACATATGAGGCAATAAATACACAGCTAAGACAATGTCCGCACACAGCTACGTGACAAAGGCCTTGCTGTACAATCATGTGCATTGATACACAAATATTGTTGAGGAAACTTACTGAAGTCACTTATACTGATGTTTACTACTTTAGTATAATTATATTTATTAGTTCCAATATATAAAGTGATAAGCATATTCAAATTACCGAATGGATAAATGTATTGATGATCAACATTTTAAACAATAGAAAATCAGTTTAAATCACATACCAATAAAGGAAATCTGTTATCCAGCCCTTGTGTTCATAGGCAACAGAAACCTGCTTTCCACTCTCTGACTCCCAGGTTTTTATAACACCATCTGAAAATAAAAAAAACAAGATTTTTAAATAACCCCTTCAATGAAGGGAATCACATGGTTCTATTTTGATAATTATGTTGCACAGAAAAGAACTTACATTGTTGTCGGTAAGCTCAACATTTCGCAGCATTGGTAATTTTAATAATTATAATTAAGTTTATCACATTTGGAGTTTAATTGTGAGTGTTCTGATATATATATATATTACTTTCCACATGCAGTTGAACACCACTATTTCGAACACAATTAATTCGAATAAATCGCTATTTCGAACTAATGTTTTTCCTTCTTTATTTAACTAAAATATCAATAATTAATTTGAATTTGCCTATTTCGAAGTCTTCTCTATTTTGAACAAAAATTCTGGTCCCAACTCAGTTTTTCACACCTAATCATAAGTGTTTATTTCGAAGTCCAACCACAGTTTTCTTTGATCTTTTATAATTTGATAACACCAACCAAATAAATGCAATGAGTGTTTGTTTTTTTTTTCACAATTTTTACCAAATTTACGAATCTTCATATACATGTATATATCACATTTATCGCATGGACAATTTTCACAACTATACAATTCATTAGTACAATAGACAAAAGAGAAATTCGCTATTTTGAAATTTCCTGTTTCGAACTATTTTCGCTGGTCCCAACGACTTTGAAATAGTGGTGTTCAACTGTATAAGTGTGTAAAACCTTATCTAACTCATTTCTATACCATGTTGATTGTTGCTAGAGGTAAGTTTCATGGAACACATTCCAAGCGTTAGCTAGTGCTGTTCGCAAGTCAGTTTTGAAAGTAAGGTACCATTACAGATGGACTGTGACTCCGCATTACAAATTTTACCTATCAACGAGTATAAAGCAATATGTATTATTACAAACAATATTGAACATACCTAGAAAAATTATACACCATTCTAGACCCCATAAGCTATCTACAAAGTGGAACATTCATCATACAATAAGTATTTAAAGTTTCACAGGGTAGGTTGGTGCTAAGAAATAACAATTAGTAGACAAAACGTTTCATTTTTGCGAGAACAACAGTACTGTGATTCTGAAATACATACCCCCAAAAATGTGAAAATATGCGTCTTTTTCAAATTATGTAAGTAGACTTGGGTATTTTGGCTACTTTTTTGGCCACTTGTAATGCTAGAATAGACATTAATAAGTACCTTGAGTAGTAAACAAATGAACATATTTGCTGTGGTAAACAACATTTTATCTGTGGCCCCCATATGCTAACAATTGCGCTTCCAGATACACACACATTGTTCCGGGAGATTTAATTAATAGCAGTGGTCTTGACCTGTAGACCTATGGGCCCATATGCAAGTGTCCTATCTGAAAAGTAATATGGAACTTAAGCCTCAGTCACACTGTTACCATTTTGGCTACGATAGCCCACGATTGACAAAATCTTGGTGAAGAGTTTTAAAGCGTGAACATATAGCGCTGCCACGATTTTTCCAAAAAGTAGGACAATCTTAGTACCATCGTATCTCAATCTGGCTTATTCTTACAACCTCTGAAGGGGGAATTTTGACTGACCGGTGGAATATTTTAATATGGAAGTTTGTACAAATTAACTGATTTGAAAACTAACTCAACCCAAACAAACTCGCGTGTAATTGTCGTTTGGTAAAAACGTCATGTAATCTTTATAGCAAATGAAACTCCTATACATATAGCTTTGATTATTTTTTAGCACAAAAAACCATAGCTCAGAATCTACTGATAACGTTTAAAATTTGGACTATACATGTAACATCGCAGCTATACACGCGTCATTTCCACGAGTTTCTCGTTATTTCGCCGGCGTTAATAAATAGTTCGCGCGTTTTTCTAGCCCAGCACGATTTTTTAACGGAGATATGAAACTAATATAATTCAATATGCAACACATATTTTTTTGTAAAAGTAATTTGCAGTCCCGCTTTTTAAATTATGAACTAATTTAATGTATTCCTTTAAAAGACCGAAAATGGAAATACACTACAAATCCATAATATCGCTATTCGCGGGGTCCACGGATCGCAATCGCGATATAACTTGTCAGGTCATTTATGTGCAGATAAACACAAGCCTATTTTTGCTATCTCAAAAAGTAAATGTAATTAAATCACCTTTTCATTGTTGTTAACATCCATAACGGTTATATCCATATGTAAAATATTCTATTTGTATTATACAAATATTATATAGTTCCTTGTAATTAATTTTAAATTAGTAGTTATCACAACACATATACAAATCGAAACGCGGAACGCCTATCCGAATTTTACTGTTCACATGTCATAAACACAAATTTTATTTACAGTTAAAATACACATGTACTTCATGAAAAGCCTTTGTTCGGCTAGAAAAGCGCGCGAAAATAATGCTGACATGTACAACGTCCCGTCATCCGCATGGAAAGCGTGGGTGTATTGATGGCCATATAAAAACTTTGTAGTGCAGAGAACTGTGAGATCTTTACTTTTTAATAAAAGTTTTGTAGCGCATACCAACACATTTTTTTTATCGCCATCGATGTGTAGTTAACATGTCCCCTTAAACAAAAAAATACTTTTGCCGTATCGATAACGTTATTGTCGTTCAGATAGGTCAGTACAGATTTATGACAAACAGGTACTGTGTACATCCCCCACGTGGACAGCATGTAATTTGGCTGCGAATTAAAGCTATTAAAGCAGTGAAAGGACGTTGTCATGGGTGGCACGCGCGATATAAGCTGATGACGTCAAACTGTTTCACTTTGATGTTGAACGGATCGGTTTATTGTTTATCAAACATAACATGTGTCAATGAAATATTAGTGATGTAGACCAAAACGGCTATACTTATGATGCGGATGATTATCGGCATCTTAACAAGGTTTTCTGTTAATTTTTTATTTTTTTTGCAGACCTTCAAGGGGGAATTTTTCCATTTTTTAGGGGAAAAATACATACTTTTCAGGTGGGGGAATGGGGCCGATATTCGGCGGCCAAAATCGTAGATTGAGGGCCCTGGACATGGGCCATATAATATGTATAACAGCATGTTTAATAAAGTGAAAACTAACTGAATATATCTCATTAATGAATCAATATACACCAAGGAAATTTGTTAATTATCCTATTGATATAAAATTTATAAATGTGTACTTAGTACAATGATTCTAAGATCTTAATGTGTTTTAGTAAGTATTTTTTCTGACTTTTAGTGTTGCATGATGCATAAAATAACAGAGAGCAGATCAAATGAATCATACAGCGATATACAGTCACATGTTACATACAATTTTGTGCACTCTGTGTAGCCGGTTGAAACCCTTTAACAAGGTCATTTTTACAATATCGGTTACATTCTACAAATTTTTTTTTGCTTTTTGGAAAAAATCGGGTTGGCGGATCCGAGAACCAAGAAATAAAAAAACTCTCGCCTTAGATTACTGTGTTTTGTAATTTCTGAATTAATACAAGTACACAAGTTTTTGCTGGAACATTAGTACAATTTTTATGTGTAGCACAGAAAAATGTGAACTCTATAATCAAAATTTAAAGTCACGTTTTTCGTATATTTATGATGTATACTTTTTCATATATCTATGATAAATTTAATAATTTTTATTTTGTAGGTATTGTTTCACTGTGGCTACACATATTTAGTCATGTAACAACTGTTTCTTCAGCGGTATAATATAAAATTATCACGGTAATCCACTATGAATGCTAATACAAACTTCATAATCATGTTATAATGAATGGTGCTGTGGGAAAACCTGGCTTAATGCACGTGCGTAAAGTGTCGTCCCGGATCAGCTTGTGCAGTTCGATCAGGCTAATCCGGGATGCCACTTTCCACTTTTATGGTTCAAGGAAGTCTTTTTGAAACATAATTCACTGTAGGCGGAAAATGCCGTCCTGCAATAGCCTGTGCAGACTGCACGGGCTGATCCAGGATGAACGTGCATTAAGCCCGGTTTTCTCATCACACAGCTCTAATATATTCATGCATAAAGGTTAATGTCAGGTTAATTTTTGCGGGCTCTACCTCAATAAAGCCTATAAACTGACATGAAGCCTCTAATGTCATTGCAGTAGATCTATTATTCATTAAAGATTCTTTACAGATCACGATGTGCCAAGCCCAAAATATGACAGTTATACCTCACTGATTATCGATAGATCTAAACAGCTATTTGGATATATTCCAAAACAGTCTTAAAATAAAATAATATTCTAAAAATAATTTGTCCTAACAAACAAACAAATGAATATCACAAAATCTTTAGACATTAATAATGGCTATCTAGTTAAAAGCATCTCTGTAGACAGAACTTTGGGCAGCATTGCTGCGTGCAAGACTATTCCAAATGGAACGTTTTGTAAAGTAACTAGGGTTAGTTTAGCATTATGGCTTAGCTAGTCTGTTTTGAATTGGTTATCTATGCATTAACAAACACATTTTGAAGAAAACATCATTTAAACATTGACAACAAGCTAGCAAGAAAATAAGGCGTCCCAGGACATACAGTAAAATCATTAGAGGCGCGTCGTGGGAAAACCGGACTTAATGCATGTGCGTAAAGTGTCGTCCCGGATAAGCCTGTGCAGTCTGCACAGGCTAATCCGGGACGGCACTTTCCGCCTACAGTGTATTTATGTTTAGAAGAGACTTCCTCGAAACAGAAAATACCATAAAAGCGGAAAGTGCCGTCCTAGATTAGCCTGTGCAGACTGCACAGGCTAATCCGGGACAACACTTTACGCACATGCATTAAGACCGGTTTTCTCACGATGCGCCACATTACTTCTTTGACAAAAGAACAATATTAAAGTCTTTTTATGTAATACAGCAGTAAATCTTGCTTGATGTGAGTGAACAACATTTAAAAATTCTTTATACATCCGTATGGACAAATTTAGATTCAAGTTGATATGTTCCATCAATAGCGCCGCCAGCTAACATAATATATATCTGAGACCTGTAACTCTGAGGCTACTAATCACAACAGAAAAAACATTGTTCTTTCACCATTTTGGGATAAGAAATAAAACTGGAAAACAACAAGTTCAATAACTCAAAATAAACAGAGCATAACTAGGGTTTCTTTTGTAAAAATGAGAAAAGAAAACTTCTGTGTTATTAATTGCTTAAATGCAAGACCCAATTATATTATCCTGATAATACCATATAACTGTGTACATTTCCAGTTGTACTTCACTATTTCCACAAGATGCAACAGAGGATACATTTTGACAAAAAGGACCAGGCTTAAAAAATTTCGGTACAAAGACTCAAAATAAGTAAAACTAGACATGTGTCCGTATGACACGGATGCCCCCACATTCTGCTGGTTCTCACAATATTCCGCTGATGTCGGGAAAAATGCAACAAAATACCCAGGTATATTTTCATTACTCTAGCGGTTATTTTTTTCAACTTACACCAGACACAAGTCCAAAAATGTCATTTTTTGCTGAAAAAAGGGCCATAACTCCACTTATATCGATAAAAATGCACCAAAATATCCAGGTGCACAAGTTCACATGCTGATTAATATGTTTATAAAGTTTCATCACTCTAACAGTAATACTTTTTGAGTTATGCATGACACAAGTCCAAAAATGTCTTTTTTTGCTAAAAAAAGGGGCCATTACTCTGCTGATGTAGGAAAAAACTGCACCAAAATACCCAGGTGCACAAGTTCACATGCTGATTAATATGTTTATAAAGTTTCGTCACTTTAGTAATACTTTTTGAGTTACGTGCGACACAAGTCCAAAAATGTCATCTTTTGCAAAAAAAAAATGGCCAAAACTCCGCTGATGTCGGAAAAAACTGCGCCAAAAATACCCAGGTGCACAAGCCACGATGCTGAAAAAAACTGCGCCAAAATAATCGGATGCATAAGTCCCGATCCCGATGAATATGCTTATCAAGTTTCATCAATCTAGCAGTTATACTTTTTGAGTTACGCGCAACACATAAATCTGACAGACGGACGGGACGGACGGACAAGGGCAAATCTATATGCCCACCCCCTCTAAAGTGAGAGCATAAAAAATAATAACAAAACAACACAGAAGTCCAATATAGTTTGACCAACGTAATTTGGCCGGCCTTAAAATAGTAACTATAAATAAACATTCACCTCTCCTGAATATCGGTTTGCGTGGATAAATCTTTTCTACCATTGTTTATTATTCAATTGCATTGTTAGTAACGTGGTAGCATATCAGTCTATTGGCACAGCAGTACGATAAACATTTTGCGGTCACAAGTTCAAATCCCACAATAAGCTAAAGTTTCCTTTTCAATGTGCCAGCACTATCTTTTCTAATTATGATATTTTTCCATCGCGCAAAAAGTTGTTGACGTTTTATTCTTAAATTTCTGTTGATACATGTAAAATAAATAGTGTAAGGATAAAAGTAATGTGAAAACAACGTTTACTGGATTAAAACAAAAATATCAACGCCCTATCAAAGTTCTAAAATACAGAAAGGAATCCAAAATATCAATGAAAAAGTAAAGTTTATACATATTATATGAAATTTCGATGAAAAATGTTGCAATAGATGTTCTGAAAGTGATTCAAACTCAGGGCAGAAAAATTACCGTGTCAGTATTACAAACCCGACACATTACCAATTGCGCCACAAATACCTTGATAGCACAATGTTGAAAATTTTAATGTCATTGTGATCACTAAACTTCGGTTGTGTATGTTTTGTTACTATAATTAGGCCGGCCATTTTATCTTGGTCCGATTATACCCGTACCTCAATCTTTTCTAGCTTAAAAGTTTAAATATCATGCATTCAAACTGTCATTGTGTTGCATAATAAATTGTATAAGTTAGCTAAGTTACAGATTTGTCTGTTGCCCACTAACTTCCTGTGTCTGAAAGGGACCCCAACAACTCGTGTTTGATACACTTTTATTACTAAGACATTGACTGATGTAACTTGTGAGAAAAAATATGTACTAGTATGCAAATACATTTTATTGCCTTGCTTTTTATGTTGTTACAAAAACTTACTTGATAGAAATAAAATTGAGATACTACATCCTGATGGGTTGATTTTGATACAAACCACATCATGTCAACTAGAGGTGTCACAATATACCGGTATATTGGTTAATCGCAATATTTGATTCTGCAATAAAATATTGCAATATGAATATCCAAACCGATATATTGCATTATTTGTGGTCTTTTTTACAGTTTTATGTTTTTTCTTGTTATTATTATATCTACATTGATTACAAAACTTCTGATTGAATTAAAACATGCTTTTTGTCAGGGATAAACAATCGAAAGCCAGTATCATTTTGTAAAGTTATTAGTATTGTAGTGGTGAAGCTCAAAGGCCAGACCATTATAATAGACTTTACTGGCAACCAATAATATTTCATGTTATGTTTGGTATACATGTTTTCTCTTAAATGGTGTATGCTTAATAATAATAAATTAAACCCGATACATTGTTTCAATTTAAAATAAAGAGTGAAATACATACATAGTTTATGCACAAAACAAATATACATCATGAATAGAGTAACTGTACATGTAAAAACTCACTCAGTATGTAATATAATAAATACAGTGAACAGCCAAGATAGGCGGTTTGATAGTGTTGCTCATAATTGTTTTGCTTATCTATCTGCTGTTTATATGTTGCTATTGTTGCGCCTGTCATCAACATCAGTGAAAATAGAAAGTAAAAAAAACTATCCTATAAAATATTGCTCTATTAATAGTGATTTTATCAGTTTTCAGCTTATTAAATACATAAATACAAAGGTCGCAATATATCGCAATAAATATTGTGATACAATAATGACAGACATGATTTTTACAAACAAAGATAAATTTTGCTAAACAAAGATGTAAGCCATGATGAGCTCTAGAAGTAGGTGAACAAAGCGAACGGTCTTTCTATAGAATACTTAGTCGATGAAACACAATGTTAAAAGTGTACCAATGCAAGCATATTGCGACAAAGATTACAAACTGTCTTCTTCTCCTTCTTCTGCCTGTACTGGCCACAATCAACTATCTGATTATACTGCCAAGTGGTAAATAAAGGTACGTAAAAGGGGACAAAAGATAAGAAAGTTAAGTATGTACAGAAAATTATGAGAGTAATCTAGGCAAAGTGATTGGCTAGGTTGTCTTGGAAGGCGATAACCGAGCCGGCTGACTTAAAATCTTCTGGGAGATGATTCCAGTCGTGGATGGTTCTTTGGAAGCAGGACTTCTCTCTGGTGAGTGTGCTTGTATGTGGGAACATAAAGGTGTTACTGTTGGCATTTGTTGAGGAGTGGGTTGGTTTCTGGAGGTGGGTGTCTGGGTCGATGGCATTTTCTTTATTAACGATTTTATATAACATTGTTAGTTAATTGATTTTTCTTCTTGTTTCTAGTGTTTTCCATTTGAACTCTTGAATCATTGAGGTGACGTTTAATCGGTTGTGATATCTGTTTTGAACAAATCTTGCTCCACATCACTTGTACCATTTCTAGTTTGTTAATATCTGCTTTTTCATGTGGATCTCATACTGAGCTTGCATATACTAAGGTGGGCGTGACCTTTAACTTGTACACAGCTTCTTTTGTGGTTGTTAATAAGATGTTGAGATTTCTTCTGAGGAACCAATGGTGTTATTTGCTTTGTAGAAATGTTTGAGATGTGTTAACCCCAGTCTACAGTAGAGGTAATGGTGCATCCAAGATATTCTGCTGATTCGACATTTTCTAGTGTATGGCTGTGAAGCTGGTAGTCGAAGCAGAGGGATGTTCTTTTCCTTGTTATGGACAGGACCTGTAGTAGACCTGGGGTGGAACTACATTTTCCAGGTTTCTTCCCATAGCTTGCTTACGTCATTTTTGAGGACTTTGGCGTCTGCGTCAGATTTAACTGTAAGGTAGGCAATGACATAGTCAGCAAATGGTGGAGTGCAGCCCCTCGTTGATGTCAGTGTTCTGCCTTGAATTTGGACTATTGGGGACAAGGGCACTCTAGGCTTGAAAAAGTGGGGACAAATTACAAAAATGTAGGGACAGAGACAAAAAAAGTTTTACACCTCATGAATATTCCCAAAGCAGATTTTTGTTTGGAAAAGTACATACTAGCTGTTTTAATTCATGTTTGTTTTTCTTTTCTGTTCAAAATGGGATTAATACATAATATTGTGTTCTTAATTAATTCATAACGTTCTGTTAAACTGCATTCTTAAATACCTTATGTCCATGAATTAATAATTCCAATTTGAACAAACAAATTTGAACCAACGTTATAAACACAAGGCATTAATAATGAAACCTGTTAAAACTACAAAGTGAACAGTGTGACGTCATCAATTAGCCGGGCATCCAAAACTGCAAGCCGTTAGCAACACCCATAGCAAAAGTGTCGGTTAATTCGACTTCAAAAGGCTTGATGTGTCTGACAAAATGCGGCTGTTGTCTAGCAGTTTGTCGCTGAAAATCGATTTTTATGCTTAGCATGTGGACTGCATGTACAATTATCGATTGATACTGCTGTATCTGAACTGCTCAAGAGCGTTAATGAATTAGTGTTCTAGGGAAAAAATTGTGTACGCCCGCGGACCTGTTTACGAAAATTTGGTGGGGACAAATCATTTATTTTTGCGCCAATGGCGCAAGGCCGCATCCCGGCAGAACGCTGGATGTCAATGATAGATAGAGAAATAGGGTAGGCCGGAGGAATGACACCTGTGGTACGACGGCAAGCAAAAGTTCTGGTGCTGAGTGGTGGCTGTCCAGAGCAACGAATTGGCTTCGTCCAGTTAGGAAGCCTTTGATCCGTCTGTTTGTCCTGCCGTGTATTCCAAAGTGTTGTAGTTTGAGGAGCCGTAGGTTGCGGGACACTTTGTCGAAACGCTTTTGAGAAATCCATAACAAGAAAGTCTGTTTGTTTTCCTTCTTCAAGGTTCATTGAGATGTCATTTGTAAATTCCACCAGTTGAGTTTCACAGCCTCTATTTTTTCTGAATCCATGTTACATAGGGTTTGACATGTTGTTGTTTTTTTCCATGTTTCATGATATGGCTGGATATTGTGTTCCATCAGTTTACAGCATATGCAGCTTAAGGAGATCTGATGGGTCTGTAGTTGACTGTTGTATTTGCTTCCCTTTTCGAATACTGGTTGCACTGCAGCCTGTTTATATTGTATGTATACAAGGTTATTACATACATGTATTTTATAAGTTAAATAAATGAGTGTTTGAAATATTATTTCCAGTTAACATTGAAGTTAATTAATAACTGGAAAGTCAAAACAGATAATGATAATTGATAATGAACAACTAAATACCAAAAACATTGTATTCATTAAAGCCAATTACTGCTTTCTGGTTAGGATTAAGTTTGGTGGAAAATTATGTGTAATATAAAGAAATTGTCCACTACACTATACATAAAAGATCCTTAAGTGGTTAGGCATTGAGCCTTGGAGGCCAAATATTGGTCATTTAGTTGAGATGAATAATTGGTTATTTTAACACAGAACATGATTCTTAATCTTATATCACTGTTGGTAAATTTATAATGTCTTGTTGTTGTTGAGAAACAACACGAATAATCACTATCTGCGGGCTGTGGGTGATCCCCCCACAAACACACACACAAATAAACAACAAAACAAAAACACAGGGCCCTGGTCCTGGCACCTTAGTGCAAAGATACGCTTCAAGCCTTCAGCTTAACAGTTAACTGACAAGTGCCAATTTACCTTCACATCCCATGAGAATCTCACGTCGAACAGGGTTATAACCTAATGCAGTGATTGAACGTGTGTGAGTATCTCTCACGACGTATAACTTTTCCATAGCCATTCTGAAAGTCGATTAAAATCACACGCGCTTAATAACAGCAGAGCACTTCAAACTCCAAAATACAGTTCATCCGCCATTTTAGTTTATCTTGACAACCACGCATGTGCGCGTTTTGACCGGTGTCGAGGTACTTTTCTATAATTTCTGAAGTTTTGATAAAATTGTATATCTATTCATGGAATTTGTCAGGGGTCCTTACATTTATACAAATGCATAAATAAAAGCACTTACAAAATGTTAAGTCTTGACTTACTTTGGCTTATCAGATTAAAATATCATTTATTTATTAACTATACTGGGTTGCCTCCCCTAGTAACGAATTGTCCATGGCCAGCAGCAGACTGTTTATCATGATGGTGCTGAGCGTTCATAGACAAATGGAAGATTTCTGGTTTGAATTTAAGTTTGGTGCAATCACCATTGAAAGTTATCATGAATACGATATATTAAATGGTTTAAAATTCATTTTTTGGACAATAATTTAACAGACATAGTGACTAACCATTCATCAGCCCGTGAATGTTATATACTGTTATCTGTATTCTCGCGGTACTTAACTATTAAGTAAATATTTGGAGCAAAAAACAACTAACAAAACATTTTCTTTCAATAACATGCTATAAATTGAACCTTTTCACGAAAATAACAACTGGAAATCCTGTTTAAAAGTAAAGTATTCGTCCTTAAATTATTCTGTTTTTCAATGCACCATGCAGACATCTTGAAAAATTACGTCATCGGTAATCTCGCGGTAAAACTTTTGTTTTGAAATAAGTTTGCTGTTAGTGTATAAACAAACACAAATACACTTTAAATTGTTGGATTTTAACCTTTAACAAATATAACAAAACAATAATTTGAGTCTTCAATTATATTTACTCAAGCAGACGAAAGTGTAGACATTGACCCCCTAATGTCTACCGATAGCTGCAGGCTGATACGAAAGTTATTTATATTTATGGTTTCAAATCATATTACTTGTTTACATTCGAATGAATTAATTTATAACTTATTATTTTCTTAAAGAAAACAAAAAATATGTTAGATGTTGACAATTAAGCATGAAAATCCGAAGATAAACAATTACCGCGAAAATAGAGATTCGCTGCACCTCACATGAATTAGACTACCTGTGAATGGTGTCAAACCCGATCATTAACAATCATACTATCAATTGGGTAGTTCCAGGTCACTAGCATGTTGGTCTGTCATTCCGGCCCCCTTTATGCATAAATCGATCCATGCATAGTCTAAACATTGTCAAATATATATGTTTGGGTAATGAATATGTAGTTCAATTTGTAATATTTCACATAAAAACAAAAAACAGTTCGAAAATCGGCAATATTTTGCCTAAATACAACCTAGATTTAGCCCCCTCTAATGACATTTTTTTCATTTTTGCAGTGTGACCCATGGGTCCGGCCCTTCTGATTGGTTGTCACGGTTGGTTGCTATGTGCAGGTGCGCATGCTATAATTAGTTTGTCTTATTAAAATTGGGACTTAACTGAATGCAGTAATCCAATTATTTTGAATAAACGTTCAGACATAAGATACTTTCCACACATTTTTCAAACCTACTAATTTATTTCATAAGAATTATGTAATTATGCGTTTTCTGTGCAAATTAATCGCTGCACTGGTCTCATAAACATGACCTACCTTCCATAGCTTATGAACAGTAAAAATGTGAAACATCTAAATTTAATCGTAAATAAACAGCCAAACATATTCAGACACGTTTCAGTTTAATAACTTAAACTGTTAAGCATTTATAATGGTTTATTTTATATGATTTATACAGAATCCCTGACCGACAAAACCGCTCTCTTCATTTTAAATGTAATGACGTAAACCTAAGTATACTTCGGAAGACAGATATCTCAGCTTCAGTATGCACGTTTGAAACATTTGGTAGCATTAAGTATTGTTGTTAAATATTTTGTTGAACTGTATGCACTAATTTCAGGTGTTCCGAATCAGTTATGTGTGTTCCGGGTCACTTAACACTTCTACAGTGAGTCTCCTATAGTTTCCTTTAAGGTTTGTTTTAAAAGCATTTTTAAATGTCACTCTGACTTAGAAGTTGTCAAACAACACCACTAGGAAGATATATTCATTTCTGGAACCAGACAACAAATAAATCACAATAAAATAGTTTATCATATTGATGATTTCCCCATGTTATCTTCTTTATATTTCATGTAGGATGCGGGTCAATATATGAACAGGTACAAAGTCATTTAGCTTACATGGCCATTCAGATGTTAGACTGCAACAATAAAATCATCATATAATTTATCAACGTTTGTCAATGCTTTGACTGGTAAATTTATACATCAAAATAACAGCTAAAAGAATTAAATAATCCGCGAAATAAATGAAATCAGTACATTAACTGGAATGCTATAACCAATCCAAATACATCCACGTACACAATGTGTTAATTGTACGTAGTTTCTAGACCAACATGTATCACCAGTAACAACCAAATCAACCATTTGACAACAATAATAAGCATTTTGATAAAATTAACAACCTAAGAATATAAGAATAACAAAACACATAATGATATCATAAGATATACTGGTAGCATTATTCCAATGGTAACATCAACACTCTGAAACACATACATACTACAGTCTTCACGGATAAATTATAAAATCAGCGGACCGTCGGTCCACCAAGCCAGCTGAATAGACTGGACCGGACTACAATTTGATGGACCTTAGTTTGGAAATTTTCTGTCCCTGTTTTTTATCAAATAAGCTTAAAATTAATTATGTTTTTTATACTTTTTGCTCTCATTAAATAGGAAATCCATTTTTGTTACCACATTGCTCCTGGCATTGCAAGGGACCATAACTTGATGGACCGCCGGTCCAGTAAGCTTACACATTTTGATGGACCTAGCAAAAATTTGGTGGACTCGGTCCACGGTCCACTGGTTTGTCGTGAAGACTGCATACTACAGCAAAATGATGATATGTCATATGTAGACATAAAGCTGAATGGTACTCTAGACAATTATGTGGAGGACACTATAGATCATTGTATATAAAAGTATAAACAACATTCTAAATATGGAACTCACAGTCTCTGCTTCTATTAAAAAGACAGTATTTAACAATTTGACAGCTTTTGAATACATATAATACATATAATATACACGTATACTATACTTGCTTACATCGATCAACTGTAATTATGATATTAATGAGATAAACTGTCTGAAAACTTTAAAACATTGAAGGGTCTTCTTTGTTCGCCCTTATGGCTAGCAAAAGTCTTCAGTTTGAAATACCACGAAAAGCTGTTTTGTTATTTATTACTAATAGAAGGGTAAATCAAACCTATGAGAAGCATTTCTATAATATCCCCTGATTTGTGTAACAAATAATTCTTATTGGTTGATACATAATTGTCTTACATGGTGCATGAGTCTACTGACCCAACCAACCCATGGATATATTCCGTAAAGCATATCACAAGAAATTGCTTGACATATCCCCCTTAAACAATGATGTTCGTTTAAGTGACACCCCAATACACATCTGTTGATATAACCGTTGTTTTCTGCTGTAATTTGGAAAGCAGGTGTTTTGTTATGTATTAATTACACAGAATATACATTTATTATGCTCCACGAAAAATTTCGGGGGAGCATAGAGTTGCCGCTTTGTCCGTCCGTCCGTCCCACTTTCTTGTCCGGGCTATTTCTCAGCAACTAATAGCCGGAATTCAATGAAACTTTATGGGAAGCTTCATTACTATGAGGAGGTGTGCATATTACCAGGATGTTCCACTTCATTGATTTTTCTCAGAGTTATGAGAGTTTGAAGATTTCTGAAACATGTATATAGTGAACAATTCTTGACTTTCTTGTCCGGGCTATTTCTCAGCAACTACTGGCCAGAATTCAACAAAAATTTATGGGAAGTTTTATTACCAAGAGGAGGTGTGCATATTACCAGGACGTTCAATGAGTTATGGGATTTTGAAGATTTCTGAAATTAGTATATAGTGCACAATCGTTTACTTTCTTGTCCAGGCTTTTTCTCAGCAATTACTGGCCGGAAATCAGCGAAACTTTATGGGAAGCTTCCTTAGCAAAAGAAGGTGTGCATATTACCAGGACGTTCCGCTTCATTGATTTTTATGAGAGTTATGTGAATTTTAAGATTTCAGAAATTAGTATATAGAGTGCAATTCTTGTCCGGGCTTTTTCTCAGCAATTACTGGACTGATTTCATTGAAACTTAATGGAACTCTTCATTACCAAGAGGAGTTGTGCATATTACCAGGATGTTCCGCTTCAGTGATTTTTCTAAGAGTTGTGGTTCTTTGAAGACTTTTGAAATTGGTTTCTAGTGCACAATTCTTGTACTAGGTATTGCTTAGCAACTACTCGCCAGATTTCAATAAAACTTTATGGGAAGCTTCTTTGCCAAGAGGATGTATACATGTTACATGGACGTTCCGCTTCAATGATTGTTTTTGGAGTTATGGGACTTTCAAGATGCCAATTGTGTCATGTTTATTTCTCTGGAACTGCTATATAAAATTTAGGGAACTTCGGGGGCATATAGTAATCGCATCGTCTGTCCGTCCATCCGTCCGTCCGTCTGTCACGTTTCTTGTGCGGAGCATAACTCCATTAGTATTGAAGGGATTCAAATGAAACTTCATATAATGTTAGAGGACAATGAGAGGAAGTGCAGAGTACAAAAACCACAACTCTTTCTTCAGTAGTTACGGAGTTATTGCCCTTTGTTAAATTTTCGTATGCGGAGCATATCTCCATTAGTATTGAAGGGATTCAATGAAACTTCATATAATGATAGAGGACAATGAGAGGAAGTGCAGAGCACAAGGACCTTAACTCTTTCTTCAATAGTTATGGAGCTATTGTTCTTTGTTTTATTTTCTTATGTGAAGCATTAATTTTCTTGTGCAGAGCATAACTCCATTAGTATACAAGGGATTTAAATGAAACTTAATATAATAATAGAGGACAATGAGAGGAAGTGCAGAGCATAAGGACCATAACTCTTTCTTCAGTATTTACAGAGTTATTGCCCTTTGAATAATTTCTTGTGCGGAGCATAACTCCATTAGTATCAAGGGATTCAAATGAAACTTCATATAATGATAGAGGACGATGAGAGGAAGTGCATAGTACAAGAACCACAACTCTTGCTTCAATATTTACGGAGTTATGCCCTTTGTGAAATTTTCTTGTGTGGAGCATATCTCCATTAGTATTGACGGGATTCAAATGAAACTTCATATAATGAAAGAGGATGTTGAGAGGAAGTGCAGAGTGCAAGGACCATAACTCTTTTTGTAGGAAGCATCATTTTTGTCAACATGTAACTGACATTGTGTTGCCTTCCTCTGACAAACATATGCTTCCGGGGCATACGTCACTTCTTGTGACAAGCCTTGTTACAATTTTGCTTCATCTGCATGTTCATATTGTATTTGTGTGGTATACTCACATACAGTTTTGATGTCAGATTTGGTCCTGCAGTTCTAGTGATTTTTAGACATTTTAATATCTTTGCCCTTCTCATTGCATTTCTATTGCTCTACAAAGCACATTGGGGAGCATCCATCAGTTTTACTGATATCCTTGTTTATCAATTGATACCATAAATGTGCCTGCCCATTCACCAGACATTTTCTATGTTTTATCGCGATGAATAAAATGTAGCTTAGTTTATGCAACCGGTGTTATGGTCCTTGTGCTCTGCAATTCCTCTCATTGTAGATTTGTCAACATGTATCACTCATAAAACCCTGTTTCGGTTCATGGATCAGCATACAGAGTTGAACCTTTGGTTATTTACTGCAAATGTATTGCTGTTCAAATTCCAGTTAATAAAAATATAAATTGGAGGGTGGTAATTATTTTCAGAACCAGTAATCTTGAAGTGACCCGGAACTACCAGTGATTCAGAACTCCTTCAATAACTGTAATGAATAGCATCAAGAGACATTTGTATTATGCATTATGCTGACAAATCATTTCACTTTAATTTTGATATCACCTAAATTTGACAATGTTTTGTTATTATTTAGAAGATTTAATTTCAATTTAATAATAATGTGAAATTTTGAATGTTTTCTTGACAATTTTTATCTGAAAATCACACATAATTTCACATACATCTATACAAACAAAAGATCATTGTATTTAGGGTCATGTCGAATTTAAGGTCACATCGAATTTGGGTTGCACTGAAATAATTCATCCCTCCATCTGTCCCTCCAGCTATTCATTCATTTAAAGGGGCGTATCCATGGTAGGTCTACAATAACCATTGCAAAAACAAATTTCATTTACAGAGAATTAATATTAAAGCAATGTTAAATACAAAGGCCTTGTTTCTATAAACAGCTGCACTGTTTTATGGCAGATTTTTGGTCCAATATTGGGCCCCATTCCCAAAGCCAACAAGTACCTGCTTAGGATCTCTGTGAATACCAAACCCTGGTCTTCAAAGTTCAAGTGACCGCAATAGCTGAATGCATGTTTGCATTTCTGACGATCATGCAAGTAGGATGAGACATATGTTTTCCTGGACTTCTAACTCTTAAATGTTTCATTAAAATTTTTGTAGATGTTGGGTGAAAACTGCAAAAATGAACAGAATATTACAGTTACTGACCACAGTATTGTTTGTATTGGCAATAACAGGTAAGTCTATAAAGCTAATTATTTATAATTCAATATAATATAGAGATTGTACAGTAAAATTGTGCTGTCTGTGATAACAAACATAACAAGAAATGTCTTTAAAAAAAGACAATCGGCGTAGAAATTAATATTGAGATGTCATTTTTTTGCCCTATTAAATATAATACAAGAGGACCAAGCTGTGACTTCACGGACCCCATTTTTTTCGTTCCCTACTAAGGAGACTTCTCGGACATCAGATTTTTCGGACCCTACTAAGAAGACTTCTCGGACACTAGATTTTTCGGACACTTTACAAAACGTATCGGCCCCCTAAATTAATTTGAGATAAACTCAATAATTATTAATATCTGTACCGCCAATAAACCGATCATATACCGCCCCATGTTTTCACCGGTGATACATGAATAAGCTAAATACTAGTAATTTACGTAAACATAATTGATACATGAATTTGTCAGGCAAATTTGACAAATTAACATTGTCAGAAAATAATAGCAGGAATGAATGAGCAGTAAGTTTATGAATTCCCCATTTATTGCTATTCTCGGGTGAAGGATTCTCCGGACGCTAATTGATGCGTGTGTATTAACACAGCTTTACCGCGTGCTATTTTTAGAATGATTCTCCAGCTGGAGTTGTACATGCTAGAATTAATTCACGGGGACGACAGTCAGTTACAGCGTACAATAATATTTTTACATAATGATAAAATAATAGGAAATATAAGCTCAATCAAATTTGCTAATATTTGTTTAGCTTATTTATCAGAAAAATACCAGAAACTTACCACTGTATATTTTGTGCTTGCGAGCTCAACAGGCAACATCGTACGTTGTGACCGACTGTCGTCCCTGTGAATTGTAGCATTGTAATTGCTATTTATAGAGCGCGCCGATTATGTAGGCTAAACAATATAGTTATTTCATTATGTGAATGAATATAACATTCTGATCATGACATACAATGAGTAAAATTGTTCATAATTATGTTCATTTCTAGAGTGTATGTCAAAGATATGTTTATAACTTTAATTTAACCGCTTAGGTCAACAATTATGTCAATTTTTAATCCCCAAAAGTATGCAACAGTTATTGGTATATGTTAAACCATTGTTTGAAGTTTGCATTCCCTAAAATTAGAAAATTTGCCCAATTCTATTGGCATTCAATTTTCCTGCTGCATAATTATCGCAAGAAATCTAGGTCAAAAGTGATCTTAGACAGCTATGCAGAAAAAATAAAGCTCCATTGAGTCATGATTAGAAATTAAATATGAAAATGAATAATCTCACAATTTTTTTAACTTTTTTAATTTTTTTTTTAGCTCACTTAAGCGCAACATGCTCATGGTGAGCTTTTGTGATCGCCTTTTGTCTGTCATCCTTCGTTAGTCATTTGTCATTGCGCAGAACATTTGCCCGAATGATATTTCGGACGAGTTCGAAATTGGGTCATGTGGAGTAAAAAAACTAGGTCACTAGGTCAACTTGAAGAAAAAGCTTGTGAAAATTCTAGAAGTCACATATTTTGCCCAATCAACATGAAAATTGCTCAGAACATTTGTTGTTATGATATCTCGGCTTAAATCGAAAATGATTCCGCTCTTTTCAACAACATGGCCGCCAGGGGGCGGGGCAGTTTTCCTTATATGGCTATAGAAAAAGATTGTGAACACTCTAGAAGTCACATTTTTTCCCCAATCAACATGAAGCTTGCTCAGAACATTTGTTCTTATGATGCTCAGTTGGAAAACATGGCAGCCAGGAGGCGGGCAGTTTTTCCTTATATGGCTATATGGAAAACTTCAAAAAGCTTGTGAACAGTCTAGAGGCCACATTTATTGCCAAATCTTCAAGAAACTTGACCAGAATATTTGTTCTAATGATATCTTGGACAAGTTTGAAACTGGGTCATGTGGGGTCAAAAACTTGGTCACTAGGGCAGATTGAAGAAAAAGCTTGTGAACACTCTAGAATTCATATTTTTTACCCAATCTTCTTGAAACTTGTTCAGAACATTTGTTTCAATAATGTCTCGGACAAGTTCGAAACTGGGTCATATGGGGTCAAGAACTAGGTCACCAGGCCAAATTGAAGAAAAAGGTTGTGAACACTCTAGAGGCCACATTTGTAGCCCAATCATCATGAAACTTGCTCAGAAAATTTGTCCCATTGATATCTCAAACAAGTTCGAATCTGGGTCATGTGGGGTCAAAAACTAGGTCACCAGGCCATATTGAAGAAAAGGCTTGTGAGCACTCTAAAGGCCACATTTTTAGCCGAATCTTGAAATTTGCTTAGAACAGTTTAGTTCTTTAGCCCCTTAGGTGAGCAACCTAGGGCCTTATGGCCCTCTTGTTTATACATGTGAACAGTAAAATGTACATGTATCATATTCAACATCATTTAAATTTGTCCCAGTTAAAGCATGTTTTAACCAATGGATTCATTAAGGGGCTGCTTTTATAAATTGTTCAATGTATTTAATTAGATAATAATATTGGTCAGAAAATGCCTTGGACATCTATGGTTAAAAAGTATTGTTTATAATTCGAAGCTGCAATCATAGAATATAATAATTGAATCAAGAAAATATGTTACAGCTCAGAACGTTGTACAGGAAGAATGGTCACCATCATTTCAAGTATCTGGAATGGCTAAAGATGAAAAATGGTCACCGTCATTTCAAGTATCTGGAATGGCTCAAGACCTCGCCAGCATATGCCGCTATGATCACAAAATCCAGGATGTTCGGATAAGCATAACTGTGGTCCCTGTGGGTTGTAACAAATTGTATAGCAGTCCTGTTATAAGTAAGGTAAAATATAACAGAGTATGTACTGTTTAAAATCTAGGATATGTAAAGTTCATTCCCATAAATGTTCTGTAAGAATGAATTCCTATAATGAGTTGGCCCTAAATTCTGGAATGCTTTCCCAAATGAACTGAAGTGTGTGTAAAAGCAGAATGGATTTCGAACCAAACTCAAAACACACCTTTTTGTCTAACGTTTAACTTTGACAAAAAATTTATCTTTTATAACAGTATAAGTTCAAAAGTGTCAGAGTGGAGTAATAAAGAACCATGTGAATATTTTCCTTTTCTAACTTTTACATGTTTATAATTGTTAGATTTAAAAAAAAAAAAAATGTTGTTGCCATGTGTCCTTACCAATTAATTTTGCAGCACTGCATTTGATAATTATGCTTCTTAGTACTGCTGTGAATGGTAGGTGGACTGGAAGTACCATGATCTCAAGAAAGAGGATGACTTCAAGATAGCTGGGAGTGAGGTGTACCGAAACCAAGATACTAGCAACGGTAATGAGGTTTGGAAGGTAGACGATGACGATCAAGGCATATATGCTGTCAGTGCAAACATCAGCCTGTTTGGAAGGTTTGGCACAGCAACAGTCACCATTTGGGTAGGTTGAGTCAACAGGTGTAACAATATGCCCATGTTATGATATGGTATATACTGAAGTATTGTGGCCACAAGACAATTATACTTGTTATGTAAAAAGACCATATTATACAATGAAAAATTAATATGTGAACTGAACAATATGAATCGGACCATGATATAATGTTAGATGTTGTCAGTCGCTTGTTCTTTCTTGAAGCATATTTTTAAGAATTAAGTACCATTACACTTTTTGTAGAATTTAAGAATGCAAATGATAAAAAGTGTTAACTTAATGGCTTCTCAGTTATGGTCAAACTTTTCATGGCTGTTAGTTTAGTGTGATCCTGACTATTTAATAAATGCAGATTTGAAAACCGTACAAATACTGATTGAAATATGTTCCAAAGGGTAACAGATCAGGTAAAAAGAATGGAATTAAAAGTACTTTACTGAAAATATAATCATGCGATAATGAAAACAATAATTAGATGAAAAAAGAGGGTTAGTTGATGCCATACACTCTTGGTTCACAGGGCTATTTAGTGGTTATGTGTTCTTGGAATAATGGCTCATTGTCTCAAGCGTGCAAAGATGTTAGACTTGAGACAAATCACATTACAGATGTCAGGACAAGGGACCTTGAGTAAGTATCTACAAAAAAACTTATTTTCTTTTAAATGTTTCTGTACTTAATTCTTAAGCCATAATTATGCAGACATACATGGATTAATAAAAAATATATATATGTTATTTCTGTCATTATTGTAAAGGATCCAGTTCATTCTGTTTTTAAGTCTTATTTGTATAATCTAAAAATGTCTAAAACTTACTTGGTAGTAACAGGTTTTGTCAAGATGAAGTCATGACAGTTTCTGGTAATGTTTGATCAATGTTTAGCAATCCTTTCATGAGGATTAGTTACAATAAAATGAGTTCCTGTTAAAGACACAGTTTTATTTTATTATTTTTAGTTCTCTGGAAGCCCAAAATTGTACTGTTGCTTCACAGACTTTCAAGATTGTGTTATTTTTCATTTGTCTGTTTTGTAATAGATTTATGATTTGCATCTTAAGACATTTATTCCCCATATGAAATGGGCCCATATGCCAAGTTAAGTTGCTCTAGATGGAATTTTGTTGAAATTATGGGCCTTTTACACTTCAAATTTATAGCTCACCTGAGCAAGAAGTGCACGGTGAACTATTGGTATAGGGGACCTCTTCTGCATCGTCCGTCATCAAGTGTCCGCCGTCTATTTGCCATCAACCATTAGTTCATTCTCACAATAGAGACCTCACTTTTTATCCAATCTTGACCAAACTGGCACAGTTTGTGTATGACCATAAAATCTCAGACGGGATTGTTATTGGGCCAGATCACACCAGTAACACTCGAGTTATTGCTCCTTTTTCATGCAAACAAAAAGCAAAAATGCCTTTTTCCAGTTTTCCAACATATAGACTAAATATTGTCCATCCGGTCTTGACCAAACTTTCACAGTAGAAGCCACAAATGGGCCAGATTGTGTTAAAAACACCAGAGTTATTGCCCCTTGTTTACGGAAAAAATATACAAAAATGGACATTATTCAGGATAGAGACTTCATTTTTTATCAAATCGTAACCAATCTTGCACGGTTTGTCTATGGCCATAAGATTACAGGTCAAGTCGAATATAAGCAAGATTGGGCCAGAAACACCAGAGTTATTGCTCCTTGTGTGTGGAAAAAACAACCATATTACTTTGTTATCATTGATTCGCTTGCACATGCAATTTTTTATTCAATGATGACCATTAAAAAAACAATGCAAAAATGCCTTTTTTCTAAAAAACAGACTTTATTTTCATCCAATCTTGACCAAACTTGTATGATTATAAGATCTCAGCAGAAGCCAAAAGTGGGTTTGATCGTGACACAAACACCAAAGTTATTACCGCTTGTTTTGATTTTTTTTTTAATTTTTCATCCAGTCTTGACAACAAGCCAGTGAGCATGCATACACATTTTGTTCATGCAAGATGAGTGACTTTATTGACATTGGTAACAAACCAGTTACTACCACAGAGTTTTGCATTTACATGTCACAGCCAATTAAAGACTTAAATTTGCTTTTTTTTGGTTGAAAAGGGATGAAATTGGATTTCCAACAATTGCAAACCTTGCATGCAGTTATCTGTACATGCAAAGTTGATGGCTTCAGAGCCTGCATTATCATCATTGGACAGAAAATTATCAAAGAAAGGGCAAAACTTGAGCTTATAGCACAGCCATCACAATTATCACATGACAACTAGTTATCCAAAACTGCAGCGAAAAGACATCATAATGTCTGTTTCTGCATTTTCCAGAACTGTCACAGACTTGATAAAAAAGGGTCAGAAAAGAATATCGAGAAAAATGATATGAGGCAAAAACACAGCACCCCCACTATTCAACTCGTACTTTAGTTAGCCCATTGCACTGTCCGATGTATAAAATAAAACCGATCCTACCCCCCTCAGCAGATACACGTGTATTCTTCAGATACCTTAATTTTCAAACCTGTCACAACAGCATGGTCTTCATCTTTGCCAGAACTCAGGTGAGCGCTTTGGGCCATCCTGGCCCTCTTGTTACATATTTTGATAGGTTAACATTTTTAGGTAACAGACTTTCTCAAAAACAAGTGGACTTATTTCATTTAAACTTAAAATATGCTTTTACCTCATGAACATGAACCATTGTTCTGAGTTTGGAAACTCTAGCATGAATGTTGTCAAAAACAATATAAACAATTTTCACTTGTACATTAAAAGTAACTAGGTTTAAGTTTTCATTGGGAAGTTTTCACAGAAGCTACTGTATGGATTCCAATATTATTTGGTATTATTTGGTATATTTCAGGGTTTCCCGTAGGATATTTTGAAGGCTTGTCGGCATTCCAGACACTCCCCCATGATTATTTTCTTTTTGGTATTTAAGAAAACATTTTTAAGTGACACCTAATACTTAACAAAAGTTAACCTAGTAAGTAGTTTTCCTGTTCTTGGAGTTGTGCATTGCAATATTGAATTTTGGATAATAAAAACAACAACAGAAAACTCCACTTCTATGAATTACTGTGGAATCACTTGAATTTGCGGGGTACAGATTTTGCGCACTTGCGATCACTGACATATTCGCGTGATCTTAAATTCGTGCAACTATGATTTTGAACAAAAGTAAAGAGAATTGGTTATTAAACAAAATATGTGTCCATTATGCAAGAAAACACAAAACCATACAGAACGCTAATGAAGGGTCCTATTGTGACAGCTGTTTTGTTGCAATAAACACGTATATTAGTACCAGATTAGGCTCATAATGGACAACAGTGGTCGCAGATTTAGGCAAGACAATAGGTACAATGTATTACGTTATGTCAAACTGACACCTTGTGCCGATTGAAGTACTCTTTTCGGCTGCACATCGCGGGCGCTAATTCTTTACTCAAAAAATCAACTTGTGAAAACGTCACATCTTCATGTACCTTTTACTCATTGTACAAGTGTTCAAAATCATGCCTTTGCACAACTGTTATAGAAATACAATTTTGTTGTTATGTGTTACGAAATTTGTATACAAAGTAAAGATCTCAATGTACTCTGCGCTACAAGTTGTTTTATGGCAATCAATGCACCCACGCTTTCCATGTGGATTAGGTGACGTTGTACATGTCGGCATTATTTTTGCGCGCTTTTTTAGCAGAACAAAGGACTAACATGGAATACACGTGCAGTTTAATGGTAAAATAGAATTTGTGTTTACGTCACGTGATCAGTAATGTTCGGGAAGGCGTTTCGGAATGCGAATTGATTATATGCGATTTGAAATTAATTACAAGGAATTATATTAGATCACTTTATGTTTATATAAAAATGGAATATTTTTCATATGGATATAACACATTGAGGATGTTAACAACAATGAAAAAGGCAATTTAATTACGTTTATGTTTTGAGGGCACGAAAATGGGCTATGGTGTATACATGTATATTTATATATATGGACCCAGAGAATCGCGATACAGCGGATCTGCAGTGTATGACGGCATTTAATTGTACGAAAACGCCCAAAATTTAATTTAAAAGAAAAAAATATGCGTTCATTAATCAGAATGAAGCCTATGAAGAAATCATTCAAAAACATTCGCATCCTAACATATTGGCCTATCTGCGTTTATATACCAACGATTACTGACGTATAGCTCCCAATGTGTTGCTACACTATGAAATCAGTAAATGTTCGCGGTGGTCATAAATTTGCGCAATGGCGGGAGCACGAAAAGCGCGAAAATTAGACCACCACGAAAATTAGTGATTCCACAGTACTTGGATCTGTTTGATATAGTGACATTTCCTAAACTATGACTGCTAGTGGGTTGGGGGCATATCATTATAAAACATTTACTTGGGTAAGCATTCTGAGGAAATCATGGTCCTCTTCTTTAGGTTGATGCTGTTGTTTTATTCTTTCTAATATTAGTTCTTTTCTTTATTGCAGATGCATGTTCCATGCAAGCAGTTCAAGGTTAGTTCATCTAGAAAGATGGTCTCTTTGCTAATTAAATGTTTTGTTGTTAAATGTCACTTAAGGTAAAACATTGCTGATGTGTTTTTCATTGCTGAAACGTGTATAGCTAACATGTACCATATTTAATCTGGCCTTCTTTCACTCTATGTTTTTGGACACCCTCATATTACCACAAAAGTAAAAAACATGGACAAACATTTGGGGAAACATATAGTTGCCACTTTTTAGCTAACCTGAGCACAAAGTGCTCATGGTGAGCTTTTGTGATCGCCCGTTGTCCGTCGTCTGTGCATCCGTGTGTCCTTGCGTCGTCAACTTTTCATTCAAACAACATCTCCTCCTAAAACCACTTGGCAGATTTTCTCCAAACTTCACAGGAATGATCATTGGTTGACCCTCTTTCAAAGTTGTTCAAATTGTTATGGTCCGCTGCATATGTAGGTCACCAGAGCTAAAAATAGATTTTAAAAGTGTAAACTTGAAAAGTCTTCTTCTCTGAAACCGCATGGCCCAGAGGTTTCATATTTGGTATGTAACATCCTATAGTGGTCCTCTACAAAGATTGTTAAAATTATGCCCCTGGGGTCAAAACGGGCCACGCCCCGGGGGTCACATGGTTTATATAGAATATATAGCAAAATGACTTCAAACATCTTCTCCTCTGAAACCACAAGGCCCAGAGGTTTGATATTTGGTATGTAGCATCTTATAGTGGTCTTCTACAAAGATTGTTCAAATTATGCCCCTGGGGTCAAACGGGCCACGCCCTGGGGGTCACATGGTTTATAAAGAATATATAGGAAAATGACTTACAAAATCTTCTTCTCTGAAACCGCAGGGCCCAGAGGTTTCATATTTGGTATGTAACATCCTATAGTGGTTCTCTACAAAGATTGTTCAAATTATGCCCCTGGGGTCAAAACAGGCCACGCTCTGGGGGTCACATGGTTTATATATAGCAAAATGACTTTACAAATCTCGTCTGAAACCACAAGGCCCAGAGGTTTCATATTTGGTATGTAGCATCCTATAGTGGTCCTCTACAAAGATTGTTCAAATTATGCCCCAGGGGTCAAAACTGTCCACGCCCTGGGGGTCACATGGTTTATATGGGATATATAGAAAAATGACTTTAAAAAATCTTCTCCTCTGAAACTGTAAGGCCCAGAGGTTTCATATTTGGTATGTAACTTCCTTCAGTGGTCCTTTACAAAGTTTGTAGTTTGTTCAAATTATGCCCCTGGGGTCCAAACGGACCATGCCCCAGGGATCACATGGTTTATATAGAATAAATAGCAAAATGTCTTTAAAAATCTTCTCTGAAACCGCAAGGCCCATAGGGTTCATATTTGGTATGTAACATTCTATAGTTGTCCTCTACAAATGTTGTCCAATTTATGCCCCTGGGGTCAAAACTGGCCACGCCCCGGGATTAACATTATTGATATAGACTTAAATAGCAAACATTGCATAGTGGTCCTCTACAAAGTTTGTTCAAATTATGCCCCTGGGTTCAAAACTGGCCATGCCCCGGGGGTCACATGGTTTATATAAACTTAAATAGCAAAATGTCTTTAACATTTTCTCCTCTGAAACCGCAAGGCCCAGAGGTTTTGTATTGAGTATATGACATCCTATAGTGGTCCTCTACAAAGAGTGTTAGAGTTATGCCCCATGGGTCAAAATTGACCACACCCCAGGGGCCACATGGTTTATATAGACTGAAATAGCAAAATGATTTTAAAATTCTTCTCCTCTGAAACCACAAGGCCTAGAGATTTCATATTTGTTATGTAACATTGTATAGTGGTCCTTTTCCTCTGAAACGGCAAGGCCTACAGCTTTGCTGTATTTGGTATGTAACATTGTATAATGGTCTTCTCCAAAGATTGTTCAAATTATGTCCCTGGGGTCAAATCTGGCCACACCCCGAGGGGTCACATGGTTTATATAGACTTAAATAGAAAATGACTTTAAAAATCTTTACCTGAAACTGCAAGGCCCAGAGGTTTGTTCAAGATCGTTCAAATTATGCCCCTGGGATAAAAATAAGCCACGCTTCGGGGATGCAAATTCCTTTTGGGTAACAAGGTCTCAGGTGAGCTTCCTAGGGCCCTCAGGGCCCTCTTGTTCTGTTCATCCTTTCGTCCGTACTGTATTATTTTCTGGGCTATTTCTAAGCAACCAACTCTCTTGGAATTATGGGCCTTTCAAGACAACTGCAAATAGTGAATAGTGCACAATTCTTGTCTGGGCTTTCTCCGCAATTACTGGCTGGAATTCAGTGAAATATGGGGAACTTCAGTACCATGTGTAGGTGTGCATGGGTAGCAGGACGTTCTGCCTCAGTGATTTTCTTTGGAGTTATAGGACAGATAACTGCAAATATTAGATTTCCAGGCTATTTCTCAGCAACCACTGGCAGCAATTTGATGAAACTTTATGGAAAGACTCACTACCATGAGTAGATTGGCATAGTATCAGGATGTTCCCTTAGTGGTTATACCCCCACAAACGAACTTTAGGGGGAGTGAGCTTGTTGGTCTGTTGGTTTTCATGGTTTCCGAATGATAACTCAAGACAGGCTTGACATATTCAAATAATTTTTGTTACACATGTGTAACATCATAGAATACAGGTCAAGTTCGACTTTGGTTACAAACCACTAAATTTTGACAGAGTTATGGCCCCTTTTTGACTTAAATTGACTAAAAACATGGTTTCCAGACGATAACTCAAGAATGGCTTGACATATTCAAATAATTTTTGGTACACATGTGTATCGTCATAAAATACAGGTCTACTTTGGTTACAAATCATTTAATTTTGACAGACTTATGGCTCCTTTTTTACTTAAACTCCCTAAAAACACAGTTTCCGGACAATAACTCATGGAAGGCTCCACATATTTAAATTATTTTTGGTACATCAGTGTAACATCATACAATTTCAGGTCAAGTTCGACTTTGGTTACAAACCACTAAATGTTAACAGAGTTATACACTGTTTCTGGGTGATAACTCATGAAAGGCTTGACAGATTAAAAAAATTTTTACTACACAGGTTTAACATCATTTGCCTTTGGTTTTAAACCACTAAATCATACATGCCATAATTTTTTCAGGCCAAAATGGGACATTGCCAAAAAATCGCCGGGACATTTGACAATTTGACACATTAATATTGTCAGTTTGTCCGAAACAAAACCCAGTAATAATAGTTTATCGTATCTAACCTAGGTCCTGTTCCGTTTCGTGGTCTATATAGTTATAGTTCAAACAATAAACACCCAAAATGAATAACACAAACATACACATGCATATATTTTAATCATATTTATTCAATAATATAGATGATAACATGTATTTTTAATTATGACATCAAAGAAATTATACAAAACACGCAAATATAAACACTGATAGTCAAATAAACAAATGCGTTTACAAGGGAGACTACTCCACCAGACTTATACCTGGGCTACATTCCACTATACACTGCGTCATTAACTGCATCAAATTTTGCGATGTGAACAATACGAATTTAAAGAAAGTAATGATTGTTTTTGCATTTTTAATTCTCGAAAAGTTCTCAATTTATTTTCATACTTACCTTCAAACGTTACCAAACTAATAATGTGATAACACCTATTCCATTTAAAATCAAAATAACAACAAACACAGTTCCTTTTTTATTCCGAAACAATGCAACAATCAGCAGCAATTAGCGACCGCGGATATATGACCCCCATCCCGCGAAAGTGTGACAAATGATCAATAAATCGCTAATGGGGTATCATTACTGCTCCTCTTTGACACGCGGCTAGCGGGTATTGTTGTCATAGGGACCGCTGAAGGGATTAACGATCTGAAGTTAATTGTTGGCCCAATGTAAGTTTTATGGTACACTAACATCGATTTTTGTGATTGACCGGGACAAAATGCATCTCATCAGGACGCCGGGACAGACCTCGAGAAACCGGGACAATCCCGGTGAGACCGGGACGTATGGCATGTATGACTAAATGGTGACAGAGTTATGGCCACTTTTCGACTTAAATTCCCTAAAAACATGGTTTTCGGACAATAACTCATTAAAGAAAAGCTTCACATATTTTAAATTATGTTCAGTACATAGGTGTAACATTATACAATACAGGTGAAGTTTGATTTTGGTTACAAACCACTAAAATTATGTTGACAGTTATAGACCCTATTGAACTTAAATTTTGCCAAATACACCATTTCCGGATGATGACTCATGAATTGTTGCCAAATACACCATTTCCGGATGATGACTCATGAATTGTTATCTTAAAATTCCTAAAAACATGGTTTCCGGACAAGATATCATGCAAGACTTGACATATTAAATTATTTTAGGTATATAGATGTAACATTATAAAATAAAACTTTCTCTTTGGGTCCATTTCTTTCAAATAGATGCCATAGTTTTGTCACAAGGCCATATTGAGGGGGTATATTCATCATTTTTTAGACAATTCTAGTTTCATTCAATTGAAAAAGTGCATTACATTTTGCATAAGGGGGTACTCATTTGTTTAACTGATATCCTTGTATGGTGTACCCTTTGGGTTGAAAGTACATTATATGTACGGCAGCTAAATATAGATGTAACTGTTGTTATAAAATTGTAACCGCATTTACAAATTTTTATGACTGCAGTCATAAATTTGCAACAGCAGTTACATTTACAGATATAACTGCAGTTACAATTTACACCGAAAGTAAAAAATATGACAGTTGTCATAAAATTATAACTGCAGTTACACTTTTTAGCTCACCTGAGCACAAAGTACTCATGGTGAGCTTTTGTGATCGCCCATTGTTTGTCGTCCGTGCGTCTGTCTGGACGTGCGTGCGTGCGTCCGTCGTCAACTTATCATTCAAACAACATCTCCTCCTAAACTACTTGGCAGATTTTCACAAAACTTTACAGGAATGATCATTGAGTGACCCTCTTTCAAAGTTGTTCAAATCGTTACGGTCCGCTGCATATGTAGGTCACCAGAGCTCAAAATAGATTTTAAAAGTGTAAACTTGAAAAGTCTTCTTCTCTGAAACTGCAGGGCCCAGAGGTTTCATATGTAAAATGTATATCTTATAGTGGTCCTCTATAAAGATTGTTAAAATTATGCCCCTGGGGTCAAAACGGGCAACGCCTCGGGGTCACATGGTTTATATAGAATATATAGCAAAATGACTTTAAAAATCTTCTCCTCTGAAAGCACAAGGCCCAGCGGTTTTATATTTGGTATGTAACATCCTATAGTGGTACTCTACAAATAGTGTTCAAATTGTGCCCCTGGGGTCAGAACTGGCCACGCCCTGGGGGTCACATAGTTTAAATAGAATATATAGCAAACTGACTTTAAAAATCTTCTCCTCTGAAACTGCAAGGCCCAGAGGTTTCATATTTGGTATGTAACATCCTTTAGTGGTCCTTTACAAAGTTTGTTCAAATTATGCCCCTGGGGTCGAAATGGGCTACGCCCCGGAGGTCACATGGTTTATATAGAATATATAGCAAAATGACATTTAAAATCTTCTCCTCTGAAACCACAAGGCCCAGAGGTTTCATATTTATTATGTAACATCCTATAGTGGTCCTCAACAAAGATTGTTCAAATTATGCCCCTCGGGTCAAAACTGGCCACGCCCCGGGGGTCACATGGTTTATATTAACTTAAATAGCAAAATGTCATTAAAAATCTTCTATGAAAGTGCAAGGCCCAGATGTTTCATATTTGGTATGTAACATCCTTTAGTGGTCTTTTACAAGGTTTGTTCAAATTATGCCCCGGGGGTCAAAACGGGCTACGCCCCGGGGGTCACATGATTTATATGGAATATATAGCAAAATGACTTTAAAAATCTTCGCCTCTGAAACCACAAGGCCCAGAGGTATCATATTTGGTATGTAACATCCTATAGTGGTCCTCTTCAAAGATTGTTCAAATTATGCCCCAAGGGTCAAAACTGGCCACTCCTCGGGGGTCACTTGGTTTATATAAACTTAAATAGCAAATGTCTTTAAAAATCTTCTTCTCTAAAACCGCAAGGCCCAGAAGTTTCATATTTGTTATGTAACGTCCTATAGTGGTCCTCTACAAATATTGTTCAATTTATGCCCCTGGGGTCAAAACTGGCCACACCCCGGGGGTCACATGATTTATATAGACTTAAAGGCCCAGAGGTTTCTTATTTGGTATGTAATATTGTATAGTGGTCCTCTACAAAGATTGTTCAAATTATGCCCCTGGGGTCAAAACTGGCCACGCCTTGGGGGTCACATGGTTTATATAAACTTAAATAGCAAAATGTCTTTAACAATCTTCTCCTCTGAAACTGCAAAGCCCAGAGGTTTCGTATTTGGTATGTAACATCCTATAGTGGTCCTCTACAAAGATTGTTCAAATTATCCCCTATGGGTCAAAACTGACCACACCCCAGGGGTCACATGGTTTGTATAGACTTAAATAGCAAAATGACTTTAAAATTATTCTCCTCTGAAACCGTAAGGCCTAGGTATTCCTATTTGGTATGTACAATCGTATAGTTGTCCTCAAATATTGTTTAAATTATGCCTTTGGGGTCAAAACTGGTCACGCCCCGGGGGTCACATGGTTTATATAGACTTAAATAGCCAAATGACTTTTAAAATCTTCACCTCTGAAACAGCAAGGCCCACAGCTTTCCTATATTTGGTACATAACATTGCATAGTGGTGCTCTCCAAAGATTGTTCAGATTATGCCCCTGGGATCAAATCTGTCCACACCCTGAGGGGTCACTTGGTTTATATAGACTTAAATAGCAAAATGACTTTAAAAATCGTTACCTGAAACAGCAAGGCCCAGAGGTTTGTTCAAAATTATTCAAATGCTCCTGGGATAAAAATAAGCCACGCTTCGGGGATGCAAATTCCAATTGGGCTACCAGGTCTCAGGTTGAGGGTCCTAGGGCCCTCAGGGCCCTTTTGTTTCTGATTCATTTATTTATAAAATATGTATCTTTAAATTATGCCCCTGGGGTCAAATCTGTCCACACCCTGAGGGGTCACTGGGTTTATATAGACTTAATAGCAAAATGACTTTAATTTTTTTTACCTGAAACAGCAAGGCCCAGAGGTTTGTTCAAAATTGTTCAAATTATGCTCCTGGGATAAAAATAAGCCACGCCTCGGGGATGCAAATTCCAATTGGGCTACCAGGTCTCAGGTTGAGGGTCCTAGGACCCTCAGGGCCCTTTTGTTTCTGATTCATTTATTTATAAAATATGTATCTTTAAATTGTTTTTATAATTTAAAAATTCATATTTAAATAAATAAATCGACAAAAAGGCCCTATGTAAGACGCGATTAAATTCGCCAAACAGACTTACAGCTTAAGTTTAGCATTTGGTCAGAAAAATATAACCGCGGTTATAATTTTATGACGATTGCCATATTTTATGACTGTTGGTATAAATTATTACTGTAGTTATATTTGTAAATGTAACTGCCGTTACAAATTTATATTTGCAGTCATAAAATTGTAACTGTGGTTACAATTTTATAACAACATTTAGCTAGCAGGCGTTTATGTACTTTTGACCCAAAGGGTACGCCATATCCTTGTGTTGATGATGTTAACATCAGTCTTCTTTTTAAGACACAGCAGGCTGCACAGATGGCCTGTGGAGCTACAGTTCTGCAGGGTGCAGCTCCAGTTGTCTGGATCCGACTGCCATCAATAACTGCTTTATGACAGAGACTGCTTGTGGAAACGCTTGCCCATCACCACCTGCAGCAGGTATTGGATACAGAATTGAGATATATACAGAAACTATTCTCTTATGATAAGGACTGGCATCCAGGCCCCATGACTATGAAAGTTCTCCATCTCAAACTTAGTGTCAACTGAAAATTTTGACAAATGGGAATGCTTGTAACATTTGGGCTTTGATTTCCATTGGTAAATGTTTAAGATAAAGACTAATATTGAACAATTGGGGCCTGACTAAGAACTTTCCTTGTCTTACGCTTAGGTTTGCTCTTGAATATTAGTCAATGAATATCAATGTTTGCATGTAGTAGACGACCAGATAAGGTTACACTTGAAATTTACCTACAGAAATCACACTAAAATGGTGCATTTACCCCCATGCAGTTTTTATGAGTACATTTACTCTCATATATTCTGGTTTTAGTGTACATTAATTTGCTCCCATAAATTCAGGTTTGAGCGCCCATTTACCCAATACACCAACATTTATCAGGAGCACTCATGTAACCAGTCAATTTGAAGTTGAGACTAAGTTTGAGATTGGGAACTTATGGGTCCAATGCTGCCTAGTAAGAAATTGTCTTTGGTTAAAAAGTTTTAAGTTGCTTAAATAATGAATCAGTATATATTTAACGTGTTATGATGTATTGTTATTAAAGTTCATCTAATATCTTTACATTTTATGTTGTTGTTTGTGTGTCTGTGTTTTTAGAGTTTGTTGTTTTTTTGAGGGGGGGGGGGAATTTTGTTGCAGAGGGTAATCAGTTAGATGGTGTGTGTTTCTATTTTATTTCATTCATTTATGTTCATCATTCTCTTTGCAGGACTTGAAAGGACAGGGTCCTCTGAAGATGTTAAAATTACGTATGTATTGATTCTTACATATAAGACAATATTCTAAGTAAAATGATTACTTACCTATTTGTGTGGGATTTGCTTTATGTGAGATATTGTGAAATTGCATTGTAAAGGGCTGATGCTTTACATCATTATCTAGGTAAAGATGACTGTTTTGGAAACCTTATAGTCATAAAAGTAAAAAAAAAAAGAAGAGAATTCATTAATTGGAAATGTAAGGTTTTAGCTCAACTGAGCACATAGTTGTAATCTTAAACATCATCCAGGAAACAGCTGTAAGAAGGTAGGCATAACCTGGCATTTATGTTATTAGTATTGTCCTCTTTCAGATTCTTCAAATGCTGGTTGATTTGTTTATTTGTTTGTTTATTTGGGTTTTTGTCGTATTTAACATTATTTCAGTCATATCACGGCGGTCAGTTAACCTACTCACACTTTCCTGGGCAAGCTTTGCTGATCATAGCGGTTAACCAGTACTGAGTGCACATACTTCTGCCAGCAACTGACAACTGCCCTACTTGAATCAGAGGTAGGGGGGAGAATGGCCATAGAAATTATTTCATGACCAATCCCCACACAAGTTATGTGGCCGGGCCGGGAGGTGAACTCACAAACCCCTGATTGACAGTCCTGCGCTCTACCATCTGAGCTAGCCGGACCAGCAAAAAAATGCTGGATGCAATCAATGAATAAATGTTGTTCGTGATTATAAATATCTGCAAAAAGTGTTTTACACATATTACCAGTAAAACGTTTCCACAGAATAATGAAAAACGCCCAGTTCTAATTTAACACACCATGACTGATGTTTCAGGTGTTTGGCTAACTGTGAACCAACAGCCAACCCTCAGAGAAAGGTGGAGCTATCCGTCTCCGCTGTCAGCTCTAACTTGTCACTGTCTTCGGTCATCTGGAAGGTCAACGCCTGTCCTGGCGGTGATCTCTCCAACTGCAATCAGGAGCCTCTGACCACCAAAGAGACCAGAAAGGCATATTTTACGCTTGATGAACCTGATGTGTCATTGGGCTTGGAATATGGAGTATTTATTACTGGTGATATAAATTGTGATATTTTTCATTTGTGTTTACTTTTCTTCTAATTTATATTGTTCTGTATGTGTTAAGCATAATTTTCTAAGTAGAAAGTAATATAAAGTTGTGGAAAAAGGCTTCTATTAATGTGTGAGTAATTTCTTCCAAAAATAGTTTAAAGGTTCCATTGTTTAATGCTCAAATTTTTGCGGCAAAATTGTGCTGATTTTATAGCTTGGTTTTATTACACAAATTGTTGACAATTCTCAGCGTTATGCACGGCTGATACTTTTCCATTTCAGTTGCCATGAGTAGTGGTGACACAGCCAGTGCCTATCACCTGGTCAGCTATGGGGCTGTGCCAGTCGCCGGGCAGTGTCAGGTGGCGCCTACTCATGGCTACGCCCTTGTGACCAACTTCAACATCACGTGTGATGGCTTCTCCATACAGGGTGACCTGCAGCTCACTTACACTTTCACTGTGAATACAAAGGATACCAAAAGCAATGGTATTAATACAGAATAACTAGTCTTTGACCTCTAGGGAATGATTACCATGCTTTTTGGAGGGTTTGTAAATAAATGTAATTATTGAATGAAGTGTTTAATTGTTAGCAGTTGGCAGTATACATTTATGTGCAGACTGGTTTGCTTTTCCTTAACCATTGTTTGTTTATTAATTTGGCAATGATTTGATACTTTAAGTATTGTAATTTTAGTTGCAAGACAGTTGTCCCATGCTCATCATTATTAGCCCGAGCTTAATTCTGTAATAGACCCTTTTCACATCCCCGTTATCGAGTACTGTAGGAGTTGTCTCCTTTGATAAAGCGAATCAAGAACGAGGCTGACGATGTATTGGCTGTAATTGCCCATAAAGAAAAATAATGTTCAGTGGAGAAAATGTCGAATAAACTTATAAAATGTTGTTGGTTTTTTTCATTAAACTTCTCTCTGTTTTATTCACTAAATTATGTATACATGAATATGTTTGAAATACTTGAATTATAATGCAAATAATGTAACAATCAAAACATAGCCAAATCTGCTAACTATGTATGACATCATGATTATGTTATTTCATATTTAGATCAGAATTTTTAATGATTTAAGAAGTTATATTATTGCTGAATTGATTGCAGTTTACATAAATAATTATTAATAAATTAATATTTAATTAACAGAAGCAGTTTGTTTATTCCGGATCAGTGTCGGCTGGGGTAATTATATAACAGCTTGACAGTTACAAATAACATTATTATTACTTTTATTGTAATTATTATTAATATTATTATTATTATTATTTTGCAGTATTACCAAGAAAGTGATATCCCGGAGTATGCTTTTTTGTTCATTTGAGTGCAACAACTTAAGAATTCTACTTAGTTAACCAGCATTAATCAAAGACTTTTCCATGTACTCTCAAATGATAGAGAACCAAAACAAACAAAAAATATGACTGACAAATAAAACGTCATTATTTAATATCAAAACATTAAAAATCAGTGTTAATTATCGTGATATGTCTTCAAACTTTGTGTAAAAACACATGTACATTCCACTTATAAACTATCATGAGCTCAAGCAAATAATCAAAATAATTGCCAATAAAATTAAAATGTTGTCTTTAATAAAGTTTATTTTTATTTTAAATGATAGTTATTTCACT
This sequence comes from Congeria kusceri, assembly GCA_027627225.1. Classification (NCBI taxonomy): domain Eukaryota; kingdom Metazoa; phylum Mollusca; class Bivalvia; order Myida; family Dreissenidae; genus Congeria; species Congeria kusceri. The sequence continues at coordinate 77,312,102 of CM051025.1, forward strand.
TGTTACCAAGTAGATTCATGAAGTCAGTGGCATAGCTGCCAACACAATGACCCGTGTATTACTTCACTAATTGGTATGCACTTCGATTACGTAATTGTGCCACATGTTAATTTTAAGATTAGGACCTATATATTCTCATTCTGGTTACATAATAATAGTCATGTGCTTATAAAAGATTATGATTTTATAATTTATAAGACCAGGTTTGAACATTACAAAGTCTGTCAGTCTCAGAGAAAGTACCGAAGTCTAAATTGCATTTTTTTTCCAATTTTAGCGACGAGATACTAAGTAAAGTGATACTCTCTATCATATATCATAATTATATTATGTACCATCCCATTTCTGTTTATTAAGAAGTAAACTAAGTGAATATTTATAACATTTTAACAGTAGTAAACTGTAAATGACCGCCTTGCAACCAGTATTAACCACTATCAATACATCGCGAGCCTCGTTTTCGATTTTCCGATAAATTATTGTGTCGTGATAATTGCTAAAAATGGGAATGTGAAACTCGTCTATTCCTTTCATAGCCTGAATTTTGACACTACTGTTTTGCCTTATAGTTTGACCATAAGAATAGAAGACAGCACAACCATACCATATGAAATATATAGTGAATAGTGGTATAAAGATGAGGTTATTTAGCGAGGCTTAGAAAACCTGAACCTTGAGCCTTGGCTATTTTATTTATCCCACCATTCTCTGTCTTTGTTTTAAAAATAAGGAAAAATACAAAATAAATAATCTTTTCACAAAAATCAACAAAATGATGTCATTATACATTCATTATACGAGGTGTTATTCCATCTATGCTGTCATGATGATGAGATAAATTGTATATCACCATGTCTGTGAACTTCTTTCAGGTGTGTTACTCTACTCTGGTGTGTCAACTATGGTGGCCAATGTTAAGCTGCAACAGGGGTTGTTGTTGAAAGACTATGACTTGCATTTGTATGTTGTGGCAAGCATTTCCAATGGGGCATCTGCGACTTTTCAAACTACAGTCAAGGTACAAGAAATTTTGTAGTTTAGTTCTGTAATCTGGTTTTTAGTAATCAGGAATAATGTTATTATAATTGATCTCCGTGCTTACTTTGTTTAGAAATTCTTTTTTTTTAAATTTGAAATGTTTGCAGCTACATGTATCTATTTGCCTATGACTACATTAATCCACAAATGCACCTTTTGTGAACAGTTCATTTCCCACAATTATTTATTAAATAATTATGTTTTCTCTCAGATTGTATTTACTTAACGAATTTTGGCATTTAGCAAAGCAGTACCTTATGTAAATATTGCATTCTATTGCCATGACATCGTAGCAGTGGATACTGCACCATGATATTCCCAATTATGAACTGCTCTGTTTATATATGAACAAAAAAAGCAAACAGAAGGGTAAGGTATAAAACAAATATTTGTCTGACCTCAAGGTGGAACCAGCAAGTTCATCACCTGACAGACAGAGTGTCACAGACATTGTAAAAGAGCTGCTAGATGTTTCTAATACTGGTCAGCCATCTGTCATTGGCGATCTCATCAGCACTGGAGATGTGGGCTGTAGGTATAGTGTTAGACCTCATGACTGCGATGTTTTAAACTTTTTGGTAGTCACATTATAAGACTAAAAAAAATGAATTAATTGTTTCTCAGGCACTTTTTTCCAAAAATCAGGAGGGAGGGCCAATTTTTTTTTTATTGAAGTATTTTTTTTCTTGTACTCTTTTCTATTGGCACTATGTAATGGCTTATTAAAACAAGTAAATAAGTACAGATTAAAGACAATTTTAAGTTTTAATAACAACACGAGCATCCCTTTTTATAAAATTCTAAATATACAATAAAGCTCTATATTTTCGGAGACTATACATTTTCGGACACCCTTTTTTTTAGCCAAAATAATTATTTTTTGTCACTATATATTTTCGGACATCCTGATTTTAACCCATAATTAATGAATGTAAATTTTCTGACATTTTTTATGTCAGTGGTATTTTAGCAGAATTCTAACCTGTTTGAGTTAATCTGATGACACATCGCACATGTGTTTTTACAACCGGATGAAGGTCATAAAACCTGGCAGATGAATGAGTGGAGGCGGTGGACCGTTACATTATCATTATTGGGTAAAGAGCCATGTGCCATACATAATGGGTTTACCCAAGTGTGTATACTGGTAGTGATGTCGTATATTAAATATGCTGTTGAAATTATGGTATTAAGGAACTAGTCTTAACTAGTCTTAATTATTTACCAATAAATTCTGCTTACTTTATTCACAGTTGTTGCCGTATTACTGTATTGGAATTGAATAAGGGTATGATGTCAATTAGTGCCAATTATGATAATTTGATACCGGTTGCATTTGAATTATACATTTATGCCAATAAGTGCCAATTAACAATTCATGTTTTTACGGAACTATGTCCCTACTCAACATGATAAGTGTGACAAACAGGCTCCCATTTTATTGCACCCTATCAAAAGTTGCATGAATGTTTGAAGGTGTTACAGACAATTGTTTACTAGGGCGTTCTACACTAGACCAGCTAGCTAGATTACAACATGACATCATTTACGCTAAAAACCGAAGGCAGTCAGTACTAGCAATATTTTTGGACTTTCAGGCTGCCTTCGACTTAACTTGGACATTCGGCATTTTGACTAAGCTAGCTGACTACGGTGTCACCGGAAACTGCTTCCACTATATTAGAGCTTTCCTTGAGGGTCGAAAGATCAAGGTCAGAGTCGATGGTGTGAGTTCAGATGAAGCCATAACCGAAAGAGGCACCCCCCAGGGGTCTGTCATCTCTCCCCTACTGTTCTCCATCATTGTCAGTGACCTGCCTGAAACTGTAAAGACATCAGGCCTGGTTATCTCCCAATATGCCGATGATTCCGGCACCTGGTTAATGGGGTCCAAACTGTCAACCCTGCAAAAAAAGGCCCAAGCAGGGCTGGACTCTATATGGCAATGGGCCATCAAATGGGGATTTAAAATCTCTCCCACAAAAACTGTAGGAATACTGTTTGGCAACCAAATTCAGCACTCTTTGGACCTAACTTTAGGCGGCACCAAAATTATTTTTGAAAAAGTGGTGAAATTCCTAGGTATGTACCTAGACAAACAGTTAACCTTTATTCACCACTTCAAACATTTGGCAGAAAGGTGCGAAAGGGACCTAAATTTAATGAGGATGCTGAGAGGCACAGGTTTCGGTTCAGATAAAAATAGTCTTCTCCTCCTCTACAAGTCCCTTATACGTCCAAAGATAGATTATGGGGCCCAAATCTATTCATGTGCTACGCCAAACGCCCTAAAAATGGTAGATACCATTCAAAATAAGGCCCTCAGGATTGCTCTACGGGCACTGCCGTGTACGCCCGGCTGTACAATGGAGGGGGAGGCGGGGGTGCTGCCCCTCACCCTGCGTCGCAAACAACAAACACTTCAATATTGGGCCAGGGCTCAGTCCAGACGCTCAAACCCTGTCAACGGGTTATTTGGTACCGGCACTTTCATCAGGGGCCGGGAGCTTAGGAAGAAGCACGTTGCTTACCCATTTGGGGCCAGCACCCGGACCCTGGTGGAAGAGGCCGGTCTCAAAGATGTCATTGTGGCAGACATGAGTCCCTCTGAAATTCCCCCCTGGTTGCTACATCCCCCGGAGGTCGACACTTATCTATCCACAATTATAACGAAATCTGACTCACCGCACCTCGTGAAGTCAGAAACTCTAAATTACACTAATACAAAGTATGCTGAGTATCTAAAAATTTATACCGATGGCTCCAAATGCCCTGACTCTGGCTTGGTTGCCAATTCCTTTGTAATTCCTTCAAAAAACGTTCAAAGAACATCCAGACTCAGCAACAACCTCTCTATTTATTCGGCAGAACTTTTGGCCATTAGTTTTGCAATGTGCTGGATATATGTTAACAAGCCAACTAAGACTGCTATACTCTCGGACTCTCTGTCATCTCTTGAGTCCATAAAAAACAGAAATAGCAGGTCTAGGCCTGACATTTTAAATGAAATTTTGGAACTTAATCAACAGTGCCTAGACAAATCTTTACAGGTCACTTTAGTTTGGTGCCCAGCACACGTCGACATTCCGGGCAATGATATGGCAGACAGGGAGGCTAAGGAGGGCCTCAAAAGGGTGTCGGTTGATATAGGTGTCCCACTAGGCCCTACTGAAATATATTCCCGGGCTAAAACATTTGTTATGCGGGAATGGAATAATGCTCCGCCCGCTGATACAGTATATAATGCCCCCTTTATAGCTCAGAAAACCCTCAGTCGGCCATATCGATATTCATCTAATATCATTTTGGACAAATGTATAACCCGACTGAGGATGGGGACCAGTTTGCTCCCTGCCAGTGCAGGAAAGCACATTCTAAAACTGGACCCCCTGTGCTCTCAATGTGGGACCCCCTATACGGCCGACCACCTGCTGTCACAGTGCATCCAGTTTAACACACAGAGAGATAAATTAAAATCTACCTTCTCTCAACTAAATCTTAACTTTAGCATTAAAAACATCCTAGATCCTATGGGCAATAATAAACTGCCAGTATATAGATCTTTGGCAACTTACTTAGTTGATTGCCAAATTACTGATAAAATCTAATTTAACTCTGAATGGGGGCCCTGCGGCTGTATTTAGGCATCTTTTACCATCCCGATGTACATGATATTATATATTACCCTTGTTTCCCTATATTTTAATGAAATTATGTGTGAATAACACATTTTTTTTAATAATCTAGATTGGAATTGGTATGATTCCCTATATATAACTGCTTCTTGGTATGTATACTACACTTCTTGTAACAACTAACTCGTAAAAGGGTTAAAAGAGTATTCCTCACTCTTATTTTCCCATAGTCGGTTGAAATTTAGTGTGTATATCACATTTTTTTTTTTTTTTTATAATTTAATATGGATTCGATGTGTAGTTCCTTATATCTTATAGTCTTCTGTGTGTACTCCACACTTTTTAATAGTTTAACATGGAAAAGGGTCAGAGAGTACCTTTTCCCTTCTATTGTCCCTATAAATTACTGATATTTAGTGTATTTATTACACCCATTTAGTAGCCTGAGAGGGAATCTATGTGTATCCCTTTTTTTTTTTTTTTTTTTTAAATAAACATACACTTAAAATAAAATAAAATAACAATACAATTATAGCCGCAGGAATGCCCCTATTCTTCTCTTCCCACCCCAACCTCTCTGTGTGATTACATGAGTTGAGCTGGACTGGGCGCACAGGAGGATGGTGACATAGGTCTTAATTTCATTCAGTTTTCATTACATTCATTTGTATACACATGTATATACATGTATACATGTACTTGTTGATAGCCGGGCCCTCCCCCAACCTTGACCAATCTGATTGACCAAGGATTCTTTATTTTAAAAACATTTCTTAGTTAAGCAATTTGCTCTATCTACAAACATCACATATTAATAAACCCTATTTTATTGCAGTTTTTATACTAACTGGGGAGGACCCGGGTTTTTTCAATCTTTTAATGTGTAAATTACAATGAGGTAACCCATTTGGGTAGTATTTTTTTTTTAAACTATTTGTCAAATATCTTGAATATACTTCTAATACTGTTCTATTCCACTATAATTATATTAAATTGACAAATACTTTGATCATCTTGATGATGATGATCATTTTACATTAATTTTTAGGGATATTCTATCAAGAATCCCAAATGTGTTAAGTTCTTAATATATCAAACTACCCCTTTTAAGTGTCACCATTTGTGCAAATCACGTGATCCTGTGCGCCCCCCTGGTCCCAATACCTCAATATTCCTATTCAGCACTGCCGGCCTTGCTCACCTACCCCACCGGATCCCCCCCATCTCTTAAAACCCATGTACGTGACAGAGCTTGAATTTCACAGGCCCCCCAGGGTGACTTTCTATTTTACTTGTATATAAGTGTACAGCACTGCTAGTTACTCTTAAATGTTTGCAATTTATTTTATCCTTGATATTTTTAAAGGCCCTAGAAAGTAAGCCGTTTGATAGCCCTAGAAAGTAAGCCGTTTGATAGCTAGCTATGAATGGAAGTGTATATAAGATCTTATACTATTTTATTGTACAATAGTGTATTATAATTTTACATTTCATTTTACTTTTTAAGTCATCACCCTGGGGCAGGTCATTCCCTGCATATAGCCCAACAATATTGAAATAATCCTAATGGGCAGGGTCTTAGGTTGGAGCAGCATGTTATATTCCCTGCCCACAAGTGTTCAGCATTGTTAAAAGCATGTCTACGGTTGTAACATCCAATCCTAAGTTAAAACAGTATTTACAATGTACAAATATTTAGATATAATGTAATAATACCACATTACTTATCTGAAGACAATCTTTACCCTAGAAATCCAATACTACATACCGGTAGATAGCAATAATTTAAATAGCTATTTATCTATAAATTATTTTTTTTTAACAGAAAAAGTACTATGTAGATATGCTAGACATTTCCTTTTCCCCATTTTATACCTTCCTGTTAACTAATGACATGCATCCCATACTTAATTTGTAAAACAATGCTGAACCACTTAGAGATCTGGACTTCTTTAATAATTATCCTAGACTATTTGTAAATAACATACCATGTGTATATACACATTGCCTTTTAAATTATATAATATATATAAAATATGGTGATTAACATCAACACCACCCCAGATCTCTAAGTTTTAAGACTCCAACAATCCAGTTACATCTTTTGATGCTAATGGGTCTGAAAAAAGAAAATAAATAAATTGAGAAAAATATAGAAATAATGTGTTTTTACTCAATTTATTCTTATACAGTTGGGCTATTCACCACTTTTTCCCTTGTTATATGTTATTTTTGACTGAATTTAGAAAAAAATTCAATTGATCTTAGCCTGTAATAAGGTACATTACTGTTATAAAACAGTCTTTTCCTAAATTTCCATTTTAAAAACAGTAAAATAGTCATTTTTAAGTCCAAGATGCAAATTTTTTTCTTTCCCTTCCATATAACAGTAATTTTATGGTATAAGGGAGCTAACTCTCACAAAACTACAATCTCAAGAATAACAACATCCACGATTTGTCTCCCTTTAATCGATAATTTTAATTAGAAAGGAACAGTGTGTATTTTGTGCATAATAGTTAAGTTATAATACCAATATAAGATGAAATTATATGCACTTTAGAATTTGTTCTCTATAAGTAATACATTCTCTCTATAGTAATATGTAATTACCCCACAGCTATCAGCATTTGTATATTTATTATATACAGTTCCATATAGACTCAACGAATTTAACCTTAATGTATCAATGTATCTGTCTATTAAATATATTTTTATACACAAAGATTTTTATGTTAAGCACCGCATCCGCACTGCAAAGAATTCTATGTGTAGTACCCTTTAGAAGGGATGTACAGATATTAAATAAAAAGCAAAGCTATATGTTAAGCAGTGTGCTCGGGCAATGGTATATAACCGAAGTCCCGAGGGTAAACAAATCCACTCGTTCGTTGTTTACTAGTTTTGGTTAAAGAACAAACAACAAAATCATAATTTGCATCTTTGATCGCATTAATTATAGGTAAATAATAAACGAGATGGTAATCTTTGAACTTAGTCGACACAAATGCAGTCTTTGCGTAATTTTCTGTAAAACAAAATCATACATATGAAATGATTTAAAATTCATTGCAAACATCGATAAAAATTGATAATAATATATGGAGTGGTATTTAACAAGCACGCGCAATCATTAATCAATACTTTCCGTGTATATTCGACAATATGTCAAAAATAGGAATTCGTTTTTCAATAAATCACCCATAACTTTTGGGAACGAAAATCAACACTTGTCAGTTGAGCTGGCATTTTCGTTTGTTTTCATAGGACGTATTTTGATACAGATTTTCTTTAAAAAATATGGAATGCTAAATATTACACAAGCAAAAGCATCTACGAAACAAAAGTTTAAGTCAACAAATAGACAATATTTATTACGGTCACAATCGAATATGACCTTTTTTCAAAATTTACACAGTATCTCACAATTTCTGTATATCCAATTTATATAATTAAATCAGACAGGAAGAAAGTTACTGGAAAAAACGAAATATCTACTGGGTAACTCTTCTTCCGCTATGTTTAAATGCGGATTCGTTTAATTTTAAGCCGCTGTCCATGGGATCTAATTCAATACATCGTAATTTTAGTAATAGTTCTTATGAACGTTTATGGTGTTTATTCGTCCGAAATCTGTTTCTTATTTACCAAAGGCATTGTTTAAAAGCACTTTATACGAACTGAATATACTATAATGTATATGCCAGTTTACTCCAAAGTCATCACCAGTTATCGCATACAGAAAATAGACCATAGCAAGTTACCCAAATTTTAATAATTCACAGATTTCAGTGCGTAGTTTTTGTATTTTGTTTGGTAACATGCCCATTAGAAACACTTTCTGCAAAGTTTTATTTTTATTAACATATTTCTGGACTGCTGCTTTAAAACCTGGGCGCGATTGTCAAAAAAATAGTAAATAATTTTATTTTTTGGCATTAAATGAAATTCATGGCGGGCCATTAGAAAAGGTTGCGGTGCTGCCTGAGAAACAAATCATTAATGTTTTTTAGCCTAAGGTGAATTTTGCTTTTAAATTTCTCTTACTTTTCCTTTGAACGACATTACATGCAAATATTTTTGCCTCCTTTATATAATTAAAATTATAATAGACTAGTGAATTATATTAAAAAAGCTTTTATGTCACTAAGGGCAAATAATAAACTTGTTTCCCAAATATCAGAAATGAAGCTTTGATGAACTTGACTAAACTAAAGGTGTGAACAGTTTTGCATAATGATGTTGTCTTGCATATTTGTTTTGTTAAGGTATTTCAAAATTGAAAATACATTAATTAATTAGTTTGTATGTAGCAGTTTAAGATTTGCATAACTACTGGTATACATAGTATCCAAAATAATGGTTTGACAAAGGGCTTGGTACATAGTTCTCTATGAAATCTGCAGCTGCAGTGCAGATGGTGGATATAATCATGTCCAGTGTGAACAACGATGAAGATGCCAGCTCCAAGACTAAGGACAGAACTGAGGTTTGTGTGGGTGGGGTGAATTTTTATCGAGTGCACCAGGATTCTCTCCCATATGGCCATTGCTCCAACAAGACTTGTTAGTTGGGTCAGGTGGGGATAGTGCAAGATACAGGAGACGCCACTTTTAGAGGTGACCTTACGTCTTTTAGTGCCAGGTGAGATGCACCTAGTTATTTGCATCTCGGTTTCTGTTCTGTTCTGTTTAACATCTCATGCAAAAGATGAGTTATTAGGTTAGGGTGTAGCAGGGGCTCAAACCAATGACCCCTGGGTTGTGATGCCAATGCATTTCCACTAGACCACGGCTCCGCAGGACTGAGGATAGGATGCGCTACTAAACATTGCTACTTGTGTTCTGATATTGCATTCAAAACAGTGTACACAAACGTTTTTGAGCCAATACCATGACCAATTTCTTAATGGTTAGCCAAATAATAAATGAAACTCTGAATGTGACAGACTTTTGTAAATCAAGCTTGTTTATAGACAGATTAACCCAACCGACTTTAACAATTTCTCATTGATGAAGTTTGTATGTATATTTTCTCTGATGTTGTCAGCGTTGGTTATGTATCATGCCATTTAATGTTGAAATTAGCACAAATTTAAGTGCATTGCAATTCCAGAAATGTGTCTTATTCGTTGTAGATTTGTTTTTTCACCAGATACGGACAGCAGTGGTAGCAAACCTTGCTTCAGCAGTGGAGAGTGTGGCGAGTGTAACAGATGTGTCAGCATCAGCCAGTGTGCTTGCCAGGACCACACAGTCGCCTGCAGAACTGACTCCAGAAACGCAGGTGGCTGTTTTTAACAAATATATCTGTAGTGTTCGTGAAAGATCAAAAGTCATGCGCAATTACTTTTTTTGTTCAAAACTTAAAATCATAAAATATTACTTAAATTTTGCTAATATTTTAATGTCATATTATGGCCATTATCACATTAGCCAAAATAGTGTGCTTTATTTGTGTGCATGTACACAGTTTCCTTTCAAATTAACTGTATGGCTAGTTGGAATAAAGTATTAAGTGCTGAGGAAATTAATTGGGTAAAACTGTTAACAATTAACTGTTTTGATATTTCTAATTTTTATGTCCCCGGCATCTTGATGTGGGAGGCATATAGTGATTGTCCTTTCCTTTGCTGTTTTGTCTAGCGCCAACACCGCTTACTGTAACACTTGGATACTTACACAGTTGTTGCTTATGACTATTTCCAATCCACCCATATCACCGAACCTCACTTTGACCTTGACCTAATTTGGAGTAAGAAACGGGCTATCCAGAACCAACCGGGGGCATGTGTGTTTATCAAACACAGAATCTTGTTTATTACCTGTTAGTTAAAAGAAAACACCCAATAGTAATTTGACCATTCCAGTTTTATCACAATTATTAAAGGCCTTACAATTTACTGATCCAGGATTATTTTCAAATCATTGCATTGGCTAATGTTGTAAAAAGAGCTCATATGAGGCAGTAACGAAGTACATCAATGAATAATTTCCGACAATAAAATTGAATATAACGGAGATTAGTGAAAATTCTCGATTGGCAAAAATGCATGTTTGAGGTGAGGTATTTTTGTTGTTTGCAGGATGCAGCTGCGAGTGTGGCCGAGAGTCTGGCAACCAGTCTGTTCCAACGGAGGAATGAAACAGCAGATCCTAAACAGATCTCTGACGCCGCTGGGTAGTAGTTGAAACTGTGCAATACCTGTTCAAAGTGTAAAATGTGTACATAAAATATTATATATCTGCTTGTTTATGTTGAACTTCATGAAATGCTACTATATTACAGGAATATATTGAATGTTGTCGGACAGCTGTTGGACATTAAGGCTAATTCATCTTTAGAAAACACAGAAGTAAGGACTATAAATATTTTGAACATTTAATATTTTAATTTACATGAATAATATTATTAGGACGATTTATGTCACTGTTATTTGCATTCAATGAATACGTGGTTCTTTGATGTTGTGATCAGTTTTATAGCTCAATACGACTGCAGGAGAATGGAGCTTAGGTTCAGGTACATTGGACAAAACTTAAAATAAGCTTAAAATACATAATCTGTTGTTAATTCTTGTTTAGAATCATTATCATGTGATCTGTTTTTATTCACAATAAACAATGACGATTATTTGTAAAAACAAGTTTTAAGCTGTTCAATGTATCGAATCATCCAGTAAAGAATATAATGCTTTCAAACCATGCACAATCCATCAAAACTATGTGCTTTTTCTAGAATGAAACAGCAACACAACATTCTTAGTTAATGGTTTGTTAATTCTTTAGTGATTGGTTCTTTATAAAGTTGAGTGTTCATAATGTACAATAACAACAATGTTGTATTAACTCTCTGGCCAATGTTCACACGATCTCTGCCAAATTTTAGGTTAAGAATGGCACACAGAAGCTTCTTGGCGTGGTTGAAGTGCTCAGCAACACCCTTCTCTCCACCCAAGTCGTGGGCAAGAACACCACTGTACTGCACACGGACACCATATCTCTGGGGGTCGCCAAAGTAACCAGGGATGACCTGGTGTCGGAAGTGTTCACATTGGGCTCGGGCAGTCAGCAGGCGGGAGTCTCCCTGGTTGAGGAGATGTCTTTGGATCTGGACTCAGATGTTGGAGTTCAGGTATTGGTTTTGAATGGAAATATCACTTGTCTTAAATGTTGGTTTCTAATATTTGTCACCACTGTTTGATGTGGCTGTCTTTATTTTTGTCCACTTATGATGAAGCAAGCATCAGGTTTTGTTCACTTCTTGTTTGTTAGAAAAAAATAGTTTTTCAAATGTATTAAAGTTGCTGTCTCCTGTCATGTAATTGCTTTTTTCATACTGCATGGTTATGCAAGTTCGTTGTAACATTGCAGCTGTTATACCTTGAATCTGTTTTCTGTTAATAGATACAGTAAGCTTATCATAACATTTTATAGCAGTAAATATAAGTGTCATGAAAACACTTCCAAACATATTTGATTTCTAATTAGTCAAGTACGAGATGAAGTAATTTGATTATTCTATATATCAATATTTTGCCCATTCTTCCCATATTTGCAAACCAGCTGGTGTACATGAAGACTAACCCATACACCTGGGATGACACAGCCAAGGATGTCAATCTGCCAGTGCTCTCCATGGAGCTGCTCAATGATGACCTGACACCTGTGGCCATAGATGACCTGTTTGAGCCGGTCACTATCAACATCCCCATAGCAGGTCAGACATCACACTCACAAGTTTTCTCCATTGACACGAAACTTTGAACTTATTTGAAGGACTATGTGTGTTGCCAGTTACTGAAATGTAAACATTTCATTCATTATGCATATATACTATTTCTTGAAGTATTTGCTGGTATATGTATATCTGTGGTTGCTATTTGAATTCAGTGACCATGATCAATGTTATAATGCAAAAGTAATCCTTTTGCAAGCAAAAATTCTGATTTGCATCCACCAAACCAATCTCATTAAAATCACAACCTAAAATACGCTACGCTTCCTGTAGGTGTAGAAAGTGTGTGCACTTCAGTCGAATTGCCACTGAACCTGTGTACAAACTTGACTGACCAGAAATGTGATCCTCGGTTGCACGCTACCTGTAACCATTTTCTTTCAGAATCACTGAATGCGGACAATCATACCATGATATTACACATAAAGAAAATAGCTAGTAATGTGACCCTGGACTCCTCCCAAGGCTATGCCTTGACTTTCAATTTCACCATTCAGCAGTATCAGACAACTCTCCTCACCATCGACATTCTGACCAACCTATCTAATGTGCTGCTGTATGTCACGTCTGAAAATAAAACTAGTTACGATGAAATTGCTACATTCGGTGTGTTATATCCTGAAAATGCAGAGCTGTTGCAGAAATTCTCAGACTTTCACCTTACTGTTAATAATTCATGGAAAAGTTTGAAGTCAGTTTATTTCACATATAATAATAATAAGATATTGAATTACGCTGGTGAGTTCAATGTTGGAGTGGGTATAGATGTTAATGACAACAGAACACTTGAAGAGTTGAAAGCCTTGGATCCCCTTTGCCTTGGTGACGATGCACAGAAGGTGTGTAGTGTCAGGCTGGAAGTACCTTTGAGAATAGGGACTCGAAGTCTGGCTTGCCAATTCTGGAACAAGACTGCTGAAGCATGGGACCAACAGGGGTGTGAGGTAATGATAGATTGTTGTTGTTATCCACATGTGTTGCAAATATAACTGAGGCGCACCATGGGAAAACCGGTCTTATGCATGTACGTAAAGTGTCATCCCGGATCAGCACTCCGCACAGGCTGATCTGGGACGACACTTTCTGCTTTTCTGGTATTTTCTGTTTCAAGAAAGTCTCTTCTTAACATAAATCCACTGTAGGCGGAAAGTGCCGTCCTGGATTAGCCTGTGCGGACTGCATAGGCTAATCCGGGACAACACTTTACGCACATGCATTCAGCCCGGTTTTCCCACGACGCGCCACAAATATTGAAGTTTGTGTGTCCCAACAGGTACATTGGAGGTAACTAGTGATCACAATGGTGGTTTCTTTGTCTGTCTGTCATACTTTATACATGGAAATGATAGAGACTATAAATAACATTTTTACTGAACTATAAAAGTTTGTTAAATTTTCTTTTACTAATCATATGATGATTTCTGTGGAGACATTTGTCACTTATTATTCTTCTTATTGTGGATGCTTTAAAATTAAAATAAACAATGTCATGTTTGTTATTTATAATTATATTTGCTGCATGACCAACATGTTATATTTATACTGTAAACTTGTGTACTGATGTTTTTGTGTGCCTTCTAAACATTATTAAAGCAGTTAAATATTTCAGTACCTTTTGTCTGCATTTCAGGTGTCCCCCTACAGCTCTGCCAGTATGCTGCAGTGTTTATGCACACACATGACCTCATTCTCTGGTGGTATTTTTGTTGTGCCAAACTCAGTTGACCCAATAGCTGATGCGGCCTTGTTCCTGACATTCTTTGACAACCCTGTTGTCGTGACAACAGTTATCATTGTCTGGGTGCTTTACATCTTCATCATACATTGGGCCAGACAGGCTGATAAACATGATCAGGAAATAGTAGGTGGCAGAATGTCTCCCTTATTATTATATACAAAATATTAGTTCTGAATTCCAAAAATATTTTGTATTTAGGGAATTTTTAGTTAATATTGATACTAAAAGTAATTAGTTTGCTGCCTTGTGCCACTGTCCATTAGGTTCTCAGTGCTTGCATCTGTCATTGATTGGTAAAAAGTGTATTTGAGCATTTTGTTTCCTACTTAAATGCAAAATCCAAGATAAAGCGAAAAATATGTTAATGGAAAGTACCAGTATTATAAACAAATATAGTGATGTAAAATAACAATAATATTAGAATTAACTAAAAAAAATCAATTGAGGCGTGTCGTGGGAAACCCAGGCTAAATGCACGTGCATAAAGTGTCGTCCTGGATTAGCCTGTGCTATCCGCTTTTATGGTATTTTATGTTTTGATGTAGTCTGTTCTAAACATGATTCCTCTTTTGGCGGAAAGTGTCGACCTGGATTAGCCTGTGCGACACTTTATGCACACACATTAAGCCCGGGTTTCCGACGACTGGCCCCAGTTGTCATTTTCCTATGAAGTCACTATGTGTACTGTGCAATTTATGCCAGTGTGTAGGCGTAAAGTGTTGTCCTGGATTAGCCTGTGTGGACTTCATTAAGCGTATGCATTAAGCCCGGGGTTTCTCACTGTTCATTTCAGAGCAGTGTGGTGTGGTGTGGAGATGAGAAGCAGCACTACATGTACCTGGTCTGCGTCGTCACAGGCTGGTGGACTGCTGCTGGAACAACTGCTAACATTTTCTTCTCAATGACAGGTCAGATGTACTTGATGTTTATTAATGGACCATTTGCTATGGATTCTTTTATAGTTTTGGAGTATCATGATAGTATATTTTATTACCATTATTTGGCTTGTGAATGTATACAATTTTACTTTTGTATAATTGTATCGTGAATAACGTTGGTGTTATACTTGACTGCTTGGGTTTATTAAGACCATTCTCACAATGTGGATTATGACTACTGAATGTACAAAAATTTAAACAATTCAGCAGACTTAAACAGTTATGGAAATGCATTATATTTCATTATTTAATAAAGGTGGTTAGACAGACATTTGTTAAGGTTTAATCTCAATAAATCAGAATAAATTCTTATTTTAGGCAGTGACCATATCAGTCAAAGACGTAAGTTGAACACGGGTGTACGGCCATGTTTCCAGACTGGTTATGAAGACTGGTTCATTTTTACTACTGATCAGTGCCTGGGAGACCTGAAAAAAATATGTCTCTGGCATGATAACACTGGAACCAGTCCAAATTGGTAACATTAATGAGGCGTTTCGTCCAAAAACCAGGCTTAATGCATGTGCGTAAAGTGTCGTCCCGGATCAGCCTGTAAAGTCTGCACAGGCTTATCCAGAAGCCACTTTCCGCTTTTATGGTATTTTCTGTTTCAAGGATCTCTCTTCTAAACATAAATCCACAGGCTGGTCTGGGATGACACTTTATGCACATGCATTGAGCCTGGTTTTCATACAACACGTCTCTTTTTTTTTTTGTACTCTAGCTTTTTTTTTTACTAAAAGAGCGTCATCCATTTTTGCATTTCACTAGAAATTGAGTTTTGTTAACTAGTAAATGTTTCAACTTAATTCTTTTGTAAATTCAATATCTTTCAGGTGTCAAAGCTAAATATTTCTGGAATTCAATTTAAATACTGCCTTTTTTTAGCTTCTGATGTTACACATCATTACAATCACTATATTGTTGAAAGGATAAGCACAACATAATAATTAATAAATAAGTTTTTATGATAAATATAAGAGAAATGAGCATTCAGTACAATTAAAATAAGACATATTGGTAAATGCTCTAAGAGTGCCTTGTGAATAATGAAAAGCTATCGCGGACCATATGCTCTTCATTCTGTGCAGATTTTACAAATTCTACTTGATATCATTGTTTCAAGGTACTTGAGTCAGGTGTACGTAAAGGACCTCCAGAGTGGGAAATCCTGGACATTTCTCTACAAAGACTGGCTAGCAGTTGACCGTGGCTCAATTCTACGTACTTCAGCCACACTAACAGCTGTCACGCAAGAAGAGCTTAGAAACAAACGACAACATAACTTTATTGTCAAATCAACCCAAGATCTTCGAGATGGTCATTTGTGGATAAGCATATTCTCGAAACGAGCACGGAGCACATTTACCCGTGTGCAGCGTCTCACATGTGCACTTTCTCTCCTGCTGACAACCATGTTGACGAATATAATGTTCTACGGTATCCCAACAGATGACCCAGAAGACCAGGCGGGGGGTGCTGGGGGTGTAGTTATCTCCCTTTCAGCCATCGTTATAGGAATTCAGAGCAACCTGATTATGTTTCCTGTCAATTTGTTTATTGTACAACTGTTCCTGAAACTGAAGGCGAAACCAACGGAATTGGAATGGCAGGAAATTAATCGCAGGTTTCAGGAAGGAAAGACTGTCATACAGACAGTTGTTGAAAATTCACAAACATATGGAAAGAGGGTTCTTCGGAAGCTTATCAATATGGTGAAGCCTTACAAAAAACTACTGGTAGCCAAACACAAACAGAAGGTGTGCAAGTTGTCAAAGAAGACCTGTAATGTTGGTGAGCAGTAACTTAATTATTGTGATTTCTTTAATGCTGATCGGGGTGTGTTCAAGCATGTCTTATAAATGTAAATGTATTGTTTGTTATTCTTATGTTTTCAAGAACCAGTAACTGGAAGAAAGGAAACAAAAATACTTCTTAAATAAGGAAGTGCTAAAACATAAAAAGGATGTTTCAATGCAAAATTGCTAAGCAGTAGTTTTGGTATTAACTTTTATAATATAAATAAATTCTGATCACTGTTTTAGATGTTAGATCTTCGCTGGATATAAATAATACACCAAGTAAAGCAGACATAAGAAAAGAAAAGGTTATCCAGTTAGAGTTAGAATCATTTCAACTTGAATCCGTTCATGTTGATGTCGATTCAAAAGCATTAGCTTACAAGAGTCGGAATGAGTTTGTTGTAGAAGACAGCAAAATAATGAGTGGTGAAAATCAGCAGTCAAAAATTGAGCAAGATGAACTACTTCCATTCGTCAGTGCCACGTCATTTATGCCAGAAACTGAAGTTTCAAAGCATAACGATACAGACTCAAACAAATCCGTTCATATTGATGTCGATTCCAAAGCATTAGCTTACAAGAGTCTGGATGAGTTTGTTGTAGAAGACAGCAAAATAATGAGTGGTGAAAATCAGCAGTCAGAAATTGAGCAAGATGAACTACTTCCATTCGTCAGTGCCACGTCATTTATGCCAGAAACTGAAGTTTCAAAGCATAACGATACAGACTCAAACAATGCTAACAACAGTTCGCGTCGGGGCTTGAAAAATGTCAGTGTATCTATGTCCAGTGTTGGAAAGGACAAGTTGAGATCAGACTCGTCTTCAAAGAGAGTTCATGTCACTGGCACGACCAGAACTCGAGGGAAATTGTAAGTTGTAGCTCTATGTGGAACATAGTGGTATATATTTTTGTGACCATTTTTGTTTTCAAGTTACTTAATTTACTTACCCTGTGGGACTCCCAAGCCTTATAGACACTTGTAAGCCCCTCTAAGTTTGAATCTGTACCATTTTCTGGATTTACTCACTTGTAAGCCCCTCTAAGTTTGAATCTGTACCATTTTCTGGATTTACTCACTTGTAAGCCCCTCTAAGTTTGAATCTGTACCATTTTCTGGATTTACTATTTATTTTCTTTTATCCGTAAATTTGGTTTCTAAAGCAATCTAATGAAAGAGCATTTGGCATTCGGCAAATGATTTTGACAATAAATTTCATGAATGTGATTTTAACAAATTGTATAAAAGAGAGATGGGACAGGCTGTGTGGCGACCCGGTTAACTTAGTCAGGATATCACTTACCCTGTAAGCGAGTGGTCCCGAGTTCAAGTACTGGACCGGCTGCACAATTTCCTCTTACTGTAACATGACTATGAACTATGAGGTTTTGAACCATGAGGTTTCAAGATAAGAACAAAACAGAACAGATAGTTTATTTAGACTTGCACAGAGTACATCGTCTTTGTTATAAATAAACATGTAATACAAGGTCATGTGACAACGGGTTAATGCCACAGAATAGTAAAATGTTATCTAATTATCTAATATATATATACATCCAAAGTATAATAGCCAGTTAACATACATGTATAGAAAGTAACAATCATAGTGAGGATGAACATAAAAAGACTATTGTTATATCTTAACAACATTCAGAATTGTTTTTCTAAGACAGAGAGCTTCTTTTATGTATAATGAGAGTTTTATTAGCTCTTCCCTTTCACAGGATTTCATGAGTTCTAAAAATTTAAATACCGATGGTCTTTTGTAATATTTTGATTGTAAGTATTTTTGTCTAATGGTAGAATAACACGAACAAAGCTAATGTGAAAGATGGATCAGTCTAGCAACCTTTTAACAGTCTCTACGAAAGTCTGTCAGACCTCGGACAAAGCCAGTGAAACTGTTCGAGGTCCAAGAAATATTCCAACAATACTGGTCCTCATGGCTGGTGAACAATTCTGGCCAATATCTACTTGCAAGGTAAATGTTCTTGAGAAGCCCGTAAGATGGAGTTAGGGCCAGTTATAAATAAAGTGATTACCAGACTTCATGGCCAGTAATGGATTTGGGACTTTTGGTGAGGCTGTGTTAATCTTTCCATATTTATTACGGGCTATTGAGAAATAAAAATGAATGTGATAATTAACTCGAACGGTTTTATAAGGAATCTCTTGTTTCCCTGCAGCCTTCCCTGGTGGTTTCTGTATGTGGCCTGGGTGTTAGTGCTAGCCGTGTCCCTGGTCTCCTCTTACTTTGTCATGCTGTACGGCCTCAAGTACGGATACCAGCGCAGCGTAGAGTGGCTTGTAGCCTTCCTCACTGGGTTTACCCAGAGTGCCTTTGTAACACAGCCTGTCAAGGTAACAGAATTGGTACTTCTGAACATTAATACAAAACCTTGATATGTTGTCATTAATTCATATCAATGTCAGTAATTTGGTGTGTTTTATTTCAGAAATGTTCATTGAACAATTCGAAATATTGTCAAATGAAAAAATAGTTCTGTAATTGTTTTCCAGTATTTGGTGGAAGTAGTTAGAAGAGACAAAGCACAATTCAAGCTAGTTTTTGTTTGGCCATGTGTCATGTAGACTTGGGTAAATATATTTCCAGGTCTTTGCGATAGCCATGGTGTTCACTTTGATCTTTAAGAAAACAGTGGAGTTTGACGACTATGGACCGGAGGTTAATATAGGTGAGTGGGTCAAAGAAAGGTATAACATTTTGCCTGTTGGGGGGAGGGGGGGTTTTCTATGCAATTGTTCTTACTTACTGAACTTCATTTCATTGTACTGTGTTGATAAAGATTAAATGGGAAATTTTAAAAAAGCATCTTGCAAATTGTAAGACTATGTTTACATTTTGAAAATGATTTTGAAACCATGCACAATTGAATTTGTAGCACTGCTTGATAATCTATGTATGCTTTGACCAAGCCATTGCATGGTGTGTGTGCATCCCGGGACAGGACTTAGACAATATGTTTATATTCCCATTATTGTTTTATGGCTGCATGCACTTTCCTGGCTGCATGCACTTTCCTGTTCCAATTATCCCACAGCCTGGATATGAATTGTGTTTCTGTATTTGTGTTTTATTCTAAACTCATCACATATGATGATTTAAGAACCAACTAAGGTAAAACTGTTCTCTAAAGTGCTTAGCAGTTTTCATCACCTCCAGTGACCATCTGAAATATAATGGACATTTGTCATCTTGTTAACCGTGAAATTGTGATTGTTATGACCTATTGCTAAATGGTTGCCTTCTACTGGTATCACCTGTTCTCCAGACGAGGATGACCGGTTTTTACAGTCTGTGTGTGAACAGCAGGAGGCGTACATTCCCCACTCGGAACCTCTGTCTCAGAGACTGATGGACCAGATCAAACAAAGGCTCAAGGTAACTTATTGGTAATGCTGAGTCCAACATGTAGCAATACAACCCAAACCTTCTATTTATGTATTGTTGTTGTTTTTCTTTTAATGTTATATACATATTCTAATTGTATAACTCAGAACCTAATTGGAAATGATGTAATTATTAAAATATACAATAAACAACGTTTGCTGAAGTAGATAGTGGGAATTTACTTGGGACTTTGATTCTGTATGTGTGTGTTGTTTAGTGGAAATCAGTGGAAATTGTACAGATTATGCCTTCCAGTGCTGTTAAGTTGTGAAATACAGATTTATGTTTTATGACTCTCTCAGCCTTTACAGGTCTGTTGCTGTATTTTTGTAGCTGGAATGGCTGATGGACATGACGCTGCGGGACATACTGCTCTACCTGCTGTACCTGGCTGTAGTGCTGATTGTCGTGTACGGCCACCGGGATGTGAGGCCTGCATACCGTAACACTGTGGCCGTGGAAGATATTTTTGTTAATCCAGGCTGCTTTTTGCTGACAGAGGAAAGTATAGTGTACACAAATAAAATTTTCAACTTGAATTTAAATATCATTTCTTAAACACAAAAAATAATACTTTTATGTTTAGATTTACATCATAATTTCAATTTCTGTTTTATTTACTTTTATTTTATTTCAGCTCCTTCCTTGCTTACTACTTTTTAATTACTGTAGGGACTTTATTTACTATAAAAAACTAGACCAATTTTTTTTTTTCACAGCTATGTATAAGTATCTGTGTGTATTTTTTATGAGCTGGTGGCCTCTGATACAATACATTTAATATAATTACACCATGAGAGTTATAGCATATTTTGCTTGGAAGCTAAACATAATATGGAACTCTTGACATACTGGTAAGTTAACTTGTTCTGACCTGTTGTGTTATCAGGCTGACAAAGTGGAGACATTCTATAAGTACCTGTATAATGTGGCCATCCCCAGTTTAGCAGACATGGCTGTTGCTGACCACGAGTATGCCACACCAGGGTCCAGTCACTTCCTGCTGGGGCCATGGAGACTGAGACAACTCAGGGTGGCTAAAGGTAACATGCTTTATTATGCCTCCCCATCATAGATGATGGGGTATACTGGTTTGCTAATGTAGGTCGGTAGACCACGTTTGTTTCCGCTCTCATACTTCAAGTTTTCATCCGATCTTCACCAAACTTCATGAAAATGTTTGTAGGCATAACATCGCAACCAAGTTTGTTAATCAAGTGGCCCCAGGAACTGCCGAGTTATGGCCCTTGAAGTATAAAATTGGCCTTTTAACTGTTTCTGCTTTCTAAGTCCAATAGCTTCATCACATCTTTACCAGACTTGATGTGTCATCTGTCTATTAATGTCTTGTAAATCTGTCTGCAAATTTCAAGCATTCAGATTAATTAAACACACAAACAGTTTGATCATATGTCAAACAATTGTAAGTCCATTTAAGCCATGAAATGTTCATTGGGTGATTGAATAAGAACAGAAGGATCAGGTTTCGGGGGAACATGAGTAGAGTTATAATTTTATTAATAGTACTTGTTGCTGCCCATGGGTAGTAAAAATAGTCAAATCTGTCTGTAGCAGTGGAAGTTAAATCAGGTTTGAATTAAGAATAACTTACTTATTTGCCAGATTAATTGGTCATTTCTTAATTTCATTTATTTTTTAAGTACATGTTGTACTTACTACAAGCTCTTATGAAAGAAATTAAAAATGATGTAATGGTAAATAGATTTTATAACAAAAAATGTCGGCGTAATTCTGTCCCAGGCTCCTGCTATCAAGGCGCTGAGAGGATATTTGAGAGATTCCACATCTACAATGTACAGTGTTCCAATGCGTACTCGCTGGGGGCACAAGGCTCCAGCAATTACAACATGACCTGGTCTCAGTCCTTACCGGAGGATGTGTCAGTGGAGTCACCATGGATACACAGGTCGTCGTGGCAACTGAAGACGCTGCCTGTAACTGGGAAAAGGGCGACATACTCTGGTGGAGGTTATGTGCTTCTGATGCCTCAGAACTATGATCTTCATCCAGGTATGGCAGAAATATATGAGGTATGTTGTGGGAAAATGGGGCTTAATGCATGTGCATAAAGTGTCGTCAAGGAAGTTTCTTCTTAACATACATCCACTGTAGGTGGAAAGTGTCGTCCCAGATCAGCCTATGCAGACTGCACATGCTGATCCGGAACGACACTTTACACACATGCATTAAGCCCGGTTTTCCCTAGACACGCCTCATATAAAGTTATTGTGTTGTGAGATTTCATGCCTGTTTTGGATATTTGCTTTTTTCTTTCTTTTTTTAATATTTCTGATATAAGGATGCAGATGATTGCAAAAATGGGTTTGCATTCAGCAGCTTGGATATTTTATTTGGCCTATGACATGTTTAGGTGCAGTACCTTTGAAATCCTTTCAGTATTTTGTAATAGTTTTACCAAAACCAGCCTTGGTACATGTATCTGTATATTTGAGTGTATACTAAAACCATGCTAAATAACCACCCTGATTTTTCAACCACAGGGCTAAAGCAGACCCAATTGTTTTCCTATGTATTTGAATGGTCACAAACTTGAATAGATCAGTGTTTAGTGTTCGACATAATATAAAAATAATATCCATAAACTATAATTTATACCATCTGTATTCAGTAAAACATTTAATTGAAAACAAATAAATACACTGGATGTATCTTTTCTTCCGGACAGGAATCATCAATGGCATGTGGAATTCAGACTGGATAGATGAGCACACCCGAGCTGTTATGATAGAGTTCACACTGTACAATCCCAATGCAGACCTCTTCACTGCCTGTGTGATTCTGTTTGAGTACTTGAACACAGGAGTAGTCGTACCATCTCACCAGTTCCATTCCACCCAGCTTTTTCATTATTCAACTGATTTTGCTATGTTTGTTGCCACATGTGAAGTTCTGTTCTATGCATTTAACGTTGCGTTTGCATATATTGAGTGGACGAAGTTAAAAGTTCTGGGGAAAAGAGCTTACTTCAGCGACTTTTGGAGTTATATTGAAATAATACAGATTGGCTTGTCATATTCTGTAATTGGACTGTTTTTCCAGCGTATGGTTGCAGTGAATAGTGTAATAAATGATTATCGTGCAAGTGATGGAACCTCATACATCAGCTTTCAAGCAGCGTTATTCTGGGACTCTGTCTTGATGTACCTGATGGGCTTCTTAGTTGGCCTCGTCACCCTAAAGTCCATCAAGCTGCTTCGTTTCAACAAGAGGACATTCTTGGTTGGAGATACGGTTGACCATTCAAAGGGCATGCTGTTCAGTTTCCTATTCATGGCCTGTATATTTGGGATGGGGTTCGCGCATTTCTGCTATCTTGCTTTCGGAAAGGTGCTTGCTGATTACAGAAGCCTACTCCGTAGTTTCATGACAATTTTCAATTTTGCCCTGGGGCATTCAGATCTACCTGGACTTCAGCGTACAGACAGGGTATTGGGGCCAATTTTCTTTGCCATGTTTGTGTTTATTGTCACGTTTTGCTTCATGACTGTCTTTGTAGCCATTCTCAGTTTTGGAATCAATGAGTCGAAGGCCCTGTTCATGAAAAGAAGAAACAAATTAGAATTGCTAGATTATGTTGTCATGAAATTTAAAACCATTGCCGATATGAATTAAAATTAAGAAGTAAGTGACACATGCAATGTAGTCATTTTATTTGCATACTATGTTTGTATTATTTTAGGATTCAAGTTACAATGTATATTGGTTTTTGCATTGGGCAAATGTTACTTTGTATTTGGTTGTTAGTTTTAAAAGTTTGCTTAACTGTTAGTCACATATGTTAGTGACATAATTATATTATTGATTCAAGTTTCTTATTTGTTGTATGTAAGGCCATGGATGCAACAGACAGTTGGCTGTGATAATCTATATGAGCTGTGTCCTGGGAAAACGGGGCGTAATGCATGTGCGTAAAGTGTTGTCCCGAATTAGCCTGTGTGGTTTGCACAGGCTAATCCAGGATGCTTTTATGGTATTTTCTGTTTCAACGAAGCCTCTTCTAAACATAAATACACTGTAGGCGGAAAGTGCAGTCCTGGATTAGCCTGTGTGGACTGCACAGGTTAATCTGGGATGACACTTTACACACATGCATTAGGCTCGGGTTTCATATCTCATATCTACTCATTGATACTGATAGTTAATATAATAATCTATTATTTGTTAAATTTGTGGTTAATATGTGATACAGTCAACTTTATTGTTTTATCTTTCAATATAAATGTTGTGTTCTGCATGTTACTGTGTGTTTTAGTATAATAAATTGAAACGTTTACATTGCTGTTGCATACTAACCATCACTTTATGGGATTAAGAAAGACGGACAAATTGAGTTACAGACTGAATGTTGGATGGACTAAATGTGTTATAGACTTAATGAGTTATGGCTTGAATGAGTGATATACGTGCACTCAATGAGTGTTGCACAGAATGACAGATGGATTTAATTTCTAATTACATGTATTGCATTACTGTATCCTTGTTCAGATTCCAATAACTGGTAAATACTGACGGACTGGGAATCTGAAATAATGATACAGTATTGCAATACATGTAATTAGAAATTAAATCCATGTCAGTATTATGTCCGTCTTTCCCATGAATAACTCATTACGACCATCATTCATTTAGTACATCGTCCATCATTCATTAAGTACACCTACCATCATTTGTTAAGTTCATCTTCCATCATTCATTAAGTTCATCTCCCATCATTTGTTAACTCTATCTTTCATCATTCATTAAGTTCATCTCCCGTCATTAGTTAAGTCCATCTTCCATCATTCATTAAGTTCATCTCCCATCATTTGTTTTAAGTCCATCTTCCATCATTCATTAAGTTCATATCCCATCATTTGTTAAGTCCATCTTCATTAAGTTCATCTCCCATCTTTTGTTAAGTCCATCATTCATTTAAGGATTGATTTTAATTTTGGATGCATTCATGCGATTATGAACACAATGGTCAAACTGGCAAATCCATGCTGCGCGCTATATTCGTTCATTTCACCTTCCGTCACTCATTATGTTCATGTTATATTAAACCTTTCATTCAAACAGATCATCTTTCAGTTGTATACATCACTCATATTTTGCATACTTTTTCCTTAAGTTCATAATTCATTATGTAAATCAGTCATTAAGTTGACCTTTTTAATCCATCATTCATTTAGTCTCTCTTACGTTCATTATTCATTATTTACGAGTGGTAACATCGAGGTCAAGAAGGCAAGCCCTAAAGACAACATTGCTAATCAATGAAGAACCGCGAAAATTGTTGAAACTTAATAAAAACTACAAGTACAATGAAACACATTAATAAAGACTACAAGTACAATGGTACACATTAATAAAGACTAAAAGTACAATGGTACACATTAATAAAGACTACAAGTACAATGGTACACATTAATAAAGACTACAAGTACAATGATACACATTAATAAAGACTACAAGTACAATGGTACACATTAATAAAGACTACAAGTACAATGGTACACATTAATAAAGACTACAAGTACAATGGTACACATTAATAAAGACTACAAGTACAATGGTACACATTAATAAAGACTACAGGTACAATGGTACACATTAATAAAGACTACAAATACAATGGTACACATTAACAAAGACTACAAGTCCAATGGTACACATGAATAAAGACTACAGGTACAATGGTACACATTAATAAAGACTTCAAGTACAATGGTACACATTAATAAAGACTACAAGTACAATGGTACACATTAATAATGACTACATGTACAATGGTGCACATTAATAATGACTACAAGTACAATGGTACAGATTAATAATTACTACAAGTACAATGGTACACATTAATAATGACTACAAGTACAATGGTACACATTAATAATGACTACAGGTCTAATGGTACACATTAATAAAGACTTCAAGTACAATGGTACACATTAATAAAGACTACAAGTCCAATGGTACACATTAATAAAGACTACAAGTACAATGGTACACATTAATAAAGACTACAAGTACAATGGTACACATTAATAAAGACTACAGGTACAATGATACACATTAATAATGACTACAAGTCCAATGGTGCACATTAATAAAGACTACAAGTCCAATGATACACATTAATAAAGACTAGAGGTACAATGGTACACATTAATAAAGACTACAAGTACAATGATACACATTAATAAAGACTACAAGTACAATGGTACACATTAATAAAGACTACAAGTCCAATGGTACACATTAATAAAGACTACAAGTCCAATGGTACACATTAATAAAGACTACAAGTACAATGGTGCACATTAATAATGACTACAAGTACAATGGTACACATTAATAATTACTACAAGTACAATGGTACACATTAATAATGACTACAAGTACAATGGTACACATTAATAATGACTACAGGTCTAATGGTACACATTAATAAAGACTTCAAGTACAATGGTGCACATTAATAAAGACTACAAGTCCAATGGTACACATTAATAAAGACTACAAGTACAATGGTACACATTAATAAAGACTACAAGTCCAATGGCACACATTAATAAAGACTACAGGTACAATGATACACATTAATAATGACTACAAGTCCAATGGTGCACATTAATAAAGACTACAAGTCCAATGATACACATTAATAAAGACTAGAGGTACAATGGTACACATTAATAAAGACTACAAGTACAATGATACACATTAAAAATAAAGACTACAAGTACAATGGTACACATTAATAAAGACTACAAGTCCAATGGTACACATTAATAAAGACTACAAGTCCAATGGTACACATTAATAAAGACTACAAGTACAATGGTACACATTAATAAAGACTTCAAGTACAATGATACACATTAATAAAGACTACAAGTCCAATGGTACACATTAATAAAGACTACAAGTCCAATGATACACATTAATAAAGACTAGAGGTACAATGGTACACATTAATAAATACTACAAGTACAATGATACACATTAATAAAGACTACAAGTCCAATGGCACACATTAATAAAGACTACACGTCCAATGGTACACATTAATAAAGACTACAAGTCCAATGGTACACATCAATAAAGACTACAAGTACAATGGTACACATTAATAAAGACTTCAAGTACAATGGTACACATTAATAAAGACTACAAGTACAATGGTACACATTAATAAAGACTACAAGTACAATGGTACACATTAATAAAGACTACAAGTCCAATGGTACACATTAATAAAGACTACAAGTCCAATGATACACATTAATAAAGACTAGCGGTACAATGGTACACATTAATAAATACTACAAGTACAATGATACACATTAATAAAGACTATAAGTCCAATGGTACACATTAATAAAGACTACAAGTCCAATGGTACACATCAATAAAGACTACAAGTCCAATGGTACACATTAATAAAGACTACAAGTAGAATGGTACACATTAATAAAGACTACAAGTACAATGGTACACATTAATAAAGACGACAAGTACAATGGTACACATTAATAAAGACTACAAGTACAATGGTACACATTAATAAAGACTACAAGTCCAATGGTACACATCAATAAAGACTACAAGTACAATGGTACACATTAATAAAGACTACAAGTCCAATGGTACACATTAATAAAGACTACAAGTCCAATGATACACATTAATAAAGACTACAAGTACAATGGTGCACATTAATTTCCATACGCAGACCCGAGACCGTATTCACCAAACCATTCTTAGACTTGAGAATAAAGAACAGACTTAGACTACAGAAAAAAATACTTCAGCGTTCGCAAATGTGCTGGGCAGCAATGTTGCTTTTTTTCATTAACAAATCGTTCTAAATAAAGAATGATGTAATAGAGTGGATACATTCCAAATAAGATTAATATTTACTGCGCCCTTAGAACAGAACAGGTTCAAGAATATTCTTTATTCTTAGTCTTAAGTCTAAGAATAAGTTGGTGAATATGGGCCCTGATAAAAATACAAACACACTGGCAACGGAGAAAAATAGGACAACGCACAAGGACACAATAATTATGTTGACGTACCATTCTGACGTCTGTTATTCTTTAACATCTGGGCCCAGTTGCTCAAAACTTTAACGGACAATTAAGCTAACGGCCGTTAACTTTTGGATGAAGTTTTTGATATAAATAAAATTTTCAAATTTTAAAATCTGCATTTATTCCTACTAAATTCATATGCTCAAATAATTGTCAAATGCTTGATAGACGAGTTGCTTGTAATATAAGTTTTATTTACATCTAAAGTTAACAGGCCGTTAGCTTAACCGGCCGTTAAAGTTTTGAGCAACTGGGCCCAGAAGGCACAGGCCCAGCTAAGGCGCATTCACGCGCAAATTACACAAAAATTAGGAAGATTCGCAGAGAACAATAAAATGTGGGTGTACATATGTACGCAGAGAAATTACAATACGGTTTGTACATTTACGCACAATATTTCTCGTGTTCGCGTACATAACCACATTTTCGTGACTGAAACATGGACGAAGATGCGAGTTTTGACTGGCCTGCCTGCTTGAATGTGCTCATGGTTCAGTAGTTTGGCTGACAATCAAAGTCTTAAACTGTTCAGATTTCTCATTTGTAACATCATTGTATTCAAATGGTGTTGCTATACAGTATTTGGATTGTTACTATACAATTCTGTTTCTTTTTTCCACATAGTGTACAGTTTGTTGAATGTAAATTAACCAACAATTATCCTATATAGACTGTACGTTTACCCCCATAAATTCTGGAGTTTTTACATTTACTCACAAATTTTCAGAAGTACTCGTACATTTACCCTCAGTGCAAAAGCTTATCTGGAACATAATTATGCCTTACCGCAGAGAAAACTAGTATGAGATTGTTATATTTTTGCGAATGGTTTTATATTTTCTCCCAAGTTTAAAAGATATTTGAAGTGGAACGTCATGACAACGTGCACGTTTGGTGCTGTAACTTACCATAAAAATCCTGCTAGTGTTTGCTAAGAAAGGTGCACTATATACTAATAGTTGCAGCTATCTTCAAAGGCCCATAACTCCAAGAACAAGAGGTACATGACAGGGGCGTAGCTTCCTTTAGGCACTATAGGCACGTGCCTATACATTTTTTTCCAGATATGAACAATTTAAATATGCCAAAAATGCAATAAAAACAAGATGGGGGTTAGGGGTCTTTCTTGGCTGTGTTGATACTTCATTGTTTAACGAGTCGATTACGTCAAAATCAAATAAATTTGATGAAACACGCGCTTATTTTACAATTATTTTGTAGAATCGGGGTTAAGCTGAAGTTAGTTGTTTGTAGCCACATACGAGTATAAAAACTCCTGGCCCAAATTATCGCTTACAGCGTCATTTTGTAGATCCCGCCTATTGCGCCTATACATTTTATTTAACCCAAGCTACGCCCCTGTATGAGTGCATGTATCACTCCACTGGCCTATTAAGTAAGAAGTGTCAGAAGGGAAATGACACTGATGAGCCATATAAGGGAAAAGGCCGCGCCCTATGGCGGCCATGTTTTTTACGAACCACACTGATGTAAAGTATTTTAGTAGAGAAGCGAGTCAGCGACCAAGGAGCATTTCTGTGAATTTATTTTGAAATCCAACCAGTGGTTTCTGACGACGATTTTCAAAGTGTTCAGTATTACATTTTATTTAACCCAAGCTACGCCCCTGTATGAGTGCATGTATCACTCCACTGGCCTATTAAGTAAGAAGTGTCAGAAGGGAAATGACACTGATGAGCCATATAAGGGAAAAGGCCGCGCCCTATGGCGGCCATGTTTTTTACGAACCACACTGATGTAAAGTATTTTAGTAGAGAAGCGAGTCAGCGACCAAGGAGCATTTCTGTGAATTTATTTTGAAATCCAACCAGTGGTTTCTGACGACGATTTTCAAAGTGTTCAGTATTGATATATATTTAAAAAAATATCTCGCCCCTGGCGACCATGTTTTTCAACGGGCCGGAACCGTTTGAGCAACTTAGGTAGACAACCACCCAAGGAACCTTTCCGTGAAAATTATTTCAAAATCCAACCAGTGTTTCAATACAGGCATATACGCATGTTTCTCAATGAAAGTGTGTTAACATTCATTCAAGTTTAAACCACATGTAAGGTACAATTTTATGTATTTCTTGGACTTTTGTGATTGTCATGGAAATCAATTAGCAGTTACACGATGGTAGATCTTACTTTCGATAAAACAAACGCCTCTCGTTGTTTTGCTGTATGTTTTAATGCAGTTAATGTCATCAAAGTATGCGTTCTGTGTTTTCTTGCATACATTCATCCACAAACTAACTGTCTTAAAAGACAATAATGGTTAATAATAGTGATTTTCGGAAAAAATTGCGTGATTTGGAAATAATATGCGTTTTTTTCTCTCTGTTTCTGGTAATAAAAAAACACATCAAGTATTTTTTCGCAGTATATTCTGTGTGTGTCGCACAGAGAGTG
Source organism: Congeria kusceri (assembly GCA_027627225.1). Lineage (NCBI taxonomy): Eukaryota > Metazoa > Mollusca > Bivalvia > Myida > Dreissenidae > Congeria > Congeria kusceri. The sequence goes on from CM051025.1 coordinate 77,342,944, forward strand.
TGTATGTTTTCCAACGAAGTCAGGATTTATTTGTGTGTTTATCAACGAAATCATGTTAAATTCAGAAACTGAACCAAGCTGTATGTCTTAATTTCGTTATGAAACATACACTTTATGTCTTAGAGAAACACTTTTCGTTACACGCGTCAGCCTCCAGTGATATAAGGCCCCGCCCCCTGGAACGTTCTGCTACTGTACACATCCGCCTCTTGGTAATAAAGCTTAACATTATGTTCCATAGAAAACCTACCAGTAGTTGCTGTAAAATAGCTCATACAAGAACTGTGTACTAGTTGAATATATCTTCAAAGGCCCATAACTCCAAGAAAAATTACTGAGGCGGAACGTTCTGCTACTTTGCACTCCGACACGTCATGGTAATTAAGCATACTACAAAGTTTTATAGAAATCCTCCAGTGGCTGCTGAGAAATAGCCCATACAAGAATTGTGCACTATATACTCGTTGGAGCTATAATCAAAGGCCCGTATAAAAACTCCAAGAAAAGTTATTGAAGCAAAAAGTCCTTGTACCGTGTACACCTACTCATGGTACGGTAGCTTAATCCTAATTCCATTTAATTCCTGCCAGAGGTTGCTAAGAAATACTGTATAAGTACTATTTTTGGCGGGGGTTTAATTTTGGCTATATTGGCGGGCAACAACAAGACCGCCAATTCTAAACACCGCCAATAAAAAACCTGCATATGATTAAATCGTAATCCATTCAAAATAAGAGTACAAATACAGTGCTTAAATACTTGCATTGAACATAATAGAGTTTGTGAAAATTTTAAACACATTTACGATGTATCTGTAAATAATGCATAGCAACCACCGTATCATGTACGGTCTATATGATTTTTATCTTTTGCCTTAACAGTGAAACAGAGCTGTGGCAGACTACAATGAACTATAATGTAAAATTTATCCTACCGTGTATTATAAGTATTATATAGTGACTTTAAAATAACGTGTGAAACAAATGAACCGGGACAAAAACAAAACTGTTACACCGGTATCACACCTTTTCTCGCCATTATTATCATAACAAAAGTAGGTACGTATCAATTGGTAATTGTTTTAATTTGGCGGTTAATGCCGATGGCGCCAATTAATTTATAATACCGCCAATTGAAAACACTTAAAAACGCCAACGTAGGGGATCGCTAACATTTTGCGCTATACAGTAGCCACGAATACGGGACGAATGGACAGACGGACCGACAAAGCGGCGACTATATCATATATGCTCGGCCACTGAAAATGTTCAGGGAGCATGAACATATATACCAACGCGTTTTGAAAGTCTGTTAACAATATGTATTTCCAGATGCACAGAATGGAATAACATTTATGCTAACATGCATGGATAACTTTGCTCGTTGTATGTTCGTTATAGCGTGTTTAAAATTTACAAATCTAACATTAATCAATCAAACTCGTGGAAACTTAGCGCAGTCAATTATGCGAATATGGTGCACACCATAGTGAATCCATCAGAGTGTTCGCAGGTGCTTCCCTGCTTCAATCCTCAGACAGACGAGATCACCGTGAGGAGTTTGTTAACACTTATTATCCAGATGAGAAAGAACCGGTCCGTTTCTGCCCTCCTCTCTGACGCTTGACCTTGCTTTGGGGCCTTTGGTAGGGCATGATGGGCATCACCAGGGTGTCGTACTTCTCACGCAGTTCGTCATATCATATCATCCTTTCACTTAAATAAGTCTCCACGTATGACATATACATACCGTCTTCATTATCATTTCCATGTATTATCCTGTCATGAGCACAAGCTTCGGTGGACCCGAGTTTTTGGCGACATTGGTCGGAGACAAACAGAATCCAACGCAGTAGCAAGGAGACGTTTTTCACTCACTGCAACCCCCAACATGGCGAACTCGGCCGCTGCGTCCCTCACGACCGTCTGAACATCCGACTCAGCACACAAACGCTTCCGCCAGTACACCGACCCGTTTAATGCTTTGATCAACCTCCAGCTGGTAAACAATATAATAGGACGTCGCAGAAAATCTGTATGTGCTGTTGAAGAATTGCTGAGACCATTTTCTGCCCTTATAATAAATGTATAACGAGTGTTGGAGTTAAACAAACGGCAAGCGCATAGACGGCATCTACACTCTTGATTAATGCTGATGCTCAATTAATTGTAAAAGATACTTCGGAATACAAGAGCAATGATATCCGCCGCCGGGGCACACTGCAATTATTTGTTTTGCCATTGAGCGAATACATATATAACATGCAACGTCTGTTTTGCTTTCTGTTGACCGTGCAATCTATTGTGAATTGAAATACTGTGTTTGATTCTTTATACGGATCAGATTACATTATTTATTTTTTGTTTGTTATTAAACGTGTATCTCTTGAGGGAGAATGCGTTTCCCTGAGTTTTAAATGTGAGTTAATGCGTTAGTCAATAATTAGTGGTATGTATCCCTTCAATCAAAAAATATTTGTGTCATGAAAAAATAAAGGTCCCGCGATATTTGGCGCCAGATTTATTTCTAAAATAAACAAAGGCATTTTTGGTTTGTATTATTCAGGTTATAACTGTTAGAATTTTACTGTTTCCATGTCACAAGTAAACAGCGATAAACTATAGAGCTATTGCTGCTACTGATATAAATTTTAACCTCTACTTTTATTTCGCAAGAAAAAAATCAGAGATCGTAATACATCTGTCATTAGCATAACTTGCTAGCGCTTTGCGTATATTGATAGGCAAAGATCCAGAGCGAAATAGCAGGGTGCTGCACCCTGCTCCTTTTTTTTATTCCCCCAACTGTCCCTCTGGGCTGGCAAACACAGAAATATTGAATATCTTTTGTAAGTCAACATTATTTTGCAAATGGCAAATGAGTAGACTAAGGTTTATGCTGCTTGATCTTATTACCGTTGTACTTAACATTTGAATAAAATTTTGAATTGTATGGTCCTATAATATACATAAATTTTACCTATTTAAAAAAAAAAGTTTTATTTAATAAATAAATCTTTTTTTATATGTATATTCTTTCGTATTTTGTTATTTGACCTAGTTTTCAAACCATGTCATGTCCGTTTTATTTGTTTTTGTTGTTACCTATTACCGGTGCATATATTAAATTCACACACACAGTTTTACTGCACTAAACTTCTGCATGCTGACACATTTCAGTCTGCGCGAAATGCTTTTGAAAGTACAGGCCATTCGGGCTTGTGGGTTAAGAAATTTCATAGGCCCGAATGAAAATCTACAGGCCCGAAGCAGTTTTGAAAAATTTATTCATAAAACAACGGATTAACATGTTTTATGTTCATTTAGACAACAATCATTTCAATTTGAATGTGTCCTGTATTTCAATAGACAGAACACTTTTACGTTTTTTTTCATAGTCAGCTGGTGTTTGCATTTTACATTTATTTTTTACTCCAGGTTTGGCACCCGCAATGTACTTCAAGTTCAACATTTTGACATTGCTAATGTAAACAATGGACTGCTACTCAGTTTCTTTTTCCAAAAATACGATTGAAAAATCAAAACGGTAAACCAGTCAAATCATGAACTTGTAAGGGTAAAACCCGGTACACGGAGCATTTAACAGTTGAAGAAGATCCTAAAAATATTTACATGACATTTTTAATAGCTTTCAAACCGATATGATAAGTTCTTGTCGCTAATAAAACAATATATATATTATATTTTTATATACCTACTACAATTCTGTTTCAAATAAGGTGATGAATGCATACCGTTAGACAAGAGGACGCCGAAAAAAAACACCGGGAAATTGGCTCCGGACAATAGACGCATGGTTGATGTTAACATGTATATCGGTGACGTAGAAAGGTCGCGCATGCGCTATATCGTAGTACACTTTTCTAAACAGAAACCAGAGTACTGTGAAGTGTTTACGTGAATTAAAACGTTTTTTTTTTCAAACATACTTTTGTTTTTTAATTTACAAAACGTACACGCCCGTCGGGCGTTCAGCATCGAATATTTTACACGCCCGATACGATTTCTATACGCCACGGGCGTCGGGCGTGTGGCATTTCGCGCAGACTGACATTTAGAATACTACAGAAAACAACTAAGATTATGATGTATCATTTTGAATTTATATTTGTGATCTTTAATAGAGAAAAAAGGACTTTTTGAATATATGTTTTGTCCCTAAATGTGGTTTCTGGAAAACCAGTCATTCTGAACTGACGTTTTTATTCTAAATAAGCCCATGAAATCAAATCAAAACTGTACATACTCAACTGATGGGGTTCTCATTTGTTTTCCAATAACTACTGGTTAGAGGGTATTTGTCGGACAGTAGTATTATCCGGACGTTTTTAAATATTCGCGTTTCGTAACTGCTTTTCATATTTTATCATCATAATACAAGTAAATACTTGTATATTCAAGTATGTTTCGTTTTTTTTCTTCTAAAAAAGTGAGTTTATTTTTTGGTAAAAACCCAAATGTTAATGTTGATAGTCTGAAACGCATGCAACTGTCTGGGGAAGTAAAATGATGTGCGCATGCACGATAAAATCCCAATTTGGGGCCCAGACAATGTTTGTGATAGTTTTGGCCGTCTGCTTATTATAGTAGACGAACTCTGGCAGAAAATTATTTAACCCGCTACGACGTTAAGGACGTGTGAGTAGCTACATAGATACGTAACGTCTAGTAAACTCGTTAAAACATCATGGTTCCGTATTTGTTTCAAAGTCTTACATATATTCTCTATTTATTATTAAATCATTTAATAAAGTGGTATTATTCAGACATAAAATTACGCATCTGATAATTTATTTGTTTTCTAATATAGCTTAAATAAAGTTATAAAGCATTTCTCCGTATATTTCACAGTAAAACAAAAACGTCCTGAAAATACTACTGTCACAGACATGGCGAAAGACCGTCGGCCCGTCGGACATTGCCGACGAAAATTTTAAAAGGCCGACGGTGAAATCCAATATCGTCGGACTTACTGTCCGGTAATTTTTTTGTTTCCATTTCCAAAGTTTGTAACCTCTTCGCAGTTTTCACAACAAAATTATTTCGCAGTTACCTGTTCCTGTGTATTCGGATTCGTTGCCATACGTAAACAAGTGAGTTTTTAATACGAACAGTGTATGTTTTGTGAAAATATTTATCGAAATCTATCGTACATTTTCGGTGATATTCAAGTGTTATAAGTACAAACCATGAGTGCCTTCGACAAATTAAAATATGTTAAGGGGGCAATGCCGAATAAAAAAACAACTGCTCCGTCAGATAAAACGCATTCCCCACCCACCAAAGTCACCAAATACTAACGTAAATTTCAATCTTCATGGTGTGAAGGGCGTCCAAAGGATTTGACACAAACTTGTGATTCCTCATTGTACTGGAGGTGTACTATAATCTATAAAGTGATGAAAAATGTTCAATTTTGTGTATGTCATTATATTGAAAAAATAAAAGTAAAGTTAAATATTGGCACATTAAAATTTAAGAATAAAAACTCTTAAGTGGTGAATGTTAAATACCAAAAGTTGAGGCCTGTGAAGTTCACAACTGGCCTGTAAATTTTTCCTCTCCGTAGGACAGTCTGGCCTGTAAATTGTGACGGTCTTTCGCCATGTCTGCTGTCAGCATGAAAAAGACCGTGTTTTATGTACCCCTTTCTGGGCCTCTATTGTTGCGCATGTGCACAAGTGACACTTATTTTGTTTACATAGGCAAACAGGTGATCAAGCCAGGATGTAACATGCGAATTTTCATCGTTGAGTTTGTTCATGAATTAAAACTGTCCCAAAATAAATGCATATTTCGTTAAAAAAATACTCGCTCACCAGTAAATGCTGCAAATAAAAGCAAAATAAACATAAATCATTTCAGACTTCCTACCTTTACGTGGTTAAGTTGACATTTGTAATTGAAATTTAATTGATTTGTGAGAATGGTCCGAAGTTAAGTTCAGTAGGATAAGCAGCTTTATGAAATGAGGTAAGTGCATTATGGGATTTGATTACAACAGATAAATTTGGAACGCTGAGATGTGGTGTTTTGTCAGGTACTTGATGAAAATGGAGATATTTTATGCCTGTAAACAATCATTTGGGCAAAAATAGAAGTAATTATTGCTATTTCTTTATCTATTTACCTTTTAGGATAACATTGTTTCCATTTTTGTTAGAATAACAGTTTGCGCGAACGTTTGTCTAAAAACGAAACTGGATATGACTATCCCGGGCATTTTAAAATACGAAAATCAGAATACCCCAGTACTACGTATACACCGGTAATAGGGTCATTGAGAATAAACCTTAATCAGAAGCAGTAGATTCATGAAAACCATTGGATTTAGCAAATTATTAGAAAATGTCAACAAACTGGTCGGGTTTTCCATTCAGCTCCTTTTAAGCAGCACCCTGTCCCTTTTTTTATCCTAGATCTTTCCCTATATTGAGCTACTATTTACAGTTCTCCAGCCAGGATTGAAAAAGGACAGGGTGCTAATTACTAATAGGGCACGTTTTTCGCGCGCTCATATTTGTTCAAGCTGATATATTAATATATATGTGTAACAAACACATAGGTAATATATATGTTTTGTTTATTTTTTGGCTTTTTTTTCATGTATATCTACTATACATTTTCCTTGTAACTTTATATATTTATACTAAATTATAAAATGTACTAAGAAATTATATATCACTTAAAGTTTTCATTCTATATAATATCACCCATAATAAATAGTTTAATATAATTATTAATATTTTTGTAATGCAACGTACAGTCTTATTATATGACCTATAAATAGACACTCCCATTGGTCCAGACAGCTATCGGCAAGCAAACATACATGTCATATTCACTGGCCTAAACTGACGTTAACTGGGCTAAAAATAGAAATCAGCTCATATTCAGTGACCTAAAATTAGCATTTTCTGAAAATGAGTAAGTTCAATATTGGATCCCAGCATACAGTTTAAAATGTATTAGATTACCTACAAAGATACCGGAACCCATGTACATTTCCTGCTCAGTGACAAAAATTGTCAACACTAACAGACGATTTCACTGGGATTTTACATTCATGGCTTAGTTTTCGGGTAATGAGATATATTTGAATTAATACATGAACTTTTTTCTTTGATCTGAAAGAACAAAAATAATGTTGATCAATATTTACTAACAATAGCATGGCTACGTGATTTTTTTGGGGTGTTTTGTTCATGAATCCCAATATATTTCCTAAAAGGTACATGTTTTCTGATTACAAAACTGAAATGAAAATGAAAATATCTTACTTGGAAGTGAAGTTATGCAGGGGTTTACCTAAGGATTGGACCTTCACTTGCCCAGGGGGCAAGTTACTTTGAACATCTACTTGCCCCCAGTGAAAAAAGGTTGCCCCATCTTTAAGTCAATGTTTTTGATACTTAAAGCATACAAATGTGTTATTAGCAAACATGTATGAAACTTAATGACTTTCAACAGAAATAAAATCTATAAACATAAACAATTCACAAGTTTTTTATTTTCTGGTGATCATATCAAGATATCATATGTCATGGTCATCAACAGATCAGGGGTCACTCTGCCAATCTCCAAATTAGCCAAAGGATACAAACTGAAACAATTTTTTTAACATTCAACTAAAGAAATTGCCATTTGGCTACAAGTTTTTCTTCATAAAACCCCATGAAAAACCCAAAATGATTTTAGACATAGGTCAATTTAGCTAAAGAAAATTTTGAGCCAGGGGGAGCCCTGCTTGCAAAGCAGGCCTATGAAGAGTTTGTCACTATTTTAAACTGTGACAGATTTGTCACTGTCACAGTTTAATATAGTGACAAACTCTTCATATGCCTGCTTTGCAAGCTCCAAACGATCTTCATATTCTTAGCCTGTTCCTGTCTTACATTCATCAAATGGGATTGAGAGTCCTCGTGGGCCTTAATCGAATCTTTTCTAAAGAAGTTTGATCCTGTTACAAAGCTTCCTACACTTTCAAATTTTCGTCACACCTTGCACTGCATGCATTCGTTCTCGTATTCGAGCCATTGAAATTCATTTAACCACGAGGTCTGGAAAATGCGTTTTCTTGTTTCTTTTTCATACTTTCGTTTTCGAATGACTGTTTCTTTGATTGATTTTGCTTGTTTGAATGATTTACTGTATTAAAAACAGGAAACACTTATGAAGACGACTTCGGACTGTTGCCGTCCTCCATTTTGGAGAAACTGCCGAATAAAACCTAATCCGAGCGGTTTGAGTGGCTTTTACCACGCAAACGACCAATCACAATCAGTTTTACGTAAAGCTGTGAGACATCGATATTAGCTCAAAGAAAATAAAATAATCGCAAAAGAAAAAATCGGAAAGATGACACTACGATAATTGACTTGCCTGGCGGGCTAGCTCCTTTGGAAAATCATTTGCCTGCGGCGATTTTAACCCGGCACGGGCAAGCGGGCATCCGCTTAAGTCAACCCCTGGTTATGACAATTTTTTTACACTACCCGTCAAAGTGTGATAAAACGTTATACAAGAAAAAACATGAAAAGTCAGCCCAACTATGAATTTGTGTTTATAAAGCTAAAAGATATGAGGGGAAATGTATTTTATAAATGATGCATGTTTTTGTATTACAAAACTGAAATAAAATCATAATTATCTCACTTAGAAGTGTTGTTATGACTATTTTTGTACACCACCCGTCATGCTGCAATAAGATGCAAATTGGGAAAATACATGAAAAATGAAGACTTCTGTAGCATTGCAACATGATTTTTTTAGGGTGTTTTGATAATGAATCTAAATATATTTCCTAAAAGGTTTTCTGATTATAAAACTGAAATAAAAATAAAAATATCTTACTTGGAAGTGAAGTTATGAATGTTTTTGCACACCACATTTTATGTCAAATGTATACTTCATATTCAGATGGAAAACTAGAAAGTATCTTTTAAACAATACTGTCAATAGATTTCAACATGTTGCTTTTGATGGTTTTATCGAAGTCCAAGTTCTATCAGTGATTGTTAGTGAGTATTTTACATAAAAAGTTTATTGATAATGTTTAATACTTTTTCAGATTTCATTTTTTAATTGTAATTGCAAAACCAGTATTGCTCAAATATTTACACTTATCATTATTATATTGAAACTGACAAAAATGTATATTTACAATATCAGTTTAAGAAAACAGTCTTCAGACAGAAAACAGTTAAATTCAATTCTAGTTGTTCACAAAGTTTGGCTTCAGAATATCATGTTATAACAGAAAAACTGGAACTTTAGCTTTGTGCAGCCACAGTATTGTTCTTAACAATAATAATAAATGTATGTATATTTAATCCATCATGAATTTCAAAGTGATTCCATATAAATTACAATAGAGGCAACAGCAGACTTGCAGTGGTACGACCCGACCAGGTACGAACCACTCCGAGTGTGCACGTCAATGTTATTGACGGCATATTTCTACTTATTCAACAATCTCGAACACACATGCAAATATATAACATACATAATGCATCTTATTACACATTATTCTTCACTACTGTTTGTTTTCAGCAATTAATAAGGTTGCTACGCATGTACAATAATGTCATTCGTACAAAGCGCCGCCATCTTGGATTTGTGTTTTCTCTAGCATGGGGTTGGAAATGTCCCATAAATAATACTTATGCGGTTAAATGTGTACAAAAATTGTGATGCTTTTAATAAAAAAACATTTTCATGATTAAACAGGTACCATGAAGTTCAGCGAAATATTTTTTCTCAGAAAAATAGGATTTTAAAATATTCGAGTAAGACTTTCGGAGCTAAAAATAACACTCTTGTGGGAAATTTTCTGGTTTCCCTGTTACTTCATCATCTACTAAGCATATGCAATTCAGATTGGTTCCAGATATTTACGTTTTATATGGGTTTTAGAGCGAAATAAAATGATACCAGTGGTTGGGCCGCTTTCCGACACTAATTAATATTCATATCCAAGGGACACTACTCTTACTGCTTTGGCATTGCTACTAACAATAGTTTTCTTGGATTAAAACAGTCATATAATGAAACAATTTTTGACTAAGGAGCCAGTGAATATGAACTGATATTCACTGGTAGAAAATCAGGGCTTTCATTAACTTTTGAAAACTGGAAGTTTGAACTTCCTGGCCTCTGATTTTGGAAGTTTTTCTCATACTATTTGAAAGTTTTGACAGTATGCCCTACATTAGTCCTGAGTATTTCAGAAATGAAATTAAGTAATGTATTAAATTCAGGAATCTCACTAGGATTTTAAAATAGGAGTCCTGGTACTCCTTCCCCCTAAAACGTATGAGTCCCAAATAGAAAAAAAGTTAAATTAAAGTATGTGACGCGCGAGAGTGAATGGAATTTTTACAATTTATACAATATATGACAGTTATAAATAAAATAATAATCATGATAATAATAATAATGTTATTTTTATTATTATTTGGTTATGTAATTAAAACAATATATTTGTACCAATAATTAATTTTAAAATTGGTAAATACTGGGGAATTAGCAATTGATGGTCTAAACTTGTTGACTGATTTGTTATGTGTAGGCCTAGTAAAAAGATATGATGCTGTGATTAAAGTACAACAGGCAGGTACCAAAGCATAAGTTCTTGTCAAGTAGAGTAATTGTGAAACAGGTAAAATCATGTAAAAATGTCGAAAAGGAGCAATTATTGGTGATATTAAACACCAAAATATGACTGTGTGCAAATGCAAATGTGTTTTAAAAATGTTTGTGATCTAAAAAGTGGGCGATGAAAATTTTCGCGACATCGCGAAGATATGTGACATTTCAAAATTGTGTACTTAAATTACCACCAGTATTGTTAATATATGTCTTGTCATATGTGTTATATACTAAAAAGTTCCTTTATGTATGATTATTGATAGATGCTTTTATATTCCTGTAAAAATTCAGCCCTAGATTTTCGTATAAAATTTCTGTAAAAAAAAAATCTCCTACCACCGTATTACTGAGATTTAGCTGTTATTCATGAAATTTGTTTCTCACTCATTTTACTAATGCTGTTTGTTTTGAGTTCTCAACTATGTTCTAATTGTTCTTAATTGAGGACGCTTTTTGTCATATTTTGGCGATTTAGCACATTCTGATTGACTTGTTGATTAAAGCACATCAATGAGTGACAATGTAACTTACCCATGAAAATAACTAACTGTCTAGAATGGTGTGGGCGGAGCTAAGGGACTGCTGTGGGCGGAGCTAAAGCACAAAGACTTTGACAGCTGCAGTGTGTACTGGGGTCAATATTGATTTTTATCGCGACTAATGCCGAATCGTCTGCAGGCACTCATGTATGTGTTAAATAACAGGGTATACGCAGTAAGCAAAAAAGCATGCGTCCCGAGTACTCTTGGCATGGGTTTGACATGCGTCCTTTTGAAAAAATATTCGTCCAAATACGCTTGATTTTGCGTTTCTGAGATCCCTGAAATTCAAGGTGTTTTTTAAGTGTTTATATGCCAATTTATTCAGTGAAAGAGGTTAACATTTAGATAAATTACGTAATTTTTCTTCTTACTTGTTCATCCTTACATGATAGAACTTCCATGGCTGAAATTTTGGAAGATCTGCAACCTCCATGGCTGCAATTTTGGAAGTCCTGTGACAAAAACTGGGAGTAAATTACTCCCAAACTTCCCTTAATGGAAGCCCTGGAAAATTACATTTACCTCGGATGCTTCGGTGAATGTGACATTCTACCAGTGAATATTAGATCATATTCACTTGCTCCCTAGTCAATAATTGTAAAATATTTTTCAGCACCTCTATTTTAATTATTTTAAGTTTTGTTTTTAGGTAACTTTAACTGCAGTGAATATTAGATCATATTCACTTGCTCCCTAGTCAATAATTGTAAAATATTTTTCAGCACCTCTATTTTAATTATTTTAAGTTTTGTTTTTAGGTAACTTTAACTGCATTTATTTAAAATATCTGTGAGAATTATCTCCAGATGTTATCAGAAGCCAGGGCCTTCAATCTACGATTTTTGCCGCCTTATATCGGCCCCACTTCCCCACCTGAAAAGTATGTTTTTTCCCCTAAAAAATGGAAAATTCCCCCTAGGAGGTCTGCAAAAAAAAACAACAAAAAAAACAACAACAAAAACAACATAAAACCTATTTAAGATGCCAATAATTGTCAGCATCGTAAGTATAGCCATTTTGGTCCAGATCTCTACATCGCTAATATTTCATTGACACATGTTATGTGCGATAAACAATAAACCGATCCGTTCAACATCAAAGTGAAACAGTTTGACGTCATCAGCTTATATCGCGCGTACCACCCATGACAACGTCCTTTCACTGTTGTCGCTTGAATTAGCAGCCGAATTACACGCTGTCCACTAGGAGGATGTACACAGTACCTGTATGTCATAAATTAATACTGACCTATCTGAACGACAATAACGTTATCGATACGGCAAAAGTATGATTTTGTTTAAGAGGAAATGTTAACTGCACATCGATTGCGATAAAACAATTTGGTTGGTATGCGCTACGATACATTTATTAAAAAGTAAAGATCTTGCAGTTCTCTACGCTACAAAGTTCTTACATGGCCATCAATACACCCACGCTTTCCATGCGGATGACAGGACGTTGTACATGTCAGCATAATTTTCGCGCCCTTTTCTAGCCGAACAAAGGCTTTTCATGAAGTACAGGTGTATTTTAACTGTAAATTAAATTTGTGTTTATGATGTGTGTACAGTAAAATACGAATAGGCGTTTCGCATGTCGATATAGTATATGTGTTGTGATAAATGATCTAAAATTAAATGCAAGGAACTATATAATATTGTTATTTACAAATAGAATATTTTACATACGGATATAACACATTATGGATGTTAACAACAATGAAAAGGTGATTTAATTACATTTACCTTTTGAGATAGGGAAAATAGTCTTGTGTTTACATGTATATGCACATGAATGACCTGACAAGTTATATCGCGATTGCGATCCATGGACCCGCGAATCGGGATATAATGGAGTTGTAGTGTAGTTCCATTTTCGGTCTTTTAAATTAATACATTAATTAATAATTTAAAAAGCGGGACTGCAAATTACTTTTACAAAAAAACGTGTTGCATATTGATATTAATAATATTAGTTTCATATTTCCGTTATATAATCGTGCTGGGCTAGAAAAATGCGCTAACTATTTATTAACGCTGGCAAAATCACGAAAAACTCGTGGAAATGACGCGTGTATAGCTGCAATGTTACATGTATACCGCAGCCTAGTCCAAATTTTAAGCGTTATTGGTAGATTCTGAGCTATGTTTTTTTTGTGCTAAAAAATAATAAAAGTTATATTTATAGGAGTTTCATTTGCCATAAAGATTACATGACGTTTTTACCAAACGACAATTGGACATGAGTTTGTTCGGGTTGAGTTAGTTTTCAAATCAGTTAATCTGTAAAAACTTCCATATTAAAATATTCCCCCGGTCAGTCAAAATTCCCCCTCCAGAGGGCGGTGGGCTCCTTCCCCCGAAACTGCTTGAGGGCCCTGGAAGCATTTAAATATAACAATGTAAACTATAGCCTATAGCTTGCATAAATATTATCAAATGCATTGTGTTGTATTTGCTATATATAAACATACGTCCGAAATGTAACATCCGAAAATATGTACAGGTCAAGAAAGAATGTAGATGTCCTATACGTTGGTATTTCAATAATTAACTTAAATATGTGTGTGAAAACTTATTTTATATTTCTAAATAAAATGAAAAACATTCATATTTATTACATATTACAGCGTTTGACTGTTTAAGTGGTTGAATGATAGTAATATACATTGAGAGAAGATACAGCGTAGTAACAATAAATGAAGTTACAAATTATCATATTAGCATTAAGATTCATCAACAGTATTTTCAAAATAGATTTCTTAAAGCACACTTTCATGCTGTTTGAGCTTATATTTATATTGGCATTACGGCACATTGGCAGTTTTTAACGCGATCTCTTTTTTTACAGGACACAGCTGTGGTAAAAAATATACATGAAACATTGCGTTAAACTTCTCTACACGCACGCTTCCCACGAGCATTTCGTGACATCGCTGACGTTGACAAATAATTTGCGCGTTTTTAGCACAGCACGATTGTATCATGGAGATATGTAATTAATATTTATGTGCAACGTAACAAAAGATTTTTGCAGGGCTCTCAATCTACGATTTTTACCGCAGAATATCGGCCCCACTCCCCACCTGAAAAGTATGTTTTTTTCCCTAAAAAATGGAAAAATTCCCCCTAGCAGGTCTGCAAAAAATAAATAAAAAACAACAACAGAAAACCTAGTTAAGATGCCAATAATTATCCGCATCATAAGTATAGCCGTTTTGGTCCAGATCTCTACATCGCTAATATTTCATGGACACATGTTATGTGCGATAAACAATAAACCGATCCGCTCAATATGAAAGTGAAACAGTTTGACGTCATCAGCTTATACTGCGCTTGCTGCCCATGACAACGTCCATGTGAACAGTAAAATTCCAATAGGCGTTTCGCATGTCTATATACTATGTGTGTTGTGATAACTGATTTAAAATTAAATACTAGGAACTATATAATATTTTTATATACAAATATAATATTTTACATATGGATATAACACATTATGGATGCTAACAACAACGAAAAGGTGATTTAATTACATTTACTTTTAGAGATAGCGAAAGTAGGCTTGTGTTGACATGTATATGCACGTGAATGACCTGACAAGTTATATCGCGATTGCGATCCATGGACCCCGTGAATCGCGATATATTGGAGTTGTAGTGTATTTCCATTTTTGGTCTTTTAAATGAATACATTAAATTAATTAATAATTTAAAACGCGGGGCTGCAATTACTTGAACCAAAAAATATATGTTGCTTATTGATATTAATTATATTAGTTTCATATCTCCGTTATAAAATCGTGCTGGGCTAGCAAAAAATCCATTTATTAACGCGGGCATGTATAGCTGCAATGTTACATGTATACCGCAGCCTAGTCCAAATTTTAAGCGTTATCTGTAGATTCTGAGCTATGCTTTTTTTGTGCTAAAAGTAATCAAAGTTATATTTATAGGAGTTTCATTTGCCGTAAAGATTACATGACGTTTTTACAGAACGACAATTAGACGTGAGTTTGTTCGGGTTGAGTTAGTTTTCAAATCAGTTAATCTGTAAAAACTGCCATATTAAAATATTCCCCCGTCAGTCAAAATTTCCCCTCCAGAGGGCGGTGGGCCCCTTCCCCCAAAACTGATTGTGGGCCCTGGTTTTGGTAAAAATCATTTGCAGTCACGCTTTGACTATCTATGCCAAAACCTTAAATTCATACGGCTATTAAGGTATATAAACATAAAATACCTTGAATTGCATTGAAATCAAAATTAATTACTTATTAAATCCAACTGTTAAAACATTGTTTATTACAATCATACTTTTACAGGCATTTACTCGTGGACTTGCTGACACCCTTTTTGAGCAATAGCAACATTTCTTTGACGCAATTTCAATTAAACTGTTTGAGCAAATTTCAAAACACGCGTTTGATGTGTTGCCGATATCTGTTCGACGACTAACTGCTCAAAACTGAGAAATGTGTAGTCCGCAGACATGAAGATTACATTAAAAGGTTTCAGTGTTTGTGTGATGTAAATTTGAAACTACATGCAATTACGATTTTATTCGTTGTGTTTAATGTTGGAATACTAGTGATTTTCTATAAATGGATAATTGAACTTAATTACCAAATATTATTATATATAAAATATATTATTATATGGTGTTTAACTTATGTTTATTAGCGTACAAGCGATATGTGGGTTCGACACGCTTTATTCGTAAACGATATATCTTAATTGCCCATAGTCGATTTAAGTAATACTTTCTATAATTCTAATGACGCGAACAATACGAAATATGACACACACTAAATTTTCCATGATCAAAACGTGTTTTGCTAGAAATTCACATCATATTCTGCAAGGTTACGGACACCTTATGGGAAACGTGCGTTTATTCACCAGGTGCAGATAAGCTGCATGAACATTGAATAATTTGTGAACGGATAGGTCCAGTGACGAAATGTTGAATCAATAGCCGAGATCGGCATAATCAGCCTGTGCTTTACTCTGATCAAAGACGAGACGAGTGATGTAATACACACATACACGGGTTGGTACTTACAGGGGATTAAATGGTCGCAGCGTGTATCCGTTTTGTCCATCGCGTAGTACATTTACTTGTATACAGACATATACATGTATACAGACATATACGGCAAGACCGAGATTAGAGAGGGCAGTGCGGAATCAAAGACGGCAGTGCGGGGGTTGAGGGCAGCAGGGCGCTGCGCCCTGTCATTTAGGCAGGGTTGGCATGAATCACCCGCCACAGGGTTTTCCCAGCGGGTTTTACTGGGTTTTCTTGCCCCGGTCAATACTCTGAAAGTGGGTATTACTGGGCAGTACTGGGCAATAAGAATTTTTCTTCAGTTAAATCCTCAGTTAACTTTTGTCATAAAGAAAATTACTTATTTTTAGTATTGCAGGACCAACATATGCATAGTTAAAGTATTTCTAAGTGCCAGCACATATCCACTGGTTCATTCATTCATTTGTTGATGGCATTGCTTTTCAAGAAATATTTTTTATGTTGTTTGTGAAATGATTCCACTTGATATAAATCAAATACGCCTACAATTATTCATCCTTCTATATTTCTTACATTGAACTGTTCTTTTTTGTGATCAATAAAACTTAGGGAGGTCATCTCTGGATAAAAATTCCAGTCCGGTCAATATTATTGTAATCTTATATTGGGCAATACTGGGGATTACTGGACAAATCACTTTTATCTTCTTTTTTCATCACTTACTTCTAATGTTTATTCAAGGTGACCAGTTTAATTGCTTTTTGAGCAATTGCATCTGTCAATTCAATCAATGTGTGTTTGTTTAAGATGGTGTACATATAACAATATTGTGTCATTAATTCATACACAGCATGGGGCTGCAAGGTTGTCTTGTTGCAACATGACATCAACTAAAATAGTTTATTATAACATAAAAATATGTTAGAATTTTCAGATTTAACTTGTACATTTTCTCTTTTTCTTTCATGAACATTATTCTTTTACATAATATTCTGAGAAAAATTAAATGAAAGTGAGTAAAAACACAGATGCCAAGTAATACTCAGTATTGTCCAGACTGACAAAAAATTCCAACTTAAATTTTGTGAAAAAGAAAAGAAGTTATCAATATGTTTCCACATGAAATAGAAATAAACGATGTAACTTATAGTATATATAATTGTTAATATAAACTCATTATTATTATGCAATGTAAACATAATTGTAAACTGGGGCTATCTTTTTTCCCCAGTATTGCCCACTGTTGCCCAGTAAAACCCTGTGAAACCCGGTTTTTCCCAGTATTACCCACCCCGGCCGGTCAATACTATAAAACCCGGGTTTTATGCCAACCCTGCATTTAGGCCTAGCTGGAGCACTGTAATTATATGGGCAATATACGCTTGCAGCGCACCGGGGAAGGACCATTTCTGTGGTGGAAAATAATCCTTTTTCTATATTGTTCCGACAGGATTTTGATCGCAACTTTCACGTCCCGAAATGAGATGATTATTGTGAACGGATTGCAATAAAAGTTTCATACCTGGGCAGATGAAACATTTCTAATTTATGTTCCATTAATATTTTTATAATGACACTTTCATTTTGGATGCATGAACAATTTAAACCTACACACCTGTGCATTTTTATATAAATCTTGATAACTGCCATTGTGTATAAGTGTGTTCATTTTTATCGTTAAATCGATGAGGGCATTGAGTCATTTCTATTGGTCAGTTGATTCTTTTAATAAAGTTGAAGGGTGAAAGATCTAGAAGCAGAAAAGGTACAAGGTGCGGCTCAAAAAGAGCTGGGCGGAAAGCCTGGCCCGTTCTTTGAAATTGTTATGTCTTTGTGTCATTGAGGGGCGTTTTATTGAACAAAACACATATAGCGGGTTTCTTGCGTCTTTATTCTGCGTATTCTATAGGACGTCTGATTTGGTTTAATGCATGCTGGGTAATAATGAATTGACGGTCTCTGACGATGAATTCACACAGGATACAACAGAAATTATCTTATAAATTGGTAAATAAAGGTTTTTTTTTCACTTAATTGCTTCTAATCCAGGTTTTAATTAAATTCTATTGCCTTTGATTATTTGCAAAAATGAAGTGTATTTCAAAAGATATTCAACATTAACTCTGTTGACCAACCCGGAGGGGCAGTGGGAGGCAGGAGAGCAGGGTGCAGCACAAGGCTATTTAAATCAGGATCTTTCACTGCATGTACTGTGTTAGTTTTTGCAAATGTTAATATTTTATTGCCTGTTAAATCAAATTTGCATATTAGCTCGACTATTGGAATAATATGTGAGCTCTCCTACTACCGTCGGCGTCCATGTCTGAATTTTTGTTCAAAAGTCTTGTAACTGCATAAGCTATTCACTTGAAACTTGGAATATACCTTTGTCATCAACTCCAGTATCAAGGGCAACATTCCCCATAACTCTGTTTTGTATTTTGACAGAGTTATGCCCCTGATTTTCTGGTTAAAGTTTATATTCAAATGTTTTGTAACGTCAAAACTACATACGTTATTCGCTTGAAACTTGGAACTAACCTTTGTCATCAACTCCAGTATTAAGGGCGACACTCCCTATAACTCTGTTTTCTATTTTGACAGAGTTATGCCCCTTTTTCACATGGCTTTTGGGGTTTTGTAACTTCAATGCTATAAAAACTATTCACTTGAAACTTGAAATATACCTTTGTTATCAACTCCAGTATCAGGGTGAACATTCCCCATATCTCTATTTTGTATTTTGACAGATTTATGCCACTTTTTCACATAGATTTTCTGGTTAAAGTTTATATTCAAAAGTTTTGTAACTTCAAAACTATGTAAGTTATTCACTTGAAACTTGGAACTAAACTTTGTCATCAACTCTAGTCTCAGGGGTACATACCCATAACTCTATTTTGTATTTTGATAGAGTTATGCCCCCTTTTCACTTAGATTTGTATTGAAAAGTTTATATTAAACAGGTTGGTAACTTCAAAACTACATAAGTTATTCACTTGAAACTTGGAACTAACCTTTTTCATCAACTCTAGTATCAGGGTCAGCATTACCCATAACTCTGTTTTGTATTTTGACAGAGTTATGCCCCTTTTTCACATAGATTTTCTGGTTAAAGTTTATATTCAAAAGTTTTGTAACTTCAAAACTATGTCAGTTATTCACTTGAAACTTGGAACTAAACTTTGTCATCAACTCTAGTCTCAGGGGTAACATACCCATAACTCTATTTTATATTTTGACAGAGTTATGCCCCCTTTTCACTTAGATTTGTATTGACAAGTTTATATTCAAAAGTTTGGTAACTTCAAAACTACATAAGTTATTCACTTGAAACTTGGAACTAACCTTTTTCATCAACTCTAGTATCAGGGTCAGCATTACCCATAACTCTGTTTTGTATTTTGACAGAGTTATGCCCCTTTTTCACATAGATTTTCTGGTTAAAGTTTATATTCAAAAGTTTTGTAACTTCAAAACTGTATAAGTTATTCACTTGAAAGTTGGAACTGACCTTTGTCATTAACTCTAGTATCAGGGGCAACATTACCCATAACACTGTTTTGTATTTTGACAGAGTTACCCCACTTTTTACATATACTTGGTTGTTAAAGTTTTTGTTCCAAAAATTTATAAACTATACAAGGCTTCACTTAAAAGTTTCGTGTTTTAATAAATGTATGCCCCTTCCACTATCCAAAATATACTGAAATACTTCGAATGGTCGAGCGCGTTGTCCTCTGACAGCTCTTGTTTAAATATTTTGTTGGCCACTTCAAAATTTAATATGGTGCATAATTTAATGACTGTATTGCCATTTCCCAAAATCTTCAGTATAAATCATTAGATGGAGTGTGTCCATGGTGCATGTGACATCTCTGTTTTACCAGTGTTTTTTTTTTACCTTTAGGGAAAGGTGGCAGGGCCCATCCGATGGGGGAATTTTACGGCAAAAGGGGAATTATTATTGTTAGAAAAGCATTATTACATGTTTAGATTCTGCCTTGTTGTAAAACATTAATCAATTGCTTTGCTACAAACAGGGTTGTCAGGTTTTTGCCATGAGTGGAAAAAACCATGGTAAAAACCGGAAAAAACCGGCAAGGAAAAAACTGGGTGGCAAAAACTGGCAAAAATCAAAATAATTTATGTATAAAATTAATATAAAAAAACACAACAACAAACAAATACAGTTTAAATTTAATGAGATAGGGTTCAATGTGTTTATATATGCACCTGGTGTTCATATTAAGTGGGGGAAAGGAGAAGACAGACATTTGACTTGAATGCCATGTCTGAGTCAAGACACCTGTTATGCAGCAAAAAACAGGAGAACAAAATCCAACTCAGGTGATAATGGCCTCTTTATTATTGAACTGGGGATACTGGGGCTAGCTAATGGGGCTGCTAATCACTGGAATGTTCCTCAGGGGAACAATTAATGGGTTCCAGAACAAACAGGTACTGAAATTTCAGAGCATGCACCACATTGGATTGTAGTTGTGTGTTAGGCATTCATATGGCACTTAACATTAATGGGCATGTCCTTTTGGCCTATCATAGAGTTGCTTGCATCATTTTCATGGGTTTAAATTCTTCTAAGCCATTGTAAGACAACCATTGGGTTTCTGAATTCACTCACTATAACTACATGTAACTTCATCACTTGCATATAGATCTACAATAATTATGTCAACAAGAGGAGGAAGAAATAAAGACCCAGTATGGGACTTTTTCAACAAGGTAGAAAAAGATGAAAAGACTCTTGCCCGTTGCAAGAAGTGTGGTCATGAGCAAAGCAACAAAGCAGAGAGTATGAGAAAACACCAGAAGACATGCAGCGAGGTAGTTTCATTTGAATTAAAACGCTCTGCAGAAGAAAATCATGGCCTGGAAACTGAGACAAGCAGTGCTCCATCTCCAAAGAAAAGAATTCAAACCGACTTGAATAACCAAGTGTTTGTGACATCGGAAGAAACCAAATTAAAGCTGGACTTACTTTTAGCCAAGTTCTTCTTTGCATGTAACATACCATTCTCAGTGAGTGAGCATGATTCATTTAAAACTTTTGTGTCCACTCTGCGACCTGGATACAAGCCACCAACAAGAAAGAAACTGTCGGGACCACTACTTGATTCTGTTACAGAAGAGCTACAGTTGCAGGTAAAGGCACAAATTGAAGGCAAAGACTGTACTCTTATTGAAGATGGCTGGAGTGACTGCCATAATGATCCTGTGACGGCTACGTGTGTCCATGTTGATAAGAAAGCATTCTTTATTGATGCCAAGTCAACAGGAGCAACAAGCAAAACAGGGGAAAACCTCCGGGATATGTGTAAAGAATCCATCAAAAAGGCATCGTCTTTATATGGATGTACAGTAAAGAATATTGTGACAGATAACGCCAAGAACATGGAAAAAATGCGACGGCTTCTTCATGAGGAAGACAATGACTTGCTTGTGTATGGATGTAATGCCCATTTACTGAATTTGCTAGGACAAGATATTACACCATCATCTGTAATGAAACATGTTGTTGAAGTGCAAAAATACTTCAGAAATCACCACCAGCCCAGCTCATGGCTGGGTGAATGTGAAGGGAGTGTAAAGCCCCAGCTGCCTGGGGACACAAGGTGGAACAGTCAACTGACCTGTCTTGATACATTTCTGAGAAACAGAGAGTTCATGATAAGAATTACTCAGGAACATGGTGACTCTACTGACTCCAACATAGCAAGGAAAGTTAATGATTTCAATTTGTACCAGCAGGCAAAAGATCTCCACAAACAAATGCGACCAATATCTGAAATGTTAGATCGCATTCAGGGTGACTCTGCCAATGCTGCTGATGCCTGCGATGCTTGGTTCACTCTACTTCACCACCCAGATCTGACTGAGCACAAAGATGTCATTAATAGTAGAATGAATCAAGCCCTTCAGCCGTTCCATTTGGCAGCATATCTTCTTCATCCAAAATACAAAGGTGCACATCTTAGTGATAAACAAAAAGAAATTGCAAGAAATTGGATCACACAGAAAAACGAGTGTTACATCTCCTCAGTCATCAGCTTTGAGGCCCAGGCTGAACCATATCCATCCTCTTTCTGGACGACTTCGGCAACAAGCATGGATAGCTGTGTTTGGTGGAAGGCTGTGAACAATTCAAACTTTCTGCCAGGATTTGTTGATCTAATGATTAGACTACAAAAACTGCCCGCAAGTTCTGCTTCAGTTGAAAGAGTGTTTTCAAACTTCAGCCATATACAGTCCAATCTAAGGAACCGGCTTGGGATCGAAAAGGCAGGAAAACTTGTTTTCTGCTACCGAATGCTGAGAGGTTCACAGGAGCTGGAGTACTGATTTTCGTATCATAATCACACAATGTGCAAAGTTGAAGGGAGTAGATGGTGTACCTGGAATAATTATCCAATAATAAGTTTGTAAAGTTTCACTTTTTATTGAAAATATGCATATATTCAATGGTAAAAAGTGCATGTATTTGTTAATTGAATTTGAATAAAGCAGTTTAAACGTATTGTTTTCAATGTCTATAGATTTTGCCGGTTTTTTCCAGTTTTTGCCGGTTTTTTCCAATTTTTGCCATCGGCAAGGAAAAAATAAGTTTTTTCCGGAAAAAACCCAACCCTGGCTACAAATGATAATTTATATTATGCACTAACTTGCTTTAATGAAAAATTGCTGGGATTGTTTATGAAAATGCCTCTATTTTGGTCAATTTTTGTACAATTTTGGTCAATTTTTTTAAAAATAATACTTACATTCTGAGGGGAATTTGAAGGTGTATATAGGGGAAAAAATATACACTTTTTTGCAGGGGAATGGGGAATGATATTTCGGCCCCAGATTGGCCCTAAAAAAACACTGGTTTTACAAAACCTTTTAGAATTTACTGTAAATTGTAATTATAGCTTAAAACTTGTTAGGCATTCATTTAAAGTTCTCCTGTATTGCAGTTTGTCGCTACTTTCATGCACTTAAATTGCAAAGTAAAGCATTAATATTTTAAAATAAAATTTACATACGTCCAAAGAGAATTTAATCCTCAAAAATGTTTCATAAATATTTTTATGCATTTTTAAACGAATCTCTATAACCTCAATAATTGTTTATCGATATTCTGCCCCACTGTAAGAATTTTCATTTCTATTGGTCAGTTGCCTAAAAATATTCTTAATACATGCATCATTCCGATAGGGTAGAGCTTGGTTTAAGGTGAAGTTGAGCACATGTAAAGCAGCTTAGTTGTTGTCTAAGTAAAATTTGTTGATGGATATCTTTCTTGTCACAAATATTTGAAATTTATAGGTTTTCCACTACGAAATCGGTCTTTTGGCAATTAGACGCTACAGCAAATGTTGCCCTATATAAAAAGTAACACTATACTCGTGACTTTGACTAACTATAATTGGCATATTTTGCTTTTTCAGTAACAATGATGGATGCAATTGAATGCCCACCATCCAAGAAATTGAAGCAAGGTTTGTTTCCATGCATTTAAACTAATTTTGTTAATTTTGATTTGATGTCTGTGTGTATTGATTATAATAGCCAGATATTCACATGTAGCTTGTGTAGTCCAGCACCATATCAGTGTTCATTCTGGGCCAAGTTGCAGGTGGGCAAATGGCCCATCAGCCGCAAAATCAGTGCACCATTTAAGGTTTTTCTAGGGGGTGGGGGGGGATGTGCGACATACTGTATAATATCTTTCGTGTTACTTTTATCATTTTTTTTTTTTACAAATGTCAAAAACATCAAATTACATTAAATCATTGTACGATTACCACGAAAATTTCTTTAACAAACCTTTCTACAGTTTGTTACCGTCAACCTTGTGGAAGATTTATCAGTTTGTTCACCATAACTTCCAGACTAAGTATGGCACTACGAGTACGGCCGAATCAAAGGATATGTTCTTGCCCACATTTGCCACAGTGTTCTCATTTTGCCATGGAATTTTGGTGGAAAATTCAAAAGATTTTGTCCCTCAATCCTATCTTTATCTGCTTTTTGTTTCGACATTGTTTTTTCCAAGTGAAAATCAACTTTAACCGCATGTACCTTTCAGACAGCACTGTTAGGAATTTTTGATGATGTAAGCGAGGTCAAGTGGAGCGTGACCCTTATCAGCCAATAAAATCACTAGTTATAAAAAAGTGTAGCTTAGCAACGGTTAATTTCCACTAACAATCCGGCAATGTGATGTTTACATTTCGCAATACGATTTCATGGTGAGCTTTTTTGATCGCCTTTTGTCCGTCGTTAGTCGTGCGTCTTTGGTCGTCAACATTTACCTTGTGAACACTCTCGAGGCCACATTTGTTGCACAATATTCATGAAACATGCTCAGAACATTTGTCCCAATAATATCTCAGATGAGTTCGAATATGGTTCTGATCCGTTGAAAAACATGGCTGTCAGGGGGTGGGTCAGTTTTCCTTAAATGGCTATAGAAAAGCTCGTGAACACTCTAGAAGTCACAATTTTTGCCCAATCAACATAAAACTTGCTCAGAACCTTAATTCTTATGATATCTTGGCCGAGTTCGAAAATGGTTCCGCTCCATTGAAAAACATGGGGCAGTTTTCCTTATATGGCTATAGAAAAAGTTTGTGAACACTAGAAGTCACATTTTTTGCCTAATCAAAATGAAACTTGCTCAGAACATTTGTTCGTATGATATCTCGGCCGAGTTCGCAATGGTTCCGGTCCGTTGAAAAACATGGCCGCCAGTGGAGGGGGCAGTTTTCCTTATATGGCTATAGGAAAAGCTTGTGAACACTCTAGAAGTCACATTTGTTGCCCAATCTCATTGAAAGTTAATCAGAACATTTGTCCCAATGATATCTCAGTCGAGTTCGATTGTGGGTCATGTGGGTTAAAAAACTAGGTCACTAGGTCAAATTGAAGAAAAAGCTTGTTAACACTCTGGAAGTCACATTTTTTGCCCAATCTTCTTGAAACTTGGTCAGAACATTTGTCTAAATGATATCTCAACCGAGTTTGAATCTGGGTCATGTGGGATCAAAAACTAGGTCATTAGGTCAAATTTAAGAAAAAGCTTGATAACACTCTAGAAGTCAAATTTTTTGCCCGATCTTCATGAAACTTGGTCAGAACATTTGTCCCAATGATATATCGGCCGAGTTTCAATCTGGGTCATGTGGGGTCAAAAACTAGTTCACTAGGTCAAATTGAAGAAAAAGCTTGTTAACACTCTAGAAGTTACATTATTTGCCCAATCTAAATGAAACTTGGTCAGAATATTTTTACCAATTGTATCTTGGCCGAGTTTGAATCTAGGTCAAGTGGGGTTATAAACTAGGTCACTAGGTCAAATTGAAGAAAAAGCTTCAAAATTTTGAATGTCCGTTTTTCAAACCATGATCATTAAGGCCGCATTTCCATCAGTCCGTATCAGTATATCCATATCCGTATAAAAATCTAACACATGGACAATTGTTCGACTAATGAAACTCGGGTGAGCAAACCAGAGCCATTTGGCCCTCTTGTTCCATCTTATAGGCTTTATTTTCAATCCAATCTAAACCATACTTTCACAGTTTGTGTATGGCCATCCGATCTCAGCAGACGCCAAACATGGGCTAGATCGTGTTTCAAACACCAGACTTATTGCCCCTTTGTTTATTAAAAAAACATACAAAAATGGACATTATTCAGGATAGAGACTTCATTTTTCATCCTATCTTAACCAATCTTGCACAGTTTGTCTATTACCACGATATTACAGTTGAAGTCGATTATAAGCAAGATCTGACCAGAAATACCAGATTTATTGCCTTTTGTAAATTTTTTTTGCAAAAATGGACATTATTCAGGATAGAGACTTCATTTTTAGCTCGACTATTCGAAGAATAGGTGAGCTATCCTACTACCCCCGGCGTCCGCGTCCACGTCGTCAAAACTACATAAGTTATTCACTTCAAACTTGGCATATACCTTTGTGATCAACTCCAGTGTCAGGGGCAACATTCCCCATAACTCTGTTTTGTATTTTGACAGAGTTATGCCCCTTTTTCACATAGATTTTCTGGTTTAAGTTTATATTCAAAAGTTTGGTTACTTCAAAACTACATAAGTTATTCACTTGAAACTTGGAACTAACCTTTGTCATCAACTCTAGTATCAGGGGCAACATTACCCATAACTCTGTTTTGTATTTTGACAGAGTTATGCCCCTTTTTCACATAGATTTTCTGGTTAAAGTTTATATTCACAAGTTGTGTAACTTCAAAACTAGATAAGTTATTCACTTGAAAGTTGGAACTAACCTTTGTCATCAACTCCAGTATTAAGGGCAACATTCCCTATAACACTGTTTTGTATTTTGACAGAGTTATGCCCCTTTTTCACATAGAGACTTCATTTTTCATCCAATTTTCACCAATCATGCACATTTTGTCTATGAACGTAAAAGTACAGGTGAAGTCGAATATAAGCATGATCGGGCCAGAAACACCAGAGTTTGGAAAAAAACATCAACAAGTTATCAATGATTGGCACACACTATTTTTTATTTAATATTGACCAAACTTACACAGTTTGCGTATGACCTTAAAAATTGATAGATAAAATTTGATTTCCAACAGTTGCAAACCTTTTAAGCAGTTATTTTAACATGCAATATTGATAAGATGGCTTTAGAGCCTGGATTAACATCATTTATCATCATTGGACAGAAAATTATCGAAGAAAAAGCAAAAGCACAGCCATCGCAATTGTCGCGTTGCAACTAGTTCTCCAAAACTGTCTGTGAACAAGACATCAAAATCTACTGTTACTGCATTTTCCAGAATTGTCACTGACTTAATGAAAAAGGGTCAGGTAAGAATATCGAGAAAAATGATTTGAGAATCATTAGCTAAAACACCGCACATCCACTACCCAACTCGTACTTTAGTTAGCCCATTGCACTAACCAATGTTTGAAGTCAAAATTGATCCTATCCCTCTTTGCGTATTGTTCAGATACCTTAATTTTCAAACCTGTCACAACAGTATGATCTTTATCTGTACCAGTTCTCAGGTGAGCGCTTTGGGCCATCACTGCCCTCTTGTTTATTTATTGGTTCTCGGATCCGCCGACCCAATTTCTTCCAAAAAGCAAAAAATACATAAATAAAAAAAGAAAATGTAACTGATTTCGTAAAAATGACCTTGTGAAATGGTTTTACTCACACTAAAGTTGTGAGTAAAACAGTTATTCCCAATAACAAACACAAAAACAAAACAAAATTAGGTAACAAGATTTGTTATTGGCAGCAAATACATTATACAAATAATTTCAAGTGTAGATTGTAGTCGGTAATCCCGTTTTGACCCATATGTTGTCTGCTTCCTGTGTACTGTCACTGCGTCTGTCTGAATTGTAGTCATCCAAAACTGAAACGACACTAATACACCAAATTACACACCGCTAAACAAATTAGATCCGCGAATCTGATTTGTTTGATAATTGGAAATAACCATACGGATAATAAAATATGTTCACTGATACTACTCTTTCCAAATTCCAGATTATAGGAAATTGAACTGTAACTAGGTTACCTTAATATTGCAATGCATATTCTAAACATACAAATGTAATACTTGTCTTAGTATTCGTAGGAGGGCGGGGGGGGGGACATTGTAACGTGCTGCCAATAAAGACCTCGAATGACGGTTTACACCCAGTCAACCTTTATATACCAAGCAAAAATCACCACTTTTACGTGCTTAAAAAGCGCCAAAACAGATAACGGGTAGAACTACTTTCGCACAAATAGTACCGAAACAGTTTGTGAAATGTGAATAATTTTATTCAACCTGTTACACTGAATGCAAATTTTTTTTATGTCAATTAGTGATTAAGTTAATGTTGTGTAATATAATTTTTGTAAGTAATAAAGCATTAAGATTTTAATATCACTGCCTATTTCTGTTTGTAAAATTCTAGTCATTATTTTACTCAACTCTGTGTTTTTATTTTATTTTCCTCCTCCAACCGGACACTTTTTCAAAAATGTCAGAGAACCAAGAAATAAAAAAACTCTGGCCTAATATTACAAGAATTCAGGCTTGCTTGGCCATCGTTTGAAACTACCGATTCCAATGACTGTAAGCCTTATTCTTTTGTAGGCCGTCTTCCATTCAAGCCTTTGGATATCACTGGTCAGACCAAACTGGGCAGCACACCTCCGAGCAGTAAAAAAAGGAAACTCTCGGACAATGAATCGCCAAGTGCCAAGCAAATTCGGACAAGTTTAAGCGCACTTCCAAAGGGCGCACTAAATGGCGAGCATGAAGTTAGTAGTAGTTCAGAAGCTGAAAATGTTGCGGAAAACCTGTTGCTTATGCCTGGGCCTAAGACTAACACTATTGATAAATTCTTCAGTCGCAAACGGCCAACAGCTGATCAAGAGGAGATATCCTCAACCAATCAATGCATAGAAATTGATCTCACCGAGGATATGAATGAAGATATGACTGGAATTACAGCAAAAGAAAACAAGAAGGTAGATGCTGGTATTAAGGAAAATGTAGCCAATATTGATGGTAAACACAATGATTCTGAAAAAGACTCTCCTGTTGAAGATGCATATAAAGAAAATGATGCAAAAGATGAAGCGCTCAGTATTGATGGTGTCGATGATGAGAAGGAAGAAAATGAAGACAATGACAATTGTGATGAGTCATTCATTGACAACACCTCAGTTTGTGAAGATGCCCTGAAGACTCCTGCTAAGAGTAAAGATATGGACTCTTTCATAAAGGTTATCTTAATATTGATATGAGGCACGTCGTGAGAAATCCGGACTTAATGCATGTGTATTTATGTTTAGAAGAGACTTCCTTGAAACAGAAAATAGCATAAAAGCAGAAAGTGCCGTCCCGGATTAGCGTGTGCGGACTTCAGAGGCTAATCCAGGACGACACTTTACGCACATGGATTAAGACCGGTTTTCTCACGATGCGCCACATATCTACTTGATGAATATTGATTGGTGTGGTTTAATAAGTGGCTAAAGCTGCTTGTTAGAAATTTTAGCAGTCATTTATAGTATAGGAAATCTTCTCATCACTGGTAATTACAACTAATACACCATGACTCCACATGGTATGTTTAAAACTGCTCATTTGTGGTCCATAGACTTGGCTAGTATATTAAATATATTTACCAATTAAATTGACTAAATAATTAATTTTGTCGAAAAAACAAAACTGAAAAAATGTATGTGTTGTTTCAGTCGCCATCTATCAGTGAGGACAATGCAGGACTCGGCCAGGGTTCGGCAAGTGAAGGAACCCCAAGTTTATCTGAGAAGAAAAAGTCAAAGCCGGTTAGCACACTGTTTATTTTAAACATGGTTATTATGTTGTGCTTACTTTGATTGAATCCTAGAGAATGTGTCAATGTTTGTTAACATATTTACAACCAGCATAGATTCTGTCAGTGTTTTTTTTAGGGCCAATTTGGGGCGGAAATTCAGCCCCATTCTCCTGCTTAAAAAGTATATATTTGTCCCCTATATTTACCCTAAAATTCCCCTCAGAATTTAAGCTTTATTTTGAAAAAAACAACAACAATTGACCAAAATCTGATAAAAAATGACTAAGATAGACAATTTTTCATAAGAAGTTCCAGCAATTTTTCATCAAACCAATTATCTAAGTTTTCATTTGTACCAAAACAATTTATTAGTGTTCTATAACAATGTACATGATAAACATGTCATAATGCTTTGCTAAAAAAACTAACTTTGCCGTAAAATTCTCCATCTGATGGGCTACGACACTTTCCCCCAAAGGACAAAAAAAAACACTGTGTTCATACTGACTATAATTGATAATCTGTTTAATCTAACACAACTAAAACTGATTCCTTCAGTCTTGCTCAGTAATATTTTAACACAATCAACCAAATGGCTGGGCAGATTTCCTTATTTACTGTATTGAATTTTGAAACCATTTACGTATTATTTGCCTGAAAATAATGGAAACATTTCAAAGATATTTAATCATAATGTTCCTTTGATTCTTAAACTCGTTTTGAATTTCTACTCCTTTAATAACACGTCAGTTATGAAGTGGCCAGGGTAATTTTCAGTATATATGTGACCCTTTACCGTGTTTTTTTTAGGTCCATTTTGGGACCGAAATTTCCGCCTCATTCCCCTGCTTAAAATGTATATATTTCCCCCTATATTTACCTTAAAATTACCCTCAGAATATAAGTTTTTTTTTTTAAAAATTGACCAAAATCGGAAGAAAATTGACTGAGATATAGGAATTTTTGTAAATAATTCCAGCAATTTTTCATCAAACCAAGTTAGTGAGAATCTAAGTTATCATTTTTAGCAAAACAATGCATTTATGTTTTATAACAAAGTAGAATATAAACATGTAAAAATGCTTTTTTATAAAAAAAAAACCTTTTGGCATAAAATTACACATCTGAAGGGCCCCGCCACCTTTCCCCCAAAGATGAAAAAACACAATGCTTTGCTTACAGGCATGTAAGCAACCCAGGGCCAGTTTGACTCTTGTTTGTATATTTAAATATAACTGTTTTTGTAACCAGTTGTCGGAGAGCAAGCGCAAGGAGCATGAAGACCAGCGCACGAAGCAGAAGGAGGAACGGGACCGTGAAAAGGAAGAAAAGAGGCTGGCCAAGGAGAGGGAGAAGGAGGAAAAGAAGAAGGAACAGGTTGAGAAGAAACGCTTGAAAGAGGAGCAGCGTGAGAAAGAAAGAGCAGAGAAAGAGAAGACCAAGCAAGAGGAAAAGGTGTAAATGAAACTAAGCAAAGATAACCAGATATTTAGATTTTTTTTCTCAGGAACTGTGAAAATATTCTTCATTTTCAAATATTAAAAAAGAAGCTAATTAGGAATTTTAGTAGCCAACGGATATTTTGGTTTCTGTTAGTGATAACATAGTTTTCAGGTTTTGGCACATTTTATTTGAGCTTAGGGATTTACAGGACACGATTTTCTGCATCAAATATGCATATCTTGTCTGTCAGGACCCATCATTGTTATGCCCCCGGCATCTTGATGCAGAAGGCATATAGTGATTGTCCTTCCGTCCGTCCTTCTATCCGTGACAAGGTTAAGAAGATTTTACCATTTTGTCTAGCACCAACACCGCTTACTACAACACTTGTATACTTACACAGTTGTTACTTATGACCATTCCCTATCCACCCATATCACCCAACCTCACTCTGACCTAGACCTAATTTGGACTTGTAATAATTCAAAAGTGCCATTTCTTGGTTAACTTGATTTTATCGTTTCGTCTAGCACCTACACCGCTTACTACAACACTTTAATATTTACACAGTTGCTAGTTATGACCGTTCCCAATCCACCCATATCACCCAACTTCACTTTGACCTTGACCTAATTAGCACTTGGAATAAATCAAATGGGCTGTTTCTTGGTTAACTAGATTTTACCATTTCGTCTGGCACCAACACTGCTTGCTACAAAAATTTGATACTTACACAGTTGTTGCTCATGACCATCCCCAATCCACCCATATCACCCTACCTCACTTTGACCTTGACCTTGAACTAATTTGGACTTCAAAAGTGCCATTTCTTGGTTAACTAGATTTTACCGTTTCGCCTAGCACCAACACCAACACTTGGATATTTACAGTTTTTACTTATGACCGTTCCCAATCCACCATTTCACCCAACCTCATTTTGACCTTGATCTTGACTTAATTTGGACTGCAATGGGCTACCCAGTGCCAACCGGGGGCATGTGTTTTTATCAAACACAGAATCTTGTTTAAAATCTGTGTCCCATCGGACGCATTTTTCTAACGTATTTTTCTAATCGTCTTAAGCCAAACGTACAGTACCAGTCTTTACCCTATTTTTTTCAAAGCACTTGCCAGTTCGGGCAAGCTTGTTAGCGAAACCACTTGCCCGAAATCTGTTTAACTTGTCCGAACTTCAAATGGTACTCTACAGCAATATAAGTAAATTTTATTTATTCATATTTCATTTCATAGTCATGTTCTTCATCTTTTTTTTGTTGTTCTCCCTCAAAAAGGTAAATACATACATGTAAGGTTCATCGTATTTTGTATGTCATCTGTCAAATGTGATTTAAAAGATAAACAAAGAAATATCTAGGTTCAAAAAGGTATGTGGCTCTGCTCAAAAGGAGAGGGGTGGAAAGCTGGATCAATTTGTTGCTATTCTCAAATAACTTGATAACTCACCTAATTGCTTGTAATTAGGTTTTTATGCAAAGTATATTTATTGGATAATCATATTTGCACAAATATGTTGTATTTCAAAATTTCAACATTTCTCTGTGAACCAACCCAGAGGGGCAGCAGAGTGAAGCTAAACAAGGAGCAGGGTGCAGCAACCCGCTATTTCGCTCTTATAAAACTGCAAGCTACATTTGACGAAAGTAGTTCCAAAATAGTTCCTACCAAAGACAAGTAATTGAATGCAGTTTTACTTTCAAACAACATGCACTTGTGCAATTAGTTTCATATTCAAAATAAAATAATTGTTAATTACTGCAAACAATGCAAGTATGTGCACACTTCAATTTCAGCCAAACTAGCACGTACTCCAACTCAACTAAGGTAGTCTGCATCTTAAGCTTTTAACAGAGCAGCATTTACTCGACTACGATCAATTGTCTATATATTTCAATAAGCGTCGACACAATAATGAAGACCGCACAGCATGATGACGTAATATGGTTATGTGTAAATACTTTATGTGCCAATAAAACGACAGGTTTTGTAAATATTTTCTTCGGAAAAACAATCTTAAATGATATTTTAAATGCATTTCTGTTTCCACATAATATTTAAAGCCTCTGAACACACTTGCCCGATTGGACAAGCGTCTGGCATTTTCTGCTAGCCCGAAATCAAATTTACATGTCGGCAACCCAGTTACGACGAAGACTGCAGTACCATGTTAAAATCATGCATATTATGTCAAGTATGAAAAAAAAGTTGTAGCCAAATGGAAAGTTGTTTTGCCAAATGTTAAAATTTGTAGCCATTGGCTAGTTAGCAAATTTCAAATTGAGTCCTGTATTATTCATTATCGCTGGAGGTTTTACATTTTGTATCTAGTTTGCACAGAACATCACTCAGTATTGTGCCCTTAAATTATTTAAATCACCTAAGTTAGTCTTAACAGGCTGATTAAATGGACAAAATTTTAATATTGTTGAAATGTAATGCATTTGTACACAATAGTTTAAAGGCAGCATACTATATGAAGAACTAAACATAATTGTGTATTGAATTTTCCAGGACAAGAAGGAACGAGAGCGGTTGGAAAAACTGAAACAAAAAGAGGACGAGAAAAAGCTGAAAGAAAAAGAGTTAGAGTGAGTTTAGGTTCAGAAATTACTTTTATTTTGCTTGCAAGATGACATGTTTGTAAGATACAGTGAACCACCAAACTGAATCATGCCAAAATGAAATGAGTGACCAAATAAAACAGATGTTGAGATCCAGATTTAAAATTACTGTATTCTTTATATCCAAAATATATGAAAAATCAAAACCAAATTGCTGTAGAAATTACTTTAAAAAATGTATTTATTTCAAGAAGGTAGATTTTGTACCAGTTCTTTGTCATTTGTCAGTTTGTCATAAAAAATGAATGAGAACTATAGAAGTTTCTGTTCTGTAAATGAAGTGTTTCAGTTCCAGTAATGCTTTTCACTCAAATCACAGTGATTGTCTTTATGCGTTATAATACTAGTACTTCAGTATGCACATTGCCTTCTGTAGTTCAATTGGTTTGGAATTTCTAGAGCAAAGCAGGAAGAAAAACGTCAGAAAGAAGAAGAAAAAAGGCTAAAAGAGGAGGCAAGAAAAAAGGAAGAGGAAGAAAAGGTAAAATTTCAGAAAATTTCAGAAAATTTGATAATTTAGGAAATTTTCGTGCTGACTCTCATGTAATTAATAAATGATGTTTTTAGCTCATGGTGAGCTTTTAGGATCGCCTTTTGTCCTTCATGCATCGTATGTCAACATTTTCATTCAAATAACATCTCCTAAACCGCTGGGCAGATTTTCACCAAACTTCACAGGAATGATCCTTGGGTGACCCTCTTTCAAAATTGTTCAAATAGTTCCAGTCCCCTGCATATGTACTGTGGATTCATTTAATTTTGTTGACATGAAATTTTGTGGATTCGTAAAATTGGACATATTCGTTGGATCTTAAATTCATGGATTTCGATTTTTTGCCCAAAACCTAAAAAAAATGCTGTATATATGTGCTTTTTTGTTTATTCTATCAACCCTTGCGCTCAGTTGACATCTGCTAAAACAACGTGTCAATTACCCGCATTGTCCGTATCTTATCGTCTCAATCTCACGATAACGTGGTCCCTAGTGTAACAACACCAATTAGCGGGATTGAACTTAGGTGCAATATACCAGTATCGCAATAAACAGTCCAATTAACAGGGTACCCATAGTGTCTTGTATAATTGTAATAAAACAGTGGGTCCTATTAATGGCAGTTTGACACGAAGCCAGTTAAGCGCATGACAATTAACAAGTGACAAACTTCGAATATTGATACGTGCTTGACAATTGAGCAATCTGTACCCTTCAATTATTTTGTCAGTATTATCTGTTCTTTCAAGAAGGAAACATCATACAATTATTTATTTTTTCAAACATAGTTAAAGTATAATTTAACCTCCTGTCAGTTTTCACAAGAAATAATTATCAAGTGAGGTAACACAATCACCCAAACATGAGTCAAAAGTAGTTGCGCCCCTTTAGTCTGACGTCATAGTAGTGCAGATACTAATAATTTCGGATATAAGACTTCGGACATAAATGTTCATCGGTCATTTGAATTCGTGGTTGAACTGACCCACAAAAATCAAAAAAAATTAGTGTCCGACGAATAATAATGGTTTTACAGTAGGTCACCAGAGCTAAAAATTATCGTTGGCAAAACTATTCGAATATTCGATTGAATGATCGCCATTCGAAATTTAAAGCGCCATTTGAATATTCGCATTTTTTATTTTTGCTTTAACATAAATCATTTCCTGATTTTATCAAGTATTTTCGTTCAACATATTGGCGCTATTTCACCAATATATGCATTTACTTAATAGCGTGTTATCAACAGAATGGGGCCGTGTCACGTGTCAGATGGCCAATAATCTAATCGCAAGTTATAAGCAATAACATCAGACAGTATAATCCATAACTGTTTATTCGTAATTATAACTCGCGTTTAGACATGTCAAAATACTAACACAGGTTGTGCGATCACACATTTGGCAATCAGTATAATTGATAAATTCGTTGATAAACTACATGTATTGTTTTTCTGCACGTTTGTATACTGCAGTACTGATAAAAACGTTTGGTTTATTGAAAACTTGTTTATTAAAAGACCAATTAACGTAGGACCTTAAATTGTTTTATTTCCTTTTAATGTATGCATAAATTGGAAAGTGCAATGAAAATGCAACTGTAGATCTACCCGCCCATCAGTACTAAGACTTCGTGCAAAATAATGATTTATGATGAGGTTACAGAGCTTATCGTACTTAATAAGAATATATTAGAATATTTGATTGAATGAAAACGTGAATATTCGAATACAGTAGATTCCGCTTAATTGAATAGCCCATTTGTCACGTCCGAATATTCAAATAACCGCAGTATTCATATATGCGGAATCAGTCATATTTCAATTATTTCAATGTTAATCAGATATGTTATGATCTTATTTAATCCATTTTGATGAGATAATGTCAAACCTGTTACGTAACAAAATGTTTCATACTTTAGAATGCTAATAAATATGCAGAAAAGCGTTCATAGATGTTTGTTATCCATTATACGGTGCATTTGAAAATAATTCACTTGTAATAATTACAAACAGGCTACATTGCTTTCTAGATGTGTATGCGCTGTACTTGACCCGCAAATTACACCTATTAGTCACGTGACATTCAACAGACGCTGCATTCATGCGTGGTGTGAAATGATAACAAAGGCGGTCATAGAAGCGTGACTGTCAAAACTTGCGATATGATACGTATCCTCGGAGATTATGAGATTAGCGAGCGGACTATACGCTTACAACTGATAATTGGCTATTCAATTAACCGGAGGACACCATATTTTCTATCAGATTAGGCGGTGTTTTTACAATGGGAATGAATGCAAACGGTTTGGTGTTTTCAATCTTTATTCAATTAAGCGAAATATTCAATTATCCGATATTCAATTAAGTGGAATCTACTGTACTGATTTTGGTATGCGATGCCATCCCTACTAAAAATAGAAAAAAAACCTGAAAACTTTAAAAATCCCTCAAACCACTAGGCTTGGAGCATTCATATTTGATATGTGACATCCTCTAATGGTCCTCTACAAAGTTTGTTCAAATTATTTCCTTTGGGTCAAAACTGGCCACGCCCTGGGGGTCACATGGTTTATATAGACTAACATATCAAAATTACTTTAAAAATCTTCTCTGAAACCACAAGGCCCAGAGGTTTCATATTTGATATTCAACATTGCGTAGTGGTCCTCTACAAAGATTGTTCAAATGATGCCCCTGGGGGCAAATCTGGCCACGCCCCGAGGATCACATTGTTTATATAGAGTTGAATAGCAAGATGACTTCAAACTTCTTCACTGAAACCACAAGGCCCAGTGGTTTTGTATTTGGTATGTAACATTGTATAGTGATCCTCTACAAAGATTGTTTAAATGATGCCCCTGGTGTCAAAACTGGCCATGCCCCGGGGGGTCACATTGTTTATATAGACTTCAATAGCAAAATGACTTTAAAAATCTTCTCTGAAACCACAAAGCCCAGTGGTTTCATATTTGGTATGTAACATTTTATAGTGGTCCTCTACAAAGAGTGTTCAAATGATGCCCCTGGGGTCAAAACTGGCCATGCCCCAGGGGTCACATTGTTTATACAGACTTAAATTGTAAAATGACTTTAAACATTTTCTCTCAAACCGCAAGGCGCAGTGGTTGAATAGTTTGTATGCACCCTGGAAGTCATTGTTTCAGTTGACTAATATGGCAAGTTAGCTTTAAAAATCTTCTCCCCTGAAACCACAAGGCACAGAGGTTTCATATTTAACGTGAAACAATGTATAGTGGTCCTCTACAAAGAGTGGTTAAATTATGCCCCTGGGGTAAAAAGAAGCCATCCTCCGGGGTCACATAGTATTTATAGACGTGTATGGAAAGTCGGCTTAAAAAATCGTCCCCTCTTAAACCGCAAGGTCCTCTACAAAGATTGTTCAAATTTTCCCCTGGTGTAGAAAGTGGATATGCCCTGTGGGTCACATGGTTTATATAGACTTAACAAATCTTAACGTGAAACTGCAACGCCCAGATCTTTATACTCAGGTAAGTGATTTAGGCCTGCTTAATTGTTATAAGCATTTATGCCTTAAACTCAGGTGAGCGACCTAGGACCATCTTGGTCCTCTTGTTTGATTTCTCTGCTTTATTGTAGATAGGATATTAGTTATGAATGTCATTGCCTTTTGTCAAAGAGATGGATGTCTGTTTTCCACATTCATTGACCCATTCTTAGATAAGAACAGAGACAAGAAAAAATATGTTCGCAAATATGTTGGGTACCAATGTTTCTAATGTCATTACAAAATCAATATTGTGTGCATTTTTGAAAAATGGCTTATTGTAGTGATTTGCAATTTGTTTTCATTTATATATTTTCTAATAATCATGCAAAAAGACAATTTAGGCAGGTTCTTAAAAGTGTACCTTTGACCACAAAATATCTGAAAATTAGACTTCCTAGAAATAAAATGGTTTAATGGGAACTATAATAAGTGAATGTCTTTAAAGATTAAAATTAGAAGTGTCCTAGCAGGGCATAACCGTGAAGGCAACGTGGGCGATAACTTCGCTCTGGAGCTATTTACATCGCCCATAAATTTCATCAAGGAGAAGTCCACTTCGCCGTCTGATTTAAACTTCGCATAGTAATAATTATCAATCAAACACCAGTCATAAAAGCTTTGAAGGCAACTTTCATAAAAAAAGAGAACGTAATCAAAGTAAATTTCAAAAATGCACATAATTACCTGATACACAAAACACATATCAATCCATACTAGATGTAAATATTCGTGTTAATATCAATAATTTCCCTGGTAACACAGTTTCCATTTTAATTCCAAGACGTGTATTTCATCACCCCATTTAAATATCAATTTTATTCAATGCAATAAAACAACTGTCTGATTTTTTTTCACACCCTTGACATTTTCTCTAGAATGCTAATTCATTAATGCTCTATCGATAGTGCTGGCATTGTTCAGGTACAGTGGTATTGATTGATGCTTTTTTCACTGATCACGTGCTAATCGTGTTACATGCTTAGTGCTACGAACTGCTAGACAATGGCCCCAGCTCAGCAGTCACATCAAAGACTTTTAGAAGTCAAACGAACACCGTTGCTATTAGCTGTTGCTATCGGCAACAGCTAATTTTGAAAGCCCAATCTAATTGATGACGTCACGCTGTCACTCTTCTTAGATTTAACATGCGTTATTATTAATGAATGGTGTTTTTAACGGATTTTATTGTTTGTTCAAATTGGATAAATAATTGCAAGGTAATTTAAATAAAGTGTTTTATTGATAAAAAAATTATTTTATAACGCAAAAAATATAATTAATGTATAATTTTTTTTTTTTTAACTTTGAAACTAGAATAATGTAATTGAACTTGAAAATATCTTGTTATTAATTTATGGAGAATATGATGATGATGATGACCTGATGACAATGATGGACTTGGTACTATGATAATGATTGACATGGTCTGATGATGGTAATAACAAGCAAAATCATGGTTAAGCACTTTTTGGAAAACACTTCTCCTTGAAGTAGCCTCACTTCTCCCTAAACTGAACTAAGGGAGAAGTGACTTTTCCCTAAAATTTGTCCCTAGGCTGACCTCTGCCTGGAACAGAACAGTTTCAAGAATATTCTTTAATCATTTTTAGTTCGACTATTCGAAGAATAGATTATTCACTTGAAACTTGGAACTAACCTTTGTCATCAACTCTAGTATCAGGGGCAACATTACCCATAACTATGTTTTGTATTTTGACAGAGTTATGCCCCTTTTTCACTTAGATTTTCTGGTTAAAGTTTATATTCAAAAGTTTTGTTGCTTCAAAACTACATAAGTTATTCACTTGAAACTTGAAACTAACCTTTGTCGTCAACTCCAGTAACAAGGGCAACATTCCCCATAACTCTGTTTTGTCTTTGACAGATTGATGCCCCTTTTTCACATAGATTTTCTTGTTAAAGTTAATATTCCAAAGTTTTGTAACTTCAATACTACAAAAGCTATTCACTCGAAACTTTGAATATACCTTTGTAATCAACTCCAGTATCAGGGTGAACATTCCCCATAACTCTATTTTGTATTTTGATAGAGTTATGTCCCTTTTTCACATAGATTTTCTGGTTAAAGTTTATATTCAAAAGTTTTGTTACTTTTCAAAACTACATGAGTTATTCACTTGATACTTTGAACTAACCTTTGTCACCAACTCTAGTATCAGTGGCAACATTACCCATAACTCTGTTTTGTATTTTGACAGAGTTACCCCACTTTTTTACACAGACTTTGTGGGTAAAGTTTTTGTTCCAAAAATTTATAAACTATACAAGGCTTCACTTAAAAATATTGTATTGTAACAAATTTATGCCCGTTTCACTATCCAAAATATGTACCAACTGAAATACTTTGAATAGTCGTTCGCGCTGTCCTCTGACAGCTCTTGTTAAGAATATTCTTCATTTTTATGTCTTAAGTAAACAAATAGGTTGTTGAATATGGGTCCAGTTTGTGCCAGATATGAAAACCTTGATGTTTGAGATGTGTTTCAGCAAAGAAAAGCTGAGAAGAAAGCCGAGATGTTCAAAGGTTTCTTCATAAAGAAAGACCCTGGATCATCACCTCCGAAGGTTATACTAATAATTAAATTGTGTAAATAAATGCAACTGCTGTTGACAGACACGGATCATGCTTCCATTAACCAAATTAGTTGGATGGCAATTTGAAGTTACTTATGAAAATTCTCTTTAGCCACAATTTTCATACAACCCTAGAAGATACCTTTCATCAAATGAGGTGTGTCGTGGAAAAACCGGGCTTAATGCACGTGCGTAGTGTCATTGCGGATCAGCTTGTGCAGTCCGCATTTTCTGTTTCAAAGAAGTCGTTATTATAAATCCACTGTAGGCGGAAAGTGCCGTCCCAGATCAGCCTGTGCGGTCTGCTCATGCTGATCCAGGATGACACTTTATGCACATGCATTAAGCCCGGTTTTCCCACGACATGCAACAAATTCATTTTCTGCCCCAAATTAAATGAACACTCATGAGCATCTTATTTTATTTGTGTGGTAATTTTGTGACGATTAAATATGAACATAACCATTAACACATTTCTTTATCTTATAGTTGCTTTCCATCAAACATGGTGTTCAGTACATTCAGTTAAAACAAAATTTGAAATTATTGAAATGTATGTTAATATCGATTTTGATTGTCGACTTTTCAATCTGAATTGGCAGAGTAAAGACACAAAGGATGGCATGTTCATGCCCTTTGAGTTGAAGCCAAACATGAGACTGGCGCCGTCCAATCGCAGGGTGCCACTAGATGAGTCGCAGAAGGAGAAACTTGAAGAGTGGATTACTGGACAGGTAGGTAGTGGTTTGCTGTTTGTTCATTTAAGTAGAATTAATAAGTGAAAATGTCCAAATGTTTATTTTTAATGGCTTACAGTTATGTACATACGTAATTATAGTTACTTCTTCCCTCATTTTCACATTGCATGACCCATATGAATTAATAAAACATTTACTAATAGTCTTCTGGGGAAATCCAGGCTTAATGCATGAGCGTTCAGTGGCGTCCCGTGTTAGCCTGTGCAGTCCGCAAAGGCTGATCTGGGACGTCACTTTCCACCTACAGTGGATATATGTTTAGAAGAGACTTCCCTGAAACAGAAAATACCATATAAGCGGAAAGCGTTTTCCTGGATTAGCCTGTGCGGACTGCACAGGCTTATCCAGGATGACACTTTACACAATGCATTAAACCCAGTTTTCCCATGACGTGCCTCATTTACTTTTAGTCTTCTGGGGAGACATACCTTGCTACACTGAAAGAAAAAGGTTTTGTAGCAGGAAAGAGCTGCAAGACTTGGCCAAAGTAAGTATAACATGTGAGACAATTTTTATGTGATGTATATACATGTGTTAAAGCAGTTGCATGTG
This sequence comes from Congeria kusceri, assembly GCA_027627225.1. Lineage (NCBI taxonomy): Eukaryota > Metazoa > Mollusca > Bivalvia > Myida > Dreissenidae > Congeria > Congeria kusceri. Next base: position 77,384,543 of record CM051025.1, read on the forward strand.
TTAAAGGGACTATGTCATCAAAAAGGGCCTCAAGGGGGCAATTTCTTATCAAAATATGCAATTCAGATATTAATACTGACATAATAATAGTTAAAACAGCGTATATATTATAAAAGAAGAGTGCACGCATTCTGAGATAAAAATAAATTTATGATACGGGTTGTGTTTGTTTGGCCCTTTTCCTGTTTACATTTTGACGTCAAAAACTGAGCATTTTGTATAATCGTGGTTTACAAACGACTCCTTACCAAGCATGATAGCGCAGTTGGTTAAAGTGCTGTCTATTGTCATTTCTTCGTATGGCTCCTAAGTCATGATACCCGCTTGGAGTTGTTTTTTTTTCAGGCTTTTTTGCTTATTTGTTTTTTGTCAACTATCTTATTGTAGATTATATTATTTTTATTTATTTAATGCACATGTCTTAGTAAAGTGCATTTCTATCAAATAATATAATTTATTGTGTAATAGAAAGCCAATTTTTCGTTGACATAGTCCCTTTAAATGGAGGCTGCAGTTTGAAACATTTTTCAGCAAACTTGTATTTGTTGTGTTTGTGTTAGTGTAAAACAATGAAAATTATTATTTATGAAGTGAGGACAAGTTGATTAGAAATTATGGAACGTTACCATAACATTGCAAGTGCATGCAGTATGGGTTTCATTTCAGTTGTTACCTGAACTTTAATACTTTGCACTCAAGGGACCTAAATAAAAATGATGCAGTCATTTATGTTTTGTGAACTAAAATTCATCTAAACTGAACCATAAATAAAATAACCAAATCTATTGATACTGAAATATTTCTGAAAGTTACCAAGTTCGGCTAAAGAGCTTTCTAAATATCATCTCTATATCGTAACTGGCAAGTCAGTTGGTACAGAGTTTCAAATCAATGGAGGGAGGGTGGAAAAAGGAGCAGGGTGCAGCACCCTGCTATTTTGCTCTGGATATTTCCCAAAAATAATTCAAACTTCCAAGTAAACTGATCTCTGACTGGCAAAAAAACAAAAACAAACACACACACAAAAGATACATGCTTGTAACTTGACTCTCTAAGTTATGCTGTTCGTAGGCAGCTGGAGGAAGATGACGATGTTGAGCTCATGTCCCACGAGAAAGAGACGATCGAGAAAGTCACACACCGAGTGAAGTTCCTCAAGTTCCGTGAGAACACACGTCCCCCATACTATGGCACCTGGCGTAAAAAGAGCAGCAAATTGACGCCCAGAAATCCCTTTAAGCAAGATGAGGTTGGTTCAGTTTGAAATGTTCTCAGCGGATTGCTTAAACGGCAGTTGAACTTGTATTATGATTTAATCGGTGATAATTTTATTCAGTAAATGGAGTTCAGGTATCACAATCAAAAATGGACTTCTAATTTTCTAATTTAATGTTGGAAGATTAAACTGTACTAGATGCCCTTCTTTGTTGATTACAACCATAAGCATTGGGCCATGCCATGTTATAATTGTGCATGGAAAAATTCTGTATGATTTTCAACAGACTATGACCTAATACCTTGCTTGCAGTCTTTGTTTGACTACGAGGTTGACAGCGATGACGAGTGGGAGGAGGAGGAACCTGGAGAGTCTGTCTCCTCTGATGAGGTAACACACCAGTCATGAAAAGCAGTTCAGTCTAGCAAGCTCGAATTCTTGTATTATCACTTGAGAGCTAGAAAATGGTACCAGTCCGCCCGTATAAAACTGAGAATCTCAATCCCGGATCAAAATATACAGATGTTGATTTGCATGAATGTTTCAGGTAAGTTTGAAAATGTGCCAATGAACAAATGATGATTGTTTTTGTGTTGGATCAGGATCACTGTCTGATTCTAGGATTTTCAAAAGGATTTGAGGCGTGTGGTGGGAAACCTGGGACTAATGCAAGTGCGTTAAGTATTGTCTTGGATTAGCCTCTGCAGTCTGCAAGTGCGTAAAGTATTATCTTGGATTAGCCTGTGCAGTCTGCAAGTGCGTAAAGTATTGTCTTGGATTAGCCTCTGCAGTCGGCAAGTGCGTAAAGTATTGTTTTGGATTAGCCTGTACAGTCTGCATAGGCTAATCCAGGACGACACTTTCCGCTTTTATGGTGTTTTCTGTTTTAAGGATGTCTCTTCTAAACATAAATCCACTGTAGGTGGACAGTGTCGTCCCGGATAAGCAGACTGCACAGGCTAACCCGGGATGACTCTACGCACATGCATTAAGAGCGGTTTTCCCATGACATGCACTATTTATTATTGTGAGATAGGGCTATTTGGCTTACTTGGCGGACGTCTGAGCTCTCAGAGTGCTTGCTCGTTACAAACTGCGGTTCAGGGCTGGTATTCACAAAGCATCTTAAGTAATTTCTTAAATATTTTCACTTAAGTGCAAACTTTGAATGTACTATATTTCTTTACTTAATAAACAGTCGCATGTGTTGTTGATATCGCTCAAATAACACTTTCATAATGATGCTATTTTGAAGTGTTACTTAATGCTAAACTGTTTCTTTATGGAATTATGCAGTAAATGAAATTTCCAAATTTAAGGATAAGGACAAAATTTAACTTAAGATGCTTTGTGAATACCACCCCAGATAACAAATTAAGTGTTTATGTTTTTAGGAGTCTGCACAATTAAACACAACTGGACAATATTAACTTTTGAAGCTCGGTAAGCGCAAAGAAAACGATGTAACCAAATGTTTGATTAAGCAAGTGTACCTGTCATTTTGAAATAATGTTCCCAGAAAATGTGGAAACACAAAATACTGCCAAGTGTTTCATAAAGAGTTATTTTCTCATTGATTTGAAGTGAATTGCCACAGTGTCCAGAATAAGTCTGTGATTTATTTGTGTCTTACAGGAGGAGGGTGAAGAAGAGAAATTAGATGATGATGAAGAGGTGGATGACTGGATGGTGCCTCACGGTTATCTCTCTGATGGGGAAGGAATTGACGATGAAGAAGAGGTATTAACATATGAGGCGTGTCGTGGGAAACCCGCTCTTAATTCATGTGCGTAAAGTGTTATCTCGGATTAGCCTGTGTGAACTGCACAGGCTTATCTGGGACGACACTTTACACACGTGAATTAAGCCTGGGTTTCTCATGAAATGCCTCATATTTATTTGCACATATATAATAACATAATTTTCATAATATATAATTACTGAGTCATCATAGGATTGGGCTGAAAGGCAATGCATTTTCATCCTGAAGAAGATTCATAATTATTTGTTTTAATTGAATGGTAATGTATTTTTTATGCCCCCGGCATCTGGATGCGGGAGGCATATCGTGATTGTCCTGTCCGATTCACCTTGACCTAATTTGCAATTAGAATAATTCAAATGGGCTATTTCTTGGTTAACTAGATGTTAACGTTTCATCTAGCACCAACACCGCTTGCTACAACACTTGAATACTTACACAGTTGTAGCTTATGACCATCCTCAATCCACCCATATCACCCAACCTCACTTTGACCTTGACCGAATTTGGAATTATAATAATGCAAAAGTGCCATTTCTTGGTTAACTAGATTTTACCATTTCGTCTAGCACCAACACCACTTACTACAACACTTGGATATTTACACAGTTGTTACTTATGACCGTTCCCAATCCACACATATCACCCAACCTCACTTTGACCTTGACCTAATTTTGACTTAGAATAATTCAAATGGGCTATTCCTTGGTTAAGTAGATTTTACCGTTTCATATAGCATCAGCACCGCTTACTACAGCACTTGGATACTTAAACAGTTGTTGTTGCTTATGACCATCCCCAATCCACCCATATCACCAAACCATACTTTGAATTTGACCAATTTTGGACTTTGGAATACTTGAGATGGGCTGTCCAGCACTAATCAGGGGCATGTGTGTATATCAAACACAGTGTCTAGTTCTTGGATAGTGATAATTACAAAAAAATTGGCCTAAAAATATATGCCTGATGTAAACATTTTTTCAGAAATTTTAGTGTCCCATTGGCTATTTTGGCTGCTAATAGTGCTTACATACAATTATAAAGAGAAGAAACCTACAGTATTGCCATACTAAAAAAACTAATGATTGTAAAATAAATGCAGCACATTTCCAAATAACTTAACAAATTTAATGGCACCAAACAGTTTCTTTCAACAGATGGACAGTACAAGCAAGCAGTCAACTGAAGAAAACTTCTAAATCCTAGGTGTTGCTAAGAAACAAACATTTGTTGTCAAGTTGATGAGATTTTTCAAGAATACCCATCATCGAAAATATTTTTGTCAGAAAATATGATATTATGCCTCATTTTAAAATAATTTCCGAAGTTTAAGTAGCCTTTTATGTCTACTGTTAACACTTAAACAGAAATATAATAACAATGATGTTTAATTGTTTTCCAGCAAATCGACAGTACGAGCAAGCAGGACCTGCAGCGTGTGCGCCAGGCTGCGTGGGAGAGTGAGCTGAAGAGACAGGCCAAGCCCCTCAAGATGCTTGCCATTGGCTGCCACTGGCAGGACCGCACTACTACCATAGCGGCCCAGCAACTGGAGATCCTCCTCAAATTCAAGGTATGACATGCATGATATCGTTGTCAACCTTTTCAGGTTGTTTTATCCTTTGATATGCCAATCATGAAATATAAAGTAAAACCTGTGTAAATTTCATTTGATTCCAGCATCTTGCATTGCTGCTCAAGATCGAGGGTCAAATATCATATTCAGTGATTTCTTTCCTTCATCTTTGAGCTGGTAATGAAAATGAATCCATTCTTATTAGCTGTCCACAGATATTGTTACCCTCATTACAGGCTGTGTGTCTGACCTCGTGCCCGATTGACACCAGTTTCTCAATATCTAGGAATGGGGACGAAGCCGGGGGCAAGGCTGATAAAACTGAGGAAAAGAAAAACAAGTCCAACCCACAGAAGAAAGCTGTACCTGAAGAAGGTTTGGTACCTAGATTGTTATTCCAACTGAACCGTTCTGAATTTGAGATTCATAAAACAATGCCTATAATATGCCTTATTTAAAACTAAAAATAAGAATACGTACCTGTGTCATTTTTTGCCCGCAAGAATCTTAATTCCCCATTAACAAAACCAGTTTTAATAGTTCTCTCACCTGAACCTAATCATAAATCTTTGCATTATTTAATGTTCATGAGAAAAAATCTTGATGATTTACAACACACCATTGTGTTGTATACCTTTTTATCAAAACAATATCATCCACTGACTAAAATCTTGTTACATAATTTTGAACCCCTTCCCTACAACCTTCCAAGACAACAGTGTGCGAAAAAGACCCATCACAAACAGAAAGAGGACTTGAAAACAATTCTAGATAAAACTATGTTGTAAAATGTGCTTCTAAGTTACTGCTATAATGTATGTGTTTATTGAATTTCATATGTGTGTTTTCCCAATTTTGACAGTGTTTGACTGGTTATTTGAATATACATAGGCACAATTTCATCTGTTTCTACTTAGTTTCTTCTTTGTGTTCATTCCATTTTCAGACTTAGTGAGTCACTTTCTGTTTGGATTCAATTAATAACATTAATTGATTTATTATGTTTGCAGCCATGCCTGACCTGATTCGTCTGGTCCATGGAAATCCCATCGGCTTGAAGAATCTAGCCAAGGAGTTCTTCCATTACTGGAATAAAAAGATGAATCCTGACCAGAACACTACCCTGGACTCCTCCAAACTGGACATGAGCATGGAAGTGGACGAAAAGCCTGACAAAACATTGAATGACAGCAAAATTGATCATCAGGAGTTCTCCAATGTGTGTATATCTAAACGACAGCTTGACATAAAGATTCCAGCTATAGCAGTGCGGGAGAAGCGGCCTGACCACAAAAAGGTTTGCTGGTACGTGCATGCTGACGTCCTAAAGCAGAACGGAATGGAGGACCTGAAACTGCCCAACTCCTGGGAGTATGTGTGTGTGAAAGAACCCACATGGGCCAAGGATAAGACAAACACTCCGAAGGCTGACGATTCTGGAGCAAATGCAAAACAGACTTCAGTTCCAAAGATTGTGCAGTTTGCTCAGCCGATGTCGCCTGCTCAGATCCAGGCCATGTGTCCTGTACCTGCTGTCAAAGATTCTCATGCGAAGGTTGAAGCCATGGAGTTGGGTACAAAGCCTGACACCAGTGAAACCACCCCTGGGAAAGCCCTGGCACAAACGGATCAGAGGAGAATTAAGGACATGTTTTCTCCCTTAGGAAAGAAGTCGATAATAAGTGGAAAACCTTCAGGGTTAGTCACAGCGGGACCAAACACTTTGAGTCCCAAACAAAAGCCCCGTTCAATTTCACTAGCAACCACAGCAAAAACTGATCAGGAAAATGGTTTGGTTAATAAGAATGTTACTCCAGTGAAAGCCACTACACCTGTCCGCAAGCCTGCGGCATCCCCAATGCCGAATGTTCTGCTGGCAATGGTGTCTTCACCTGAATTAATGAAGGTTTCTCCGGAAGCAAAGAATTCAGCTAAAAGTGAGGCAGCAACAAAAGAGGAACCAATGGATGTGGACATCATTGTTCTAGACTGAACTACCAATAATTGTTCTAGCAATTTGGAATGTTTTACTTAATTATATGGCCATATTTTTGCTGTGATGATGAGTTGAGAAAACAGTTGGTTTTGAGCCGTTGCGTTTTGGAAACTATTGGTTAATGGCCATTGGTGACAGAACAGACCATTAGTGTACATATTTAAGAAAAAACTGCATGTTGTTGAACAGATGTTGAGACAAAGTAGTTATTTCGTATTTATTATTGAAATACTGTAGTAAATTTTCCAATAACGTTTAAAGTATGCAGAGAGTTAGCCAGGTGATGCTGAAGACATACTGTACGTGTTATTATTTCCACACTAGTTTTGTATTATAATCACAGGGAGCTAATAAATTATTAACCTTTTAATATGGTCACAAAATAATTTTGGGAGAGCCAGGGTTGGGTTTTTGCCGGAAAAAACTAGTTTTTTCCATGCCAGTGGCAAAAACTGGAAAAATCCAGGAAAAATTTGAGAAAAGAAAAATGGCAAAAATAGTAATAACTAAAGACAGTAAAAAATGTATGGGTTTTTTAACTGGTTTATTTTGAAGTTAAGTCACCAAACATATGCATTTTCTGTCATATAAATGCATTTTCTGCCATCAAATATCAGCATGTTGTTTTTTTTGTATATGAAAATGAAACAATAAGAGTTATATTAAAACAACTAAATGAATCTAATAACACTTTTTCACTGTCCTTTGCAAACATACACATTTTGGTCTGAGTATGATCACATTTATCAGTATTCCAGTTCCTGCAAACTTCCCAACATTTTGTAGCAAAACACTAGTTTTTCTGCCTTTTCAATCCAAAAGTTATGAGTTGACTGAATATGCCAGAAGTTTGAAAATCTTGTATTGTCTTGCTTGTCCATTTTAACAAAATATTTTTCCTTATTTTAGGTACATTAATAATATAGTTTTTTTACTTTATGTAACTTGTGTGTACACGCTTATTGTGCTGTAGGACAAATGGGTAATACAGAAAATTGAGTTCACTATCCTGTTAGCTTAATCATGCCACAGTACAATGTTTCTGGTGTTTTTATTCTGCTACGTTGTGTTGCTTTACTCTTGACCACAACTGAAATGGGCCAAACTGATTCTGTTTCCATTTTGTTTAAAAAGTCCCATACAAGATCTTTATTTCTTCATTCTCTTGATGGCATAACTCATCTATAAACAGTCTTCACACTAAGAACTAGCCCCACAGCCCGGGGCCAGTGAAATGTAATTCGGGCTATCAAAAATTCAGAAATATACAGTCGTGCTCGCGGAAATTTCACCTTTTTACTATGATTGCATAATGATTTGGGCTAGTGGAATTAAACGACTAATGTGAAGACTGTATAAATATAAGGTTATTTAAAATGTATTTGTAGCAATAACACAAATCGAATGGATATCTTGCAACAGATTTGATGTATTCAAATTACATGGAAATAAGTTAAGAGAATTTAATGTGAAGCTATTCCATGACAGTCCCATAGTCACCTGCCGTTAAGTGTCAAAAGTGTCATAAGAAATCCACAATACAGAACAACAGTCCACTGCAGTGCATGTGTCTAAAATGTGTGAACTGTGTGAAAAAAAGGCAGTAACATTGAGAAGGTACAATTTTTTTGTTAAAAATGCGTTAATTTATGGAATTACAGTAACGTAGCATCCCTTCCATTATCCCTACACCCTGCATTGCAAACTGCCGGTGTCACTAAATATGAAATCAATGTATACATTCCATAACATTTGTTTCATTAAATAGTTAACTGTCTTTAAAATATAATTAGATATTTCTCTTTTTTTAAATTTCTATTGGTTTATTTTTGTTCAGTTTTGCCACCCAGTTTTTCCTTGCCGGTTTTTCCGTTATTTTCTGGGGGGTTTTCTCCACACTTGGCAAAAACCTGCCAAGCCTGGTGAGAGCATATATTCGCCACTTTGTCCGTTTGTCATTCATTTGTTTTGTCACGGTTGTCTGGGCTGTAATGTGGTCATGGATGGAGGGATTTTAAAATGTTTGCCTCAGTGAGACGGCATGTCGCACGCATGAACCAGATCAATGTGAAGGTTAAACATGGAGGTCAAAGGTTGAAACTGGCACTGCTTGTACGGGCTTTATTTGGCCATGCATGGAGGGCTTTTAAAAGTAATTGACACGAATATGAACCTCAATGAGACTGTGACTTTCATGTGAACCAGATCGGTAGGTCAAAGGTCAAGGTTATACTTACTGGTCAAAGATCACAATTGGCCATGGATCGAGGGATTTTTCAGTGACTTCACAAATGTTTATACTTTACAACATTGTCGAAGGGGCATCGGGTGCATTCGTATTTACTTGTGTAACTTCTCTCGTCAGGCCTAGTATTTAAATATAATTATATATAAACCGAAGGCATGCATCTGTGTAAAATATATGGGTCAGTGTTATTTACTGCAAGCGGCATGGCGTGTCAACAAAGTCATTGTCATGGCTTGGACACTGCTCAAGAGACCCGTTTCGTTGACCTAAACTTTCCATGTGTATAATACCTTAGACGAATTTGGTAAATGTCTGGCCAACAATTGTGATTTGGCATAAACTTATTCTGTTTGTTAAATGCAAATCTGATGATAATCATTTGTTAAAAAGGAGCACTTATAAATAGTGAAATAAAAAAGGAAAACCTAGTCAGTTTTGTCAATGATTATCCCAATTTGAACTAAATTGATATTATAAAAATTATTTTCTGTTCACATTTGATTGTTTATTTCACTTTACACTATTACGGTTTGCATCCTAAAACTAGTTTTATTAAATGCTACAGATAAGACGGAGCTAGTGAAAATGTTACCTTCCAAAGGTACTATAATTACTGTTTAATCGCCAATACCCTCGCACGAATCGCACATGCTGTCCCATTTCCAGTCAGCCTATGTCATATTAGTGTTCAGATCACGTGCAGATTACCTTCAATGGTTAGTTCCATGTGATCAGTTGAAAATGTAGGCATTTTAGAAAATCGACAACCTGTTGTGTAAAATATTTTTATGGAACCGTTTTGTTTTAGGACCATTCTTGACTTGACCGAATCGACTAAGGTCCGTTTTGACTTTGGGCCGCTTTTGTGACCGTGTTGACTTAGGACTTTATTGACTTTAACCCGTTTTGAATGGTGACCCTTTTGATTTGGGGCCAACTTGTTTTGTGACCGTTTTGACTTATAGACGATTCACTTGATACCGTTTTGACTTGGGGCCGTTTTGTTTTGTGATAATTTTTTAAAACAACTTCTGACCGTATTGACTTCTAGCCATTTTGTTATGCCCCCACCATCAATATGGCATATAATGTTTACACTGTCCGTGGGTATGTACGTGTGTACATATGTTAGGATTCTTGTCCGGACAATAACTTTGTCCAGCATGGAAGGAATTTTAAATTCAAATAGTTCGGCACTAGTGTTAAGCATGGTGAGACGGTGTGTCGCGCGCAAGAATCAAGGTCCAAGGTCACACTTAAAGGTCAAACGTTAAATATAAGAATTTAAGCTGTAGACCCTGTCCAGAGCATCATTTTGTCCAGCGGGGAAAGAATTTCAAATAACTTGGCACAATTGTTAAGCATGGTGAGACGGTTTTTTGAGCACAAAATCAGATCCCTAGGTCAAGGTCACAGTTAAAGGTCAAATATAATAATTTAAGCCACAGACCCTGTCCGGAGCATTATTTTGTCCAGTGGGGAAGGAATTTCAAATAACTTAGCAGAAGTGCTAAGCATGTTAAGACAGCGTGTCACGCGCAAGAACCATGTCCATAGGTCCACGGTCAAGGTCACACTTAAAGGTGAAAGGTCTCATAAGAATTTCATTTATAGACCCTGTCCAGAGCATAATTTTGTCCAGCATAGAAGGAATTTAATTAACTTGGCACAATTGTTAAGCATGGTGAGACGGTTTTACGAGCACAAAAACCAGATCCCTAGTTTCTAGGTAAAGGTCACAGTTAAAGGTCAAATATAATAATTTAAGCCACAGACCCTGTCCGGAGCATTATTTTGGCCAGCAGGGAAGGAATTTCAATTAACTTGGCAGAAGTGCTAAGCATGTTAAGACGGTGTGTCACACGCAAGAACATGGTCCATAAGGTCCAAGGTCAAGGTCACACTTAAAGGTCAACTATATGTATAAATGTTAAGATTTATAAAGATTTTTTGTCAGGACTTAAACTATTGATTGGGAATTTGTGATATCTCGACTTGCTTCTCAGAATAAGAGAATACATACGCAGAAGGTACAACATAAAAGGGCAACTCTCCTTTTGCAAAGTAATTTGTATGCATGTAGACAAAGCGGCACCGTGTAGAGTAGGCTGCATAGGTAGGGGCATCCGTGTCTGTAGACACATTTCTAGTTTTCTGACTGTTTCAACTTTTGGGCCATTTTCACTTGGGGCTGTTCTGTTAGCTCACTTGAGCACGAAGTGCTCGGTTAGCTATTGGTATAGGAGACCTCTCCTCCGTCGTCCTTGTGCCGTCAACAATTTGTTTCGTTCTCACGACAGAGAATTCACTTTTTATCCAATCTTAACCAAACTTGCACAGTTTGTGTATGACCATAAACTTTCGGACGGGATTGTTATTGGGCCACATAACACCAGTAACACTAGAGTTATTGCACCTTTTTCATGCAAAAATGTGCAAATATGCCTTTTTCCAACATATAGGCTTTAGTTTCCATCCTATCGTAACCAAACTCTCTCAGTTTGTGTATGATCATCAGAGCTCAGCAGACGCCATAAATGGGCCAGTTCGTGTTTCAAACATCGGAGGTATTGCTCTTTGTTTATGAAAAAATATACAAAAATGGACATTAATCAGGAAAGAGACTTCATTTGCAATCCAGTCTTCACCAATCTTGCAAAGTTTGTTTATGACCATGAGATTACAGTCGTAGTCGAATATAAACACGATCGGACCTGAAACACCAGAGTTATTGCCCTTCGTGAAAACAAGAAGCAAACCTGGACACTATTCAGGATAGAGACTTCATTTTTCATCCAATCTTCATCAATCTTGCACAGTTTTTGTGTCTATGACCATAAGATTACAGGTCAAATTGAATATTAACCAAATCGGACCAGAAACACTGGAGTCATTGCCCTTTGTTTGTGAAAAAAATATACAAAAATGGACGTTATTCAGGATAGAGACTTCATATTTCATCCAATCTTGCACAGTTTGTCGATCACTATAAGATCAAAGTTTAAGTCGAATATAAGCAAAATTGGACCAGAAACATGGGATTTATAGCCCTTTGTTTGTGAAAAGAATATACAAAAATAGAGACTCACTCTGAGACTTCATTTTTCATCAAATCTTCACCAAGTGTGCACAGTTTGTCTATGAACGTAAGATTACAGGTGAAGTTGAATATAAGCATGATTTGGCCAGAAACACGGAGGTATTGCCCCTTGTGTGTGGAAAAAAACATCAACAAGTTATCACTGATTGGCTTGCACACACGATCTTTTATTAAATGTTGACCAAACTTACACAGTTTGCGGATGACCATAATAATTGATTATTATGTCACAAACCTGTCACAACAGTATCGTCTTCATCTGAGCCAGTTCTCATGTGAGCACTTTGGGCCATAATGGCCCTCTTGTTTTGTGATCGTTTTGACTTGGGGGCCGTTTTCACACGTGACCTTGATTTAGGACCGTTTTGATTTGGGGGCCGTCTTGACTTGGGGAAGTTTTGTTTTGTGATCGTTAAGACTTGGGGGGGGGGAGGGCGTTTTCACTTGTCACCGTCTTGATTTTGGACCATTTTGACTGGTGACTATTTTGACTTAGGGACGTTTTGACTTGAGACTTTATTGATTTGCGACTGTTTTTACTTGAGGCCATTTTGTTTGGAGACCGTTTTGATTTCTGGCGGTATTGACTTTGGGCTGTTTTGTGACCGTTTCGTTTTCACTTGTAAAATTGACTTGGGGCCGTATTGACCTGAGGTCGTTTTGTCTTGTGACCATTCGACTTATGCCGTTTTCATTTGTCTTATGCCGTTTTCATTTGTGACCGTTTTGATTTAGGGACATTGAAACTGTGACCATTTTGACTAAGGGACGTTTTAATTTGAGATCGTTTTGATTTTTGTGACCGCATTGATTTGGGGCCGTTTTGTTTTGTGACTTTTGACTTGGGGCTGTGTTCATTTGTGGCTTTCTTGACGTGGGGCCTTATTGACTTTTGTTTTGGTTCTGTTTTGACATATAGAGGTATTAACTGTTGGCAATTTTGTTTTTTTTTACCGTTTTTTTTTTTTAATGGTGACCGTTTTTACACGGTGATTTTTTTCATTTTAGACCGTATTTACTTGCGAACGTTTTGACTCGTTTAGTTTTCGGACCATTTTGATCTGGGACCGTTTCAAATGGTGACCGTATTGACTTAGGACAGTTTTTACTTGGGGTCGTTTTGTTTTGTGACTGTTTTTTGGGGGGCCGTTTTAACTGGTGACCGTTTTTACTTAGGACCGTTTTCTTGTATGAAATTAACTTGAGGCCGTTTTCTTTTGTGACCGTTTTAAATGGTTGCCGTATTGACATAGGATCGCTTTGACCTTGTTGGTTTTTTTATGACGAAGAGTATTGAATAAAGAACAACATGTTCAAAACCATAACCATACCAATACAACATTTAAATATTTGTGTATAGTAATAGATCTATGTTAAATGATTTTGCCTATACAAATATAGTATCGTAACTTTCATAAATAATGTTCGATTTTAAGATGTTCATCTGTAAATAAACAACGATCTTGAGTTCTGATGCGTAGAAAATAAACCACGAGGGTGTTAGCAGGATTGGTATAATATATGCGCATCAGAACGAAAAATCGTTGTTTATTGTTTTAAATATATTTATTCGTGACATACATATGCATTATACAAATATATACAATATCAAAGTGGATTAACTTGAAAGCCCAAGCTTATTGTAAGTCGTTCCACTAACTTGATTTTGTAAAGCATAAGGCGAAAAACACATTCTAATTAATGATGAATAGTAGAAAAAAAGAAGAAACAATAATGGATGTACAGGTTTGAAAGTAAAACATGAAATAGTGAAATGGTAATGGTGGAATGCACATAAGTTAGTGTATGTACACAGATGAGGGGTGTGACACATTTCGTGGCGCGGATGTTGAAAGGAGTACATGTACAATAACTCTTGTGTCGGGTGTGTGCGTGCGTGTGTGTTTGAATCGGTAAAAAAAAAGAAACGAAAACAGGTGTTTGGTTTATTTACAGATAAAAACGATAAAGCGAAAATTATTTCGATTCTGACATGACATGACAAGGTATTCTGCAGTTACTATGCGAACTATATTTTACCGTCACGGAACACTTTTAGCTCACCTGAGCATGAAGTTCTCGGTGAGCCATTGGTATAGGGGACCTTTCCTGCGTCGTCCGTAGTCAGCGTACGTCGTCCTTATGCCATCAACAATGTGCCCATTCTCACGATAGAGACCACTTTTATTCCAATCTTGACCGAACTTGCTTGATTTGTGAATGACCATAACATCTCGGACGGGATTGTTAATGGGCCAGATTGCACTAGTAACACCAGAGTTATTGCCCCTTTCCATGCAAAAAATGCTTTTTCAACATATATACTTTATTTTCCATCAAATCTTGACAGAACCTTCACAGTTTATGTATGACCATCAGATCTCAGCAGAAGCCAAAATTGGGCCAGATCGTGTTACAAACACATTACAACTAGTTCTCCAAAACTCTCGCGAATATACATCAAAATCTACTGTTTCTGCATATTCCAGAACTGTCACTGACATGAAATAGGATCAGAAAAAAATATGGAGAAAAAAAAGATCTGAGAACCATAGGCAAAAACACCGGACATCCACTATCCAATTCGTACTTTGAGTTAGCCCATTGCAGTGACTGATGTATAAAATCAAACCGATACATGCTTTTTACGATTTTACAGTCAAAATGGCCGCCATTTTTTATGTTTACATAGGTAGACCACTGCCATTTTGTTGGTAGTTTAGAATGATTTAGTACACTATGTTATTTAATTCTTTTTTATCATTGATCAAGTTTTGAAACAAAATAAAAGAAATTGATGTTATTCTATTTCAATAAAATTAAAAATTGCCTTGAAAAACACATATGTGGCAAATTCGTATTCAAGTGTTAAATTTCTAGTACCAACAATGACCTAAGTGTCACTGTCAGCTTTGTGTTGTGTATTCATTTGCTGTTCTGGGCAAAGCTCTCCACTTAAATGAGAGGTGTTGAGACTAGGAGTAGGTGTGAAAAACCTTATCTAATTGATAACAAAGAACAAAGAGACTGGCGATTTTCACAGCAAATGAATTTTACGACAATAAAACAAAGGAAATTTATCGTCTGCATTGTGAACAGAAACCTCAATTTCGGATGCGTTAAACATTTTAGATGTTATTTTTCCCCATAAATATTGTTGACACTTTGGGGTTCGTACTATACATGTGTGCGTATTATATTCGTAAGATTACGGTACCTTAATTTTCAAACAGTATGGTGATTATCTTTGCCAGTACTCAGGTGAGCGCTTTGGGCAATCATGGCCCTCCTGTTCGAGCTGTTTATTAGCAATTTAACAACGGAATTTGTGTTTCATTGTCTATAGAAAACAATACGCGTGTCATGTTTATTTAACTAACCATTTCTTACTATTTACTCTTATTTCAAACAAACTTTTATAATATTCATTTATTTTAATTCCCACTTACATATATCACAATAGATCTACATAACAATGTATTTTTTACAATTGCCAGTAGTATAATTTAATTATTCAGTCTTGTTTTAGTGTCCATCTGTTGTTTTCTTGTTGTGCGCTGGACACAAGTAGGAAATTTGTTATTTTAAACACAAATGTTGTTTAAAAGTTGCACATTGTAAACAACCAAAAATCCGTTATATTATGGAAGTGTTGTATACCGTATAGGGGAAAGTAATATTATTGAACATACATTATTTGACAATGTTGAGCATTGGCAATTATCCAAAAATATATTTATAAAACTGAAAATAGTAAATGGTTCATAAGAATTATTTCAACACTTAACATATTGTAGAGACATTATAATACAGTGTTTGTTGTACTGTATAAGAATAAGTGTTACCTTCGTTTTATTTGTTTGAATACAGTTTATTCATATGTATCTACAGAAGTACAAGCATTGTACATTATATTGTTGTAAATATATGTTTTGTTGATGAAAATAAAGAATGATTTTTGTGCTGTATCTGTCGTTACTGTCTGTCAAGTTTTCACATACTTAGTATAAGCTTTCAAGTACAATTGAGTTATTGCGTATCTCAAAGTAAACTATTGGTTTGTCAGATTTGTTAAATGAGCTGTAAACAAAGTCATTATGGCATGTGTTCAGGATACATTTCTTAATGTCATATTTGGGAATATTTTAGTACTATGCTTTGAAAATTAAGTCAGTTATCTAAATAAATATTATTACAAAAAATAAATAACAAATTCAGTTCAATAAAAGTACATAGTTGTTATATGAACTATATTTATTTATTATTTAAACCAAAGTTGACTATTATATTGGTCTGTACCGAGTTTTGTTAAACGTGAAGTCATTATTCAGTAAAACAATCTTAACAAGGTAATTAATTGAATGGTACTGACATTGTATTTTTTATTGATATGCATATCTGTTGTAATTTAATATAGATATAAAAAGGCAATGCAAGAAAATGGAAAACGATCGTTTTCTGTACATGTGTCTGTCTTCTGTAGCGCTTACATCTGGTGTACACATATGTCGGTGTTGTTGCTTTTAGATTGAGTTAAATGTAGGTACTATTAAGAACTGAGCACTTAAAAGCACATACAGGTATTAAGGATTGTCATTTCTAATTTATAATCATGCATTATTTACATTATGTAATTCTAATGTTGCACAAAGTAGTTACTTTGACGAAGGATGTATCTGTGTAACACGATTGAATTCTGCAACCATTTCAAGAGTTTCAATAGAACATACATGCATCAAACAAAATGTTGATTCAATTTTTAATATAACCTCTATCCAGTAAAACACATTCATTGCGTGCCCAATTACGTTTAGTATAATCAAGTGTATTCAAGCTACAAAGGAATTATTGTGATAGTAAGTATTACATATTTAATGTTAAATGAATTCATAAACGATAACAAAATGTGAATACAATGAAATAAATGTGTGATGTTACATTGAGCATATTAGTTTCAGATTTTTAGATAATATTGTTTTGCATTATGGCCAATATATCTCTTTATGCAACATAGACAGTATTGAAACGAGTCATTGATCCGAAATCCCATTCTGGATTGTTATGTCCAAAATACACTTCACGTGTGTTTTCCTCTGTTTTAGCATTAACGTGTCGCGCATTGCACAAAATATTTATTCTTTGTAATCTAAGATAAATTTGCTTCAACAATGCCGTGTGAATTATATATAGACTCATTTTTATCTTGTGACCGTATTGACTTTGGACCGTTTTGGCTGGTGAACGTTTTGACTTAGGGTCGTTTTCTTTTGTGATCGTTTTGACTTGGGGCTTTTTGGTGGGGGTTAAAAGTAACACTCCATTAGATGACAGAAATAAAATGAGATTACTGTATGATTGGGATCAATACTTGATGCAGATAGCGCGCGAAAGGATTACGAAGGCCTATTTTTGTGACCAAGCTGACCTGTTAGAAGATGAGTATGTTGACCTTAACGAGCAAATATTCTCGAAGAACAAAAATATTACTCTAGAAAACGGCGATTTACGAAGGATAACAAGTATTGGTTATCTAGTTATAATTTGCGTATGTAACTCAGACGTCGACATAATACAAGATAACGTAGCATCACAATTCTTAGGAATGGGACTTTTTATCCTGAATCTGCTGGTTACGCTTAAACTACATAATTAAAGAGTGTAACACTATGGTTATCTCCACCTGAAAACAACGTCTCTTTCGCTACTTACATATCAGGCGAGTTAATGTAACGATACTTGCTTTTCATTATTCAAATTCCACCGGTGAACTAAACTTGTATTCCAGGGGTTAGTTGCTTAAAAATGTAACGACCAATTGAGCTAACAAACTTTAAATTGTGGATAGAGTTAGATTAAACGTTACAATATTAAACTGCGAGTTTATTCTATATAAATGGTTATTCTTATTTATTTCTTTTATTTAGTTTAAACATATTTATTTGTTCATGAATATACAATATAATTAACATGTGCATAAACTACAATGATATGGTATTTTATGGATTAGAAAACAAGCATCGAAGATGCTTATGCGAGTTCTTTTCCATGCTGGAGTTTACGAAGATAATCTGCACATTTAATCAGTTGGTTATGAGTGTACTGTAGTTGCAGAAGAACATTTCTTTTATATAAATCTTAAGTTAACTGGCTGTTAGCTTAATTATCCGTTCAATTTTTGATCAACTAGGCCCAGATTATTGGTGAAGAGATTATGTTTGCCGTGTAATTTACTTCTCTGCAGGACATGTTTGAGGTAACAGCACAGTATATATGTTTATGTGACATAAATATTGTTTTGTAAAATTTAATATCTGCATTGAAAATCATTATGATTATTTACTGCTGACAGAGATCGTTTTATTGCATTTATTACACATACATTGTAAATGTTTAGCCATTTTTACCAGAATGCTAAGGATGCTCCTATTGTTAATTAGACATACGCGAGGCGTGTCGTGGGAAAACCGGACTTAGTGCATGTGCATAAAGTGTCATCCCGGATTAGCAGTCCGCAAAGGCTAAACCGGGACGACACTTTCCGCTTTTATGGTATTTCATGTTTCAAGGAAGTCTCTTCTAAAATATAAATCCACTGTAGGCGGAAAGTATCGTCTGGGATTAGCCTGTGCAGTCCGCTTTACGACAAGTTAATATTCATAAGACACTTAACACACATGCATTAAGCCCGGTTTTCCCACGACACGTCTCAATTACATGTGTGGTTCGAATATTGTTGAAACGTGAACTCTAATGACCTTTGTTAAAATAAATGCTAAACAAAATACAATTATTTTAGGAGCTTTCTCGAAATGTTGCAAATGGAACTGCGTTAAAATTTCGTAGACGTTTTTCAGAGCACGATTATAGTTTGACAACTGCTCATTTTAAATGAACCTTATAAAATAATTTTATTGACCTGGCACTAATTAATATCCTGTAGCGCTCGGCTGTTTTATTTCTATCGGTTTAACGTTTATCTAGCGTGTAAAGCACGGATTTAATAGTCATATATAAAAAAAACATCAACAAGTGTCAGGAAGAATAGCGCGGTGGATAGTGTTTTAGACGTTAGAATCACAATGACTGTGGTTCGAATCCCTCAAAATCTTTATTTTTTCTTATTTTGTTTTACTTCATCTTGACTTGTTCTCGTGACATTTTGTCTTTATTTTGTTTTCCTTCCTTTTTTATTTTTCTTAGTTTAATTATTTTATCTACATTAAAATGCATACACAAAGACTCTGTTTCGCTCGCAGTATCGATGCAGCTCTCCCTTGTGACAGAATCGAGGTTGATGATGAGTTTCCGTGTCATGACGTCAGCACAATGATCAATTAAATAAATTAAAATAAAAATAAAAATGAATAAAGTAAAAGTGCCTGTCCTGGGATTCGAACCCAAAACATCATGCTTACAAACTTTGCGTACTTACCTCTGCACTACAGTATCAACTGTTACGTGGTAATGATGTAATAAATACATATTCGTGTCTGAGTCTCCTATCTGGGGTAGAAGCTTAAAATAGATTTACGAAAATACACGAAATATTCATGAGTGCCAGGTCAATAAAATCGCACAATACATTTGTTTTTTTTATCAATTATACTAATATATGCTTATCTATGGTGATATAATCAGTTCTAAAACGCACCAGTGAATCATACAGTTTACTCTAGGCATAAAACCATAATCAGAGCATTTATAATTATTGATATGTAATTTTGAACACAAAACATCTACACTACCCCTATAGTTATGTTTTACCTCTTTGAATGTTGAGGCGTGGGATAAAAGTTTTGAATCGCAGGGTAGTTCAAGAGCCAGGAGAATCTCCCATTAAAAATGCACATGTACTATGTGCTATGATACAGAAATATTTGTGCATGAAAAAAAAATTGTACCGAGCTTTTGTTGACTTTTAAAAGGATTTTGATTCTGTATATCGTATTTGTATAATGTTCTGCGAAAAGTAGTAGAAAGGGAAAATTATTCAATGCCAGGCAGTCTCTATATGAAGCTGTTATTTAAAGTATGTGTTAAAACAACAAGTGGTTGCAGTGGTTAAATTTCGTTTCCGGTTGGTCTAAGGCAAGGGTGCAAATTCAGCCCGGTATTGTTTGTTATGTTTATCAACAAGTTGTACACATTTCTGTTTAAATAAAACACTCATGGTATTCAAATGCATCCCAGCTCTATTAAAATATTACTTTTTATGTTTGCAGATGTCATTGCCTAAGTGTCAGATACTGTTTTTAAAGAAGTGGTCGTTTGACTGAGAGTTTCACATTCCCATTTTACACGATTATCCCGACACAATAATTTATCAGCGAGTCGAAAACGAGGCTCGCGATGTATTGATAGTGGTTAAGGTCACAATATACTAAAAGATTTCCTTAACAAATTCAATGTAAAAGCAATAAATTCAACAAAAAATAAACTCAACATTTTGCGCGTAGAGACCCTCATAACCATACCTTTTCTTAAAGAGCATTCCGAGCCGAATTGATTTAGACAATAAAAAAGATAGGTCATGTGATATGTAAGAAAGAACTCGACGCGAATCAAAGTTCACTGTTTTACGGCCATCTTTTTACCGGCTACTCTCCAGTTGAAGGTATACTGCCAACTGTCAAAGTCTCGTCATGTAGTCTCCAACCTTCAAGCAAAACAGTGAATTTTTAGTACACAACAATGTTTTTCCTACCACACGTACAAAGAAATATTCAAAAATAAAGTCATGGCAAGTGACTATACAGAAAATTGTGTCTTCAAATAAATGGTGTTGATTTATTTAGAGAGTATAGCATTGCACACCTGAAATATTTAGTATACTGTAACCTATAAGAGAAATTTGTTCTCATTAAAATTAGTTTTTCTTGCATATAATTATCTTCCCATGCATATTGCACCAATATATTAAGTTTGGCTTGTATATCTGTCCATTTGGCCATTTTATTTCATATTTTCAAACACAGGTGATTTTGGTCGGAAGCCGGTGATTTCAAGCGTCTTGAAGCTTAAATGTCCCTCTAACAATTAAAGCTGATATTTGCAATATTTGTGACAAAATACCCAAACAAACCAAACAAACATGTATGGGGGACTTATGTGGGGTGAGGAGAGAATGACTTTGTTAGATATTTTTACTCTAAGCCATTTTGATAATGTATTTTTTGTGTATTTTTTTTAAAAAATCACCCCAAAAATGTAAATTTAATAGAAAAAAAATTCCAATTTCATCCAAGACAATTAACAAATTAGTCAAAATGGGAGATCAAAGATACTTTGAAGTGTAGAAATCAATCAGCTTCCAGTAATTGCTTGTTTCAAACCAATAAAGTGTAAAATCTTTAAAGCACCTTGCTTGTCGCAGCCTCTTTAATTACAGGCCACCAATTATATATTCTAGTATATAATGTCATGAGTGCCTTTAAACTGCAGCAGGTGGTCAATTTGCATTGCCTGCTCACATTTAGAGGTTTAAGGGAATACAAAATTGCATATTTTGGGCACAAAATAAGTACTTTGACTTTTTTTAAGGTGGCAATCTGGTCAAAATGGGGTTCATAACCAAGCAAAAGAAAAAGTTGCTCAATGTTGGTTTTAAACGAGGTGGGACTAGTCCGGTGAAGGGGAAAAAACATAATTATGAAAGAAGGTCAAATTCCAACACAACCTATGTAAGGTTAGAAAGGTCATCCTTTGAAGCACGGGTAGCTTACAATGACAAGGTTCTTACTTTTCGGGATGTAGACGGCTCTCAAACCCCAGCTAAGCCCTTGCGTCCGAGAGCGAACAAGATTCGCTATGTAGACCTGTTACGGGTTCCTGCTCCATCAAAAGTCCATCCCGACTTACTTACGAACAAGGTCTATGTCCCCGCCCCACTCCAGTCTATGATGTCCTCTGAAAATAGAAAGCATAGGTTAAGAAGTGATAAATGTAGGGGCGACTTGGTAATTGACGGCAGTGCTTCCATAAAGTGGGGCTTAGGCTGGGAGGAAAGGTTAAAATGTACAAGATGCAGATATGTAGGCAAGCATTATAAGCTTTACAATGAGGTTCCATCAAGTACCAGGGGCAGAAAGGCAGCTCAGATCAATGTAGGCTTCCAAATAGGTGTTGCAAGTACTTCTACTGGGAACACAGGTTCCCGCAGAATTCTCAACACAACCAATATCATTGCTCCCTCTCCACTTGCTATGCAAAAACAAGCAAATAAGGTCAATACTGCCCTTAAATCCCTAAATGAGAGAAGCATGTACCAGATTAGAGAAAACTTAGTTGCTGAAAATGCCAAAATTGGTCAAAAAGATCCCTCTAAGGTAAATGTTGAAGGGGACACTTGCTACAACAATCCAATTTTTAACTCTGACGCGACACCCTTTCAAGCCGGAACTATTGCCATAAGCACTATGTGTGAAAACAATACCAGAAACAAGCAAATTGTAGGGGTACAAGTAGCAAATAAACTATGCAGGACTGCATCAATGCTTAGGAATAAGGGTAAACCTGTTCAGTGCCCCAATCATAGGGGGCATTGTTCTGCAAATGTTTCAGAGAGGGAACCAATAGGTGATGAAGGCAAATGGAATAGGTTGTTAGGTGACCAGATCTCTAAGGACATCAAAATAGCAAATTTCACTTGTGATGGGGACAGTAGGGCATTCCAAGGTGTTCGTAACTCTCACGGTCACAATGTGGGTCATCTTAAGGATCTGAGGCACCTAGGCAACTCGCTGAAGCGCGAGCTCAACAAAGCGCCTTTCTCAAAGGGCATGCTCAAGGGTCATTCCAAGTCTAATATCAGGAGTCGGTTCGCTCTCTCGGTCAAAGCTAGGTGTATGGCTGAGCTTAAAGCTGCCCACAATAAACACCAGGGTGACATCAAGGTTCTAAAGAAGGTCATGGTTGATGTAATCGCAACCATTGTTCTATGCTTCAGTGGTTACTGCGGTACTCATTGTGCAAAGTACAGTTATGTCTGTGCTGGTACAAATAGGCAAGCTAAGAATTTCATGCCAGACAATGTCAAGGTTAAAATGGTTGACAGTGACAAATGCATTGAAATGGTTTTAGGTCCAGCTGCTCTTGACGCTACCAAACTTTTAACCACAACCCAAAAAAGTGAAGCAGTAAACAGGTCGTACCAAGCTGTCAATCCTAAAACTGTGACTTTCTCACGCAACTGTGTAGGTCGAATTCACGGGCAGGTTCACAAATTAAACAATGGCTATGCTGACTCTGTAATTGCAAAAACCACTGAACTAAATGCTAACCTTACCCAGGGGTCAAAGATTATTAAGCAGATAGCATATGAGGACCGCAACGACCTTAACCGAAAGCAAACATCCGCTACCAACAAAGCACGAGCTTTACGTGCCAGGACGCGGAATTATCGATACAAACTGCATGAGGAATTACACTACGGCAAGGGCATGAGTGACCCCAAACCTGATTATGACAGTCTTCCACACCTTAAGCATCATAAATATGCTTAGTTGATTGTGTACCTGATAATAAATTGTTATTATTACCTGTTTTGGCATAAGAGACCTCTAACAAGTGGCCCTCGCGTCAGCATCAGGCGTTCCTCTACCTGAAAAAGGCAAAAATACCCAATAGAAATAGATATAAAATGAAAAAAAACATGCATTTATGTATTTTAAGTGTATTTCTATTAATAAAAGGAAGTGATAAAGCTTGTTGTATTCATGTTTTTACCAAATATGCAGGCTGGCTCAGTTCCATGCCCGCTGCACTGTCCGAACTGTAAACATGTCCGCCGTTCCATGTTGGTGGAATGGGGCTCTATGTTTAAATGTTCAGGCTTAACACACAAGCGATTGTTGCATAAGTGGCTCACAGAGTCCCTGGCGTTCAATTCTGACTTCATGTAGCACATTAACGCTACACGGTGAACCAAGTATGTCTCTGATTTTATGTCCGAAGGCAATTTAGCCCTCATTCGGCCATAATAGGGTAAGGAACTATTTGAAATACAACCATTCCAGATCAAACAATCTGAATAGATGCATTTAATGCACTTATTTTCTACTCTTTTGCTCAGAAATGACCAAAAATCTGCTTTCTCATCCATATTTTGCACTTGCAGACGATATTTTATTTTAACCCAAAGTCAGTTTAGGTCACAATATACTAAAAGATTTCCTTAACAAATTCAATGTAAAAGCAATAAATTCAACAAAAAATAAACTCAACATTTTGCGCGTAGAGACCCTCATAACCATACCTTTTCTTAAAGAGCATTCCGAGCCGAATTGATTTAGACAATAAAAAAGATAGGTCATGTGATATGTAAGAAAGAACTCGACGCGAATCAAAGTTCACTGTTTTACGGCCATCTTTTTACCGGCTACTCTCCAGTTGAAGGTATACTGCCAACTGTCAAAGTCTCGTCATGTAGTCTCCAACCTTCAAGCAAAACAGTGAATTTTTAGTACACAACAATGTTTTTCCTACCACACGTACAAAGAAATATTCAAAAATAAAGTCATGGCAAGTGACTATACAGAAAATTGTGTCTTCAAATAAATGGTGTTGATTTATTTAGAGAGTATAGCATTGCACACCTGAAATATTTAGTATACTGTAACCTTAATACTGGTTACAGGTTACGCATGCGCAAATAAATTCCATCATTGTTACATATAAAATATTCAATGTTTGATCTCAATTTTCACCATGACCAAGCGACTTCCCCATATATCACCATACATTGTTGGACAGATAAGGCCATAACCTTTTGAAAAAACAGCATGTCAAAAATTTCTATACGTTGTAACTTAAAATAGTTACCTTAGAATAAACACACCGGTTTTGACAGGCATGGGGGCTGCCAGTTTGTGCATGAATACATGCGCCAAAAGGTATGCAGCTGGGAACCATTTAAGATAAAGTAGTGCCTAAAACTGTCTTTTTTCTTATTTCTTAGATATATACCTTTAAATTGATACCAAAACATATCATTTAAACTGTATTTTAAAAATCATATGCATTATACACTGAACCCTATGTGTTAATTATCTAACTGACAGCATGTAACCCTGAGGATGTGACTTCCGTTTTGGTGTAATTTGACCTACATAGCGGGCATTTATTATTCGTACACAAATTTTGAAGACATATAACGATAAGTAACACTGTTTTTTACGTTTTGATATTAAAATAATGATGTTTTATTTCTCAGTCATATTTTTATGATAATTAATAATAATTATAATAATAATGTTATATGTAACTGTCAAGCTATTATATAATTATCCCAGCCGACACTGAATCCGGAATAAATGAAATGCTTCTGTTAACTAAATATTAATTAATTAATTAATAATTAATGCTTAATTATGTAAACTGCAATAAATTCAGCAATTATAGGTCTATTTCAATCATTAAAATTCAGATCTTATTATGAAGTAACATAATCATGAAATGATGCCAAACATTGTTTCGTTCGCAGATTTGGCTATGTTGTGATTGTTGCATTATTTGCATTATAATTTAAGTATTTGAAACATATCCACGTATAAATAATTTAGTGAATACTGTCTTATTCAAGTTTAATGAAAAAACAAACGATATTTTATCAGTTTATTCGAGATTTTCTCCACTGAACATTATTTTCCTTTATGGACAATTACAGCCAATACATCGTCAGCCTCGTTCTCGATTCGCTTTATCAAGGGAGACAACTCATACAGTCCTCGACAACGGGAATATGAAAAGGGTCTATTAACTTACTCGAGTGAATCTCTTGAAAGTGTAAATGGTTTTACTTATATCTATGTACTTGTCTAGTAATTTTTTGTATATAAAATGGCCCAAGCAATGCCAATAAAGGCTAAAAGAACTTAATTTAGTGTTTTTTAACTACAAGAGTGTCCGTGTTTAGGGTTTAAGACTTTCTTTAAATTAAATTAACATGATATTTGATACACAAATTGCAACGATTTTGTTTCATGGTTCCGAATTATTGGGCTTAAAGCAATGTACATAGTTATGCTTACAAAACAATGCAGTTGTTGGAGATTTAGGTAGATGCATAAACATATTTCCTGCCAAAAGTTGTATTAAATATTGTTTAAGATCGGGGGAAATAACTAGTGATACGTATGCTAGTCGATGTTATAAAATCATTTTTACTAGGCTGAACTCGTAAAAGATCTTGAAAATATATTATATTTTTCCTTGAAATAAAGTGCTCTGTATCTCTGTAAACGTAAAATGACAACTATAATTATTCATTGCCATAAAATAGTTGCAAATTATCCTTTGCAGTTATGTTAAAGACAACTGTCATATGTAATGTAGTTTTACAGAAGCAATTCAAAAGTATACGCTGAATTCATTATAAAAAAAACACGAATAAATCATTACTTTCTGGTGTGTCCGTTCATTTGCAAAAGTCTTTGCCACTTCATTATGAACTCAACTCCTGATATCTCTGCTTAAATGTCATACCATAGACTGTACCAATAACTGGCATCATTGACTCGGTACTTTGTTGTTATCTATTTTCCCAGCAGGAAGTGCTACTGAAAGCAACACTTTAGCTAGAAAGGCTGTAGTGTCATCAGTTCTTCAATTACAGAAGTCCAAGTAAATGCGCACAAACTGTAGAAACTTTTTGAGCAAGGACACTATCCTTCGTTCAACAATGTTTGCGTCATTTTCTTATGTATTTGTAAACGTAGCTCACGTGTCGACATTATTATGTCAGCAACATCTGAGGAAGTAAGGATAATATTAAAAAGGTTGTATCTGAGAGTATACATAAACAGATTGTATTTGAGAGTATGCAATATAAAGGCAAGTTGATACGGTTAGTCAAATACATCTCTGTCATTATAAACAGATTGTCGATCACTAGCCACACTTATTATAAAGACAGCATTTTATGTACCATGTTAATCAATAAATTGTTTATACAAAATTCAAGTATCAGAACATCTTACTAAGTATTGTCACAATGGAAATATATTGGGACCATAAATACATTTGCGTTAGTTCATACACTTACCCAAAGGGGAACTTAATGCCGTATTGTGCTTAAAAGGGTTCCTTTTGGAATGATAAGCGCAATGCTGGGTTCAGGTCTAAACCTTATTGTATTATCTAGAATACATACTAATTAATAATAAAAACATTAATTCAAATGATTGCATACTACCAGTATCACCCACTCCATTATTTAGCTTGCAGATAACAAAATCACATAATGCATAGACGCATACTAATAAAATGAATCAAAGCAGCTGTTATAATGTCATATTTATTGCATATAAGGTATGTAAATAATTAAACGACAAAGAATTCAATGCGAAATGGCGCAGTTCAGGAATCGAGTCACATAAGAGATGAAGTCCCAAGGCGCACAACCATTAACAACATTTGCTGTAACTAGAGAAACTATCTCAGGTGTTCCATTCGAGCATTCTAGCCATAATTTGTAATTCAATAGTGTTACCAAAGCCTAATGTGTAAACTAAACTGTTGGGTGGTATTTGTTCATTATAATGATGTTTACCCGGTAATTGGGGAGTCATACAACCTGGTTTTCCAAACCTGCTGGACATGTTAACAATATAAATTAGAACATACACATGTTGTAAAATTGTATGTTACATTTCATTTATTAGAAATCTCAACCGAAATTATTATGTCTTTATTATATTTTGATACACTTAGGGGCACTTCTAACTATACCTTTTGTAATGTGCGATTTTATTGACCTGGTCATGAATATTCCGTGTATTTTCGTTAAATATATTTTAAGATACTAACCCAGATAGGAGACTCAGACCTGATAATGTATTTATTAAATACGTAACAGTTGATACTGTAGTGCAGTGGTAAGTACGAAACGTTTGTAAGCATGATGTTTTGGGTTCGAATCCCGGAACAGGCACTTTTAATTCATTCATTTTTTAAATTTATTTTTAATTATTTAATTGATCATTTTGCTGACGTCATGACACGGAATCTCATCATGAACTTCGATTATGACACAGAAGAGAGCTGCATCGATACTGCGAGCGAAACAGAGTCTTTGTGTATGCATTTTATGTAGATAAAATAATGTAAAAAAAAAGAAAGAAAGGAAAGAAAACAAAATAAAGACAAAATGTCACGAGAACAAGTCAAGATGAAGTACAAGAAAATAAGAAAAACGAAAGATTTTGGCTGGATTCGGACCACAGTCATTGTGATTTAAAGTCTAAAACACTATACACCGCGCTATTCTTCCTGACACTTGTTGATATGTTTTTTTTGTTATATGACTATGAAATCCGTGCTTTACACGCTAGATAAACGTTAAACCGATAAAAATAAAACAACCGAGCGATACCGGAGATCAATGAGTGCCAGATCAATAAAATCGTACAATATGTGAAGAAGAACCTTCGTTGGTAGCTTTTTTTTCAAACATAATTTGATTCTGTTGTTTAGACAACACTGTATTAAACTCTGAGAAACTGGGGGTATTTATGAATATTTATTTTAATCTACAAAGGCAATTAATTCTTCAGTAAAAGCTTCCGTTAAGACACTCGAATATGTGTTCTATTGTCTTTCCATGTCCAATCGGATTACGCACGGCTGTAGCCTAAGTCCGAGAGTGATTTGTATGTTTATCAATGAGCTATATGATTATTTATTGAATATTAATGCTAGAGGAATTAAACTGTACCCAGGTTAATACACATACATATTTTAATCTTTACCAATTATTTAGCTTTGATGTTGGATACGGTATTTCACTAATAAATTGTCTAAGTGGGCCATGACAGGAGCTGTTGCGCTAAAGGCAAAGTGTATATTTAATACATGTGTTGTATCTCTAGAGTAATTAAGTTGTATACCTTACTTCGCATATTTTAGAATTGTTGACTCCAATATTTTTTTCAACCTGTTATATGAGTCAGCGATATGGGGATTGAAACTTACATCTTGTAGTAGTGATATTACTGTGCAAAATTGCCTGCAAATGCGTGTAATGACGCAGTTAGATGATTTGGGAAGATGTCCTATATAGCTTTTGTTCTCTTAGCGTTGTATAAATTTGTGATTAAGAATGTAACTATGACAAACACCATATATGTCAGCAGCCCCCGATTCCAGCCTGCTCCAACCCGATCTGGACCAAATGCACAGGTAGGGAGCAGACTGGGATATGAGCTTTAACATCCAAAAATGCCAGGTGTTTAAATTACAACGCATAACAGTTATAGAATCATCCTATTCATTACACAATACTATCCTTGATTCTGTAAGGTCTGCTAAATATAATTCAGAATATAGTAAATAAGCAGGTCGCCATAACAGCAGAAGATTACATACATCTCAATCAAAGGCCAAGAAGAAATGAACAAGAAGAAATCCAATATGTTGGTAGTCCAATATTGTTACATTAATACGTTCAACAGCTAAAGGACCAGTTCATGCTCTTGAAGTGGGTTTGTTTATTCTAAAACAATTTCATAAAATAAATTTCAAAAAAAACTATAAAGTTGAAAAACAAAACACCCAGGGCTATAGATTTGTCCAACGTTAGAAATTTTTATGCTCGATTTAATAGTTCATGTCCTAATCTTATGATTGCAAATGGAAGACATTATAACATTGAGAGAGATTATCGTTATTGCCCTTAGTGAGAATGTATTCAAGAGAATGACCTTGATTTGAAAAGTCTGTCCTCTATATAAATTTTGCGTGTTAAGTACATACACAGCATGTATTTTTAAAACCCGAATTTACAGTTTTTCTATGACTTAAGAAATTATTTTGTTTCAGATCGAATATATGCATAATCCGACATTGGTATAATATTGATAAACACATAATATTATCAGGTTTTCATTTGTAATAATTAGGTGCTTACTACTGTTACTCCTATATGTGTAAATGACTATAACATTCACCAAACTTAATAAAGACATAATGAAGTGTCAAAATTAACTATTTTGTGTCTGTTTTATAACCGATACCATTGGTATTGATTTTACAGACAATAATTGATATGATTGATTTGCCTCATTCACATTTACTTTATTACGTAACACGTCAATAACAAAATATGGCCAACATGTAAAATGGTTTGTTTGCATTAGACTTAACAGGTTTTCTTTTTATTTTGTTTTCTTTATCGAATCGGTATCTCTATATCGTGTCAGGAAACTGTCAACAACAAACCAAGCATGTAGGATATTTTATCGGCATTTACTGATTAGCAGGTGTACTGAAAATCCATTCCATTCTCAGTTCTTTGGTGCATATGGTACAGAAAACAGTCACCTTGTCACTTATTACAAATCCAAAATAACATTTTGTGAGACTTCTTCAACACACTCAAAAATTCAGGGAATTTTCCTTCACCTCCTTCTTCATATTGGGGAATGAAAGGTCTGGTTTGTTGTCGAGGACTGCGCGCGAAACCGAGCCCGACCTACACGCTCTCCCACTTTTTTTGCAGGCTAAAATGGAAAAAGAAAAAGTACTCAAGTACTAACCTTTTGAATGTAGTACATATAACATATTGTTTATGCAAGTTACAAAATCAGACAAACCTGTGCATGAAACTAGTACATTTTTGGTAGTATAGTTGCAATTTAGGCAGGTTTATCTAAGTATGGAATAAGTAGATTTAATTCTTATTGTTGTTATTGTTTATGTAGAAGTACTCGAATATTCGATTTAGGTACATTCCCATACCAGTGGACAGAAGGATATATTGTCCCAATTTTTAAAAAGGGGGATAAAAATAAACCAGAAAATTATCGCGGGGTAACACTTTTAAGTACCTTTGGAAAACGTTTTACTCGAATAATAAATAACAGATTAAACGAGTGGGCGGAAAATTATCATGTATACTCTGAAGGCCAAGCTGGTTTTCGAAAACATATGGGAACGACAGATAATATTTTTATCCTACATGGGCTTATAAATCACCTTTTAAATGAAAATAAGAAATTATACGTCTGCTTTATAGATTTCACCAAAGCTTTTGACTTACTGGTTAGAAATAACATTTTCTATAAACTTATACAATATGGTGTACGAGGGAAGATAATGAAAGTGGTAAAATCTCTGTACGAAAACGTTAAGTCCAAAATTAAACATGAACACCAATTAAGTGAAAGCTTTGCCTGTTCTTTGGGCACAAGGCAAGGCGATTGTTTATCACCATTTATTTTTTCGATGTACATAAATGACCTTGAAGAAAATTTTATTCTTAATGGCTTCAAAGGCATTGATATTGATACACTTCAACTTATTATTTTACTGTACGCCGATGACATCGTTATTTTTTCGGAAACCGAACAAAACTTACAAACAGGAATTGATATTTTAAAAGAATACTGTGATCGGTGGAAATTAGTAGTTAATATCGCAAAAACAAAAATAATGATCTTTAGGAAAGGTGGTAAAATTCGCGACTCACTTAAATTTGTATATGATAACAAAGAGTTGGAAATTGTTAAACAGTTCTGTTACCTCGGTATCGTTTTTACATCAGGTGGGTCATTTTATAAAACTTTTGAAACATTAAATGGGCAAGCTCTTAAAGCGCTTTTTAAGTTAAAAAAATATTTACTAAAATTTACAAATTTGACTATAAATCACCAACTAGAGCTATTCGACAAACTGATCTTACCCATTTTAAACTATGGGGCCGAGGTTTGGGGATTTAGTCCAGCCCCCCAACTAGAAAGAACTCATCTTCACTTTTTAAAAAATGTGTTAGGTGTAAAAATATCTACCCAAAACGACTTTGTTTATGGAGAATTCGGACGAACACAACTTATTACAACCAGAATGGTACACATTGTAAGATATTGGTTAAAAATAGTAAACTCTAACGACCACAAATTCATTAAACATATTTATAATTTGATGCTTCGTGATATCGAATCACATCCACAACAATTAAACTGGTGTTCGCAAGTAAAATCATTATTAGAATCAATGGGTTTCTATGATGTCAGGTTATTCCAAGGCGTTGGAAATAGTGATTTATTTTTACAAATTTTTAAACAACGATGCCACGATACTTTTCTGCAAAATTGGAACGAACGATTAAACAACTCTACCAGAGCCTCAACATATATCTTGTTCTCTAACTTCATATTCCAAAATTATTTAAATGTACTTACTATAGGTAAATTTAGATCCGCACTCGCACGTTTCCGAGTATCCTCGCACAGCCTTGATATTGAAAGAGGTAGATGGCACAAACCCAAAGAAATACCGAGAAACGAACGAAAATGCCAGTTGTGCAATCAACTAGAAGATGAATTCCACTTTCTCTTAGAATGCCCCGCGTACTCGGATCTTAGAGAACTGTATATTCAACGAAAATTTTGGCACCGACCAAATATTCCGAAATTCATTGAATTAGTCAACACAGAAAATAAAATAAAATTACGCAAATTATCCATGTATCTATATCATAGCTTCCGCCGACACAAGAGATGTTCCTCTAATTCGTAATCTGAAAACAAATGTTGCGTCAATAGAAATGAATGCACTGCACACATTTTTTTTCCCCTTTTTTTCCCCTTTGATCAATCAGTTTTCTTTCTATAAAATTTACAGCGAAAATTTTTATGAAAGAAGTTATACATACAATAATGGTCTTTACGCAAAATAAAATTGTTTGTTGCGACAAATACCTATCGTATTATAGTTTACCTAAACACGTATAAATAAATATTAAATAGCAACTTGCTATACTTGCATAACACTGATACCAAATTATGGTGTTGTTTATGTTTATGCTGTTGCTTCTTAAACTAACACAGTATGTCTGTAACACGTCTTCGCCGGAACTGCAATTATATGTATATGTAACTAACAATGTTTGAACTCATGGGTGTATACTTATTGTTCAAAATAAAGTCTTCTTCTATATTAGGATTTGACGTTTCGTTTCATAAAAAACTACATTTAATAATTACATGTATATATTATAAACATTTTAGTTCTACATTAGATGCAACCGTGAACACAGATAATAGTAGCCAACACAAATATTTTCATATTCGCTGGTCAGAGTTTTAAGTTAATTATACATTTGATGTTCACGGCCGTGTCAAATATGTAGTCGTGTCAACATGTAGCAAATTTACAATAGTTAGGAGAAACAAACAACACGCAACATCATTTCTAAATTGGATTGATAAAAGTGTCATATATAGTGCTGATTCATTGTTATTTGTTATAAGAACATATGTACATTGCAAACATGCCTTTCTTGCTATAACCGTCCTTAGATGAATAGAACATAACACCTTGAGTTCTCGTGTATTTTTTCGACAGTATATAAAACATCTCTTTGATAATTCAAAGCCGTACCCATTCCAATTCATTGTTTTGCAGTACTCTATTGTGATTGGTGAGCTGGCCACATTCCTTGAAATGTTGCACTTGGTCTCTCCATCACAACGTCCAACAATATTTTATTTTGCTGGACTCCTGCATACGGCTTTAAAGTCCTTCACAAACATGTTTTCGCAATATGTTCTTGTCCAGATTTTTGATGGCAGCTGATATAAATTTTTGAAGTCTGGCCTAAAATATGTGTTCCATCATAAAATACAATGAGTTTCATCAATGAGCAAAAAAGCTGTTTTATGAAAATGCTTTTGAGCAAAACATACTAGTAAGTTATTTGTTTGGAAGTGATGGCAGAGGTTCATGAAATTTAATGGCTTCAGTTTTACTCTTTTACACTGCCACACAGACTTTTTCTCCAAGCTTGTGAACATGTTGTTCAACAATAGCATTAAATGCAATATCATCTGCATACACAAGGAGAAATAGTGTAATAGTGTTTGCATTTGTATACCGCGAATGTTTTATTCTGATAAAAGGTGTACATTGCGTTAATAAACATACAATCAATCCTGGATACAAATGACAACCTTGTCTAAGGCCAGCGGGACACGAAAATTAAACACTGCAATCACTTGTTGTTTTAACGCATATTTTAAATAATTGTTCCATGTATAGACTGAATGGCGTTGAATAATTTACTTTTAATACAATAGTATTTTTACGTAGGACATTATGCAGAATATATCGATATATGCCTTTTGAAAGTCAACAAAAGCCACGCAAATTTCCTTTTATTACACAATATTCTGTATCATAGCATTCAAATCTTTATAAATTCCCTTTGCAAATTCATAGTCGTACCCAATCCAATTAATTGTTTTGCAATACCCTATTGTGATTGGTGAGCTGGTCACATTCCTCTAGATGTTGCATTCGGTCTCTCAATCACACGGCTTTAAAGTCCTTCAGGTTTTCGGAATATATTATTGTCCAGATTTTCTTATGTTAGCTGATATAAATGTTTGAAGGCTGGCCTAAATTGTGTGCCCAAATCCAAAATGAAATCAGTGTCAGCAATGACCAAAATATGTTTTACCTTGACAGTCCATTAAAATAAAACATACTATAAAGATATTTATTTGGCAGTAACTGCTCTGGATGGCAGAGGTAGCTGAACGTTAATGGCTTCAGTTTTACAATGAAATTCTTTTACATTGCCACAGAACGACTACATGGAAGCCTTTTTTTCCAAGCTTGTTAACTTTGTTGTTCAGCAATGGCATTTAATAGCACAATCACAACACTCTTTGACAGTATATATGGCAATAGACTGTATAGCAGTGACATGCGGTATCTAGTTGGGATGGAGCATATACAATATTTTCCACATGCAAGCACTTCTAATAATCTCTTATGAAGAAACGTATACATATATATATATATATATATTGGTCAGTGAACCGTTTTCTGCATGTCAATAATTTGCCATATTGACCGATTTGACTATATTACTGACTTATCTGTAAATAGATAAATAGGAATTACCGCGCGCAGAACGCCAGGTCAAGTGCATTTGAACGTATTTATGAAGAGTACATTAATGAACACATCGTCAGTTCATAACGTCAACTTTTGTCAAAAATAACAAACAACACCAATTTCAATTACATTATCATTATCAAGTGACGGCAACCCCAAATCGTAAGGCACTATTTTCCCACCAGGGTTTCCCGCAGGCCTGTTTCGCTTGTCGGTCCCGACATGCCTTCAAAGCAGTTAGTTAATTGCCGACATGCTTAAATAACGCCGGCATGCTTTAATTTTAAAGCGACAACCCTTAATCCCTTATCAATTAAACCGATCACAGGGCCATAAACGAACGCCGTATTGATCGATAAGGTCTAACTTTCAACAGTGTTATTCACAAGTGACTGAACTGTGTAGTCCCGCCCACAACGATCTCATTAGCCAATCAAATACGGCGATTTTTAGGGCGGAGTTTATACCTTACTAACAACTAAAAACGTGTTTGACAACAAATACTAGCGTTGACTTCTTGGGAAAAGCGAACAGGCATTTTAAAACATATGATTATTATATTTAACGTTTTATTTTATCCCGGTAATGTCCTTATCTTAACATGACCAGTATACGCACGTTTTTCATCTTGCATCCGTGACCTTGTGCATGGCAATTTTCGCGCGCTTTTGTAGCAAAACTTGCTTTTTACATGGAGATACAGGCCCGTTTTTAATGTCGATGAGGAACCGCATATTCCAGTATTTAAAAACAACGATGATAGTTCGGCTTTTAATGTCCGCATGTAGTATAACTGATATTAATTATTGATTTCTTTTGCCACCGAAAACAATTGAAATAAAAAACAGCTTTTGAAAACACGAGCGGTCATGATAGAATTTCTAGGCGGAAAAAGCTAGGGTTTTCAACGAATCTAAAGACCATATATGATTGAAAATTAATTCCATAAAAAATGCAGACTAGTATTTTGATGTTCACTGCCTCCAAAGGAGTTAGTCAACACGTTTTTATTCAATTAAGAAAACCTCGGTAGTTGCAATATTGTGAAGAAAAAATATTTTTAATAGTTTCAGTTTAATAAAAGTAAGAATTCCCAAATTAAAGATAATTCAAAGAGAGGTGCTGGTCGAGCAATAGGCTAGGTAGTTTAAGCGATAAAGGGCGGTAGTTAAAGCGACACTGCCTACTAGTATTTGATCGCCGCCGGGATTTCGAACGTCATAGCCAATTTCGGAAAGGTGGGGTCGCGCTATGCGGCCAATTTTGGGGAGTTCGATTCGAATGTGCAGCCTATTTCGGGGAGGGTCGGGCGATGCGGCAGATTTCGCCGATGTGGGGGCAAACGGAGCGGCCGATTTCGGGATGGGGGAGGGGCTAAGAGGTCGGACTGGAACAATCTCGGGGGGGGGGGGGAGGTCGAACCGATTTTTATCGCGGGTGGTGGTGTCCGGGATGCCGACATGCTTTCAAGAAATCCTGCGGGAAACCCTGCCCACTATAACAATGACTGTTGTTGTCATAAAAAAAACCGAGCTGTGGCAATTTGTTAAGTTTTTAGATAGCTCAGATGAGAATTGTATTTGGTTTTATTTTGAGAACTTAAGTTGGATTTCAAAACTGTGTGTTTGGTAACGTGTATATACCGCCTGAGAGTTCTTCATTTTTCATCTCTAGAAATTTTTGAGAGGATTGAAAACACAATACACGACTCGCATGCTAATGATAAATATATATGTTTACTTGGTGATTTTAATTCACGCACTGGCCATTTGCCTGATTTTATAGTTGTTGAAGAGCATATTGCAAATAGCTATCTTGATTATGAAACTAAGCAGATCTTAAATAAAAATAATTTAGAAGAATTGGATTTTCCAACAGCCCGATATTCTAACAACTCTTATTGCAATAATTTTGGTAACCGTTTAATTGATCTTTGTATTACTCATGATGTTTATATTGGAACCGATTTATTGGTTGTACTACCTGTAAACATGTTAGTTTGATTGATTATGTTATATTGTCTCCAGAACTTTTTCCTAAAGGTTTAGCATTTTGATTTTTCACATTTGATCCATTGTTATCTGATGTTCATAATCCAATCTATATTTTTTTGTCTATTTCTCATTTAAATGGACATAATGATTTGCACTGTGATGGAGAAATTGTGAGTAAAAACCAACCAAAGAAAGTAAGATGTACCTGGGAATCTAAGGCTATTGCTTCCTTTCAAGAAAATATTGATATAAGCATTATTAAAGATATTTGCACAGATATTGATGTGATATTTAATGATATTAATAGCTGTTCTAATGATATAACTAAACGAACAGCGAGTGTTTTAACAAATGCTGCTGAGAAATGTAATCTTATATTTGAAGTGTCATCTAATGTTAATACTAAAGAATGTCCACAAAGTAAACCTTGGTTTGATTCAGATTGTGAGGATAAGCGTAAAGATTATCATACAAGCAAAACGAAGTATGGTCAGTTAGGATCTAAAGATAATTTGAATGAGTTGAAATGTAAGAGTAAGCAATATAAAAAACAATTAACACAAACATTAAGGAGTATAATGATAGTGTTGCAAATAAACTAAGGAGTGAGAAAGAGTAATTCTAAGGACTATTGGAATTTATTGAATAATTACTCTGGAGAGAGAACGGTTATCATGAACAAAATATCGCTATATGTGTTCTTTGAACATTTTAAGGAATTACATCTTGATCTTTCAGAAAATGAGGACTTAAATCCAATTGACCGTGACAGTTTTACTAATTTTAATACGCATCTAAATAACCCAGTCACAGAGAAAGAAATAGATACAATTATTTATAATTTGAAAAACAACAAAGCCTGTTCAGCTTATGATAATGTTTTACATGAATATATAAAATACTCTAAACATTATATGTTAACATTGTATTGTAAATTGTTTAATATGATTCTCCGAAGTAAAATTGCACCAGAAATTTGGTGTACAGGAATAATAATACCTATATACAAAAATAAGGGTTCTCCAACTGAACCTGATAACTATAGAGGAATCACATTACTTAGTTGTCTTGGCAAGTTATTTACAGCTGTTCTGAATAATAGAATTAACACATTTCTGGAAGATTCTAGGATTTTAATTGAAGAACAGGCTGATTTCGCAAAAATTACAGCACTCAAGACCATATTTTTTTGCTTAAAATGCTGGCAGACATTTACTTGTCAAAAAGAAAACGTATTTTTTTACATGTTAAGATTTAGTATAAATTGCATCGCTTTGTGGAGAAAAGTGTTAAATAACTGTATAGATGGTCCTTTTCTCTAAGTGGTTGTCCATATGTATGATCAGGCCAAATCTTGTGTTAAGGTCAATCATTCTTTGTCTGAGGGAGTTGCTAGTATGCTTGGAGTCAGGCAAGGAAAAAATCTCTCTCCAATTTTATTTGCTATATTCATTAATGATCTGGTTTTTTTCTTATCACAGAGATATATGGGTTTGGAAACTTTGTCTGAAGAAGTACATAAGCAATAAGATACATATGAATTAGAAAACATGTTCAAGTTATTCTTCCTCTTTCTAGCAGAAAGTCAGCAAGATATGCAATCCGCCTTAAATGCAATGAATACTGTCAATTATGGCACTTTACTGTTAACACTGACAAAACCAAGGTTTTTGTTTTCTCTTTGGGTAAGAAAAGCTGTGTTTGCAGTAATGTTGAAAATAAGAAAGTTGTATTTACCAATTGATAATCAGTTACATCTGTTTGATAGTATGCCTATTCTTTTATATGGGTCCGAGGTGTGGGGATTTGAGAATGTGTCAATAATTTCTCATTTGCAACTTAATACTTATCAGACGATTTTGAAGTTAAATCCTAGAACTCCCACTTTAATGGTTCTTGCCATTCCCATAGAGCAAATCATACAATCAAGAATGTGAATTTTTGGGAGTAAAATTGTAATGGGGAAAGCTGATAAAATGTGTTCAATTCTATATACAGTTACTTATATGATGCATGTTAAGAACATCTTTTGCAAGTCCTTGGATAGTTTGTTTTAAATCCCTGTTGGACAACATTTGTTGTTCAGAAAACCGGTTAGCACAATCTGTTCTAAATTTAAATGGTTTCAAATCCAAAGTAAACTCTGTCCTTAATGATCAATATTTACAATATTGGAATAGCTCTGTGAATGATACATCCAAATGTCTAAATTATAGAATATTTAAAAAGGATTTTGTTCTTGAACCTTGTTTGACTATTTTACCTTGGTATTTAGCACAATATTTATGTAAATATAGGACTCGTAATTGTGAACTTCCAATTGAAACTGGAACTTGTTATGATATATACAAGAATCATCGGTTATGTACACTTTGTGACAGTGGTGATGTTGGGGATGAATTCCATTATCTTTCTTGTTGTCCTTTTTTCAAAACACACAGAGAGAAAAATATTTCTCATTATTATATTAGAAATCAAAATATACTTAAATTTGAACAACTCATGTCAGTCACTGACAAATCTAATCTTATTAAAATTGCAAGCTTTGTTAAATCCATTTTGCTGCATTTTTGTTAGATCCATCTTCCTTGTAAGATTATTCCAAATCTCTATTTTTCATTCAACAGTATAGAGTATTTCTTATTGGTCTTGTAATTTAAAAAGGTTATTTTCTAATGTACTTGCAATAGTGAAATTTCAACATAAAATTCTATACTATATTTAGTCACGTATTCATGTTTTTCTGTATTTTATTTGTGTATCCATGTCATGGATTTTGTACATATTCTTATATGTTCACTTGTTATCGTTCTACATGTTGTATTATTGATCACTTATACCCTTATGGGTCTTAAGCTTTAATAAACTTGTAAACTTGCATTAATAGTAATAAATAAATTAAATCTTCTTATAAAGTCCAACATTTTACATGAAAAAAAGTAATTTTATTTTTTTTATCCTTTTGACATTTAAACAGTGCAGTTTATGATGTTAATAAAACCATACCCTGTTGAAAAATTCATGTAATAAAGATTCATATTATCATATTATCATAAACGGCGTTTTTCTTAAATAAAAAATAAACTTGGAAATACCGAATTTCAGAATTATCTATGACGTCACTTGTGACGTCAATTTTACACAAAGTTCTGACGTTACAGCGTAGCTCTTAAATCCGCCTTCCTTAGTAGAAACGATCAAATGTAGTTGTCTAGTACTGCTGGTTATGCTCCTATCAATATTTTGCCCCGGGGGGGGGGGGGGGGAGCAGTTGGCATATACGGGACTTTAGACTGGAAGAAATACCCGACAGGCGGGAATTTGGCACGCCGAATGATTCCGGATCCCGGGAAATAGACTTTGTTTGGATTTTAGATCCCGGTAATATTGGCCGCCGGGGCATTTTATATACCATTTAAGCGGCTCTCAGTGAGGGGATTTACTCAAAAATGCCTGCCTCTAGGGTGGTGAATTAGATCCCCATAATACAATAAGTCAAATTCCACTGGATTTGCCCGCCGCTCCCCACCCCTGGGGTAAAATATTGATAGGTGCATTACATCTGATTAATTGATCTAGCATCATTTCTGGGAGGATATTGTTGCCATATTTGAAATTGCTTCACATTGGACTCTGTTTAAACCGTATTTTTGGTTTTTCAATTCCTGAAGAAAATTGCCTTTTTCCATTTCTTCAATTTCGATGAATTGTGGTTTAATATATTGTCTAGAAGTTGTGCTAAGAGATACACTCAGTCGTGCAGATGCTGATGCGGTAAGTAGCTGTCACAGGCTCGGAATCTGCCACAGAAAAACTCAGTTGGCCCTTTTATCTGTTACTGCCCCTCGTAGCACTTCCTCAGTTAAAAAATTATTCCCCATCGAAACACACAGATTGTGAGAAATTAATATGAGCTTATGAATCTGTCACTTTTGGCAGCCAGAAGCTACCAGTGCTTTATCTTGACAGATGTAGCAGACGAACAATTAAATAGCTCGCTTTGAATTATTTAATTTCTTTATTTCATTTTTGGATCGTAATATATTTTGATTAAATATTTAAGTTTGAGAAAGAGGAAAAAATAAATAATAGTGTTTTAATTATTAAGTAAGAACAACAACAACACAAAAAGACGTTGCCGAAAAAAGCCTAGTGTAACCGATCAATACTGAAAACGTAGTCTGTTAACACGAGCTGCTAGTATAATACAGAAAAAGAAAACGCTAATAGCAAATACGGATTGTGCGATCCTCCTATCCGTATTTTAATGTTAAATACAGTATGTATCGGTGGTAGAAAAAAACAATTGGTATATAATGTAAATATTATATTAAACGTTGTAGTTTACCTTATTTTACTGCAATAATTATTAAACATAAATATTTCATCATCAAGAGGTATTTGTTATTTGTATTTAAAACATTTAAAACGACATATAGCTTATCAGAAAAGCCGCGGGACATGCCATACAATTTTGCCCATGTGGAAATTCAACAAAAATTTGCTTGAGTTTCAATATTTAATGTTACAAAGACCAAAAAAGATTGTTGTTTATTTTAAAATAAATTAGATAGATGCCAAGCTTAATTATTGCAGATATATACGAACCAAAGCAATATATTCATTAGGAACGAAACAAATCAAGAAAAATAACATACCCTCGGAAAAATGCAGT
Source organism: Congeria kusceri (assembly GCA_027627225.1). NCBI lineage: Eukaryota > Metazoa > Mollusca > Bivalvia > Myida > Dreissenidae > Congeria > Congeria kusceri. The sequence goes on from CM051025.1 coordinate 77,426,009, forward strand.
AGTTTGTTGTTGTTTTTTTACATCGATAGAGATTGGGTGTATTTCACTTGACAAATGCCAAATTTTTCTTGGAATATTGTTTTCGTAAAAAATTAAGTATAGCGTGAACATGTTTAATTGTCCAAAACCGTTGCAATCTAAGCGATATTTGTATCACGAAATGGTCCGGTGGTCCGGTCATTGGTGTTGTTTTTGTATTCAATTGAAAAGGATGCGATTATGCGAATCGCGATAAAAAAAAAACAATTGTACGAACAATTATCACGGTCCTATAACGTGTTATTACGCCTGAAAAAGATGCGATTTTATGAATCGCCGACTGACGGTTGTTTGCGCACCTGTCCGTTGGACACTTGCTGACTCGTGTCTGCCATCCTTTGCTTGTGTACGAAGGTTTTAGCATCTTCAGCGTTTGTGACACGCTGCAGACAGAAGTAATTTTAGCTAACATTTTGTTCGACTTAGTATCGGGCAATAGTGATGGGCTGATTAATCATTTCGTCAAATAATCATGACGAACAGAGCTTATGTGACGGTGGCGATGAGAAAAATTAATCGAGGAAATGTTTACATGTCACGGATACTATTGGTCATGTATTTATAATTATGTAGTAAAAAAAAATAGTGTTTTGTAGTTCTTAACTGCAAAATATACCGGTATTATAAATAAAATACTGTGTTCATTCAATGCAATATACAATACTATTAAACATTCCTTCATAGGTTGTCAGTGTGTCCACTAAAGGGTTTTATAATTGTATATGCTTTTTAGCACGGATTGGTATATACGTTATTGTTGAACATTTATGTCATATACATTGTGCAAGTAAATTCTTGCCTGTTTTTTTTTTGTTTAAATCGTAAATTATGTATTCTGTTCGTATGTACTTAGTTTAGTGTCGATATGTAGTTATCTTTTGCATGACATGTATAACCGACAAATCCCTACAATGTCAATGGCTAGGGGTGCTGGGCGTTATACACTACATATTCTCTATAAAGTGCCTTTGTAGATATATGTAAATATTCATAAAGGATTAACTTTCGTAGTCTTATTAAGATTAACAGTTAAAAATTCCATTATTACATTTTTGTTTTAAAAATAGAAAAAATCTGCAAATGCAATCCATTTTTGTTAAAACATAAACCAAGTATAACAAAATAAATGGACAAACATATAAATTGGTAAAAAATGATTGGATGAAATATTGCTGTTGAACAATACAACTCCACATATTTAGTCATGATTATTTGATTAATCAGTAACTTTAGGCTCTGATTAATCAACAAATATTTTTAAGACTGATTCCCATAACTATCGGACAAGGTATGTTGTACGTATAGAGGTAATGTCATTTTGTCTATTTCCAACTAATAACTGAACAAATCCTAACATGTAACTTCTTAATGTGTGTGTTTTATATTCCTTATTTATTACAGTAAGACATGTAGCATTACCATTTAAAAATGGTGCTCTTCATATAGGAATGATGTGTTTTAGGGAAAATGCGATCATACGAATAATGGCGGACAGTCAGACAGACAGGCAGGCGAGAAGCCCCGTTACCTTTTGTCATATTCGCAGCTTATCTTTTTTGGACCATTAGAATCCATTTTCTTTGGAATTGCACAAAGTAAAATAGTAAACAAAGTTCCAGTTTCTTTTTTAACAATATTGTCAGCGCTGATACAAATTTTTTTTTTTTTCAAGTCCGGTTTATTACACATGAAACAATAGACGTTGGTATACACAGTATATGTTAAAACGTAGATGTTGCATACATTGCATTAAATGAGTTGCACTATTTCTTTATCTACTGTATTTGGAAAACACATTTCAGAACGGAGAGAGATATTGAAAGGAGGAATGAAACGTAATACACAGCTATCCGGAAATGATTGACCTTTCACAAGAATATATTGTAGTTCATATAGTACGCATCTTAAATCCTATACGAGGGCAGAAAAACATTAGTTACCATGGGATTAATTGTGCTCGTTATAGTTAATAAATCCAGTGTCATTTGAATACTGTGGGTTCATTCTTCCCCATATTTTCTCTTGTATATGTTTTTGATTTTTGAAGCCCGGGGCACTTGTCAATCACGTGATATCTAGTAGTTCCGTATTTACATGCGGTAACAACTGATGCAACACACGATGTTATAGAGGATATTTGTTGATTTCGGTGTAAGATCGTATTTTATGTCAAGAGTTTTCATAGAAATTGATATTTTCACGAGTGGCGCAGCCACGAGTCAAAATATATATTTTCTATGATCACGACACTCGTGATACATCGACTATCTCCGGAATGCTCCGTAAGATAGATCTCGTGTCTATCGAGGAGCCATCTTGGCTTGAAGCACCCAACGCGTTATAAGGCTATAAACGACGCGCGTTAAGATAGCACCAAATTCTATGTCGAAACGATGATAAAAGAAGAAAAGTAGATGTATATTTTATAGGCATCTTGACCTATTATCCAAAAGGCTTACTTTGCGAACATAATTTGAAGAAATTTATTACGATATAGAAACGGATTCTAGTGTTTACAAACTGTCCAAACTGAAAGCGAAACTAGACTTACTAGTGAAACAGATTCTGAGTTAAATTTTAAGTTAAATTGTACTGATAAAACAAGGTTTTGGGGGAAGAATCAAATAAAGATAATGAAAATATCTACACAATATGGACTGCCATTGCGTTGCACTACTGGATTAGGAAAAGGCCTTATTTGTCAGGTAAAATAACATGTTTTAATAATTGATTTATTATTTTTTATAATTTAATGTACTTCATAAATTTTATGTCGTTAATGTTATTATCATACAGTATAATGATATTCTTCAGTATATCCAGTTCGTTAATTTGTATACAATAATTAAATGTATGCAATTCAATGGTATTTCTGTTATTATTATTATTATTATTATTTTCTTATATCATTTAATTCATTGTATTCATTAACATTTATCTAATGTCCATGGTTTCTTATTAGTAATTTACGATAAGTTAATATGTTTATACACTCTGGGTACACAGGCGATTCTAAAAATAAATCGCCTCTGGTACATCATGCGACATTTTGGACTACTTTCAATCACATGATTATCAAAAATGGCTGCGCCCATAAGCTGCAATATTGCATTTTCGGTCAAAAAAATGCACACGAAAATGTTGAAAATTATTGGAAATAATAAAAAATAAAGTGGTCGGAGTTAATAATTACCCAAATAACAGTACGGTAAATAATATGAGATGCCATTCAGATGTGGAATAATTATATATTCAGCTCAATTTGAAGCCAACTGGAGTTTGGAAATATGCTGAGTTATCTTCAGCATCATTTCTGTGGAACACTGAAACATACGTACTAGTGTTTCATAGGTATAGTGCCTTTGACATAATTCACTCAACACCTTGATCGTAATATAACTTGTCCACAGGTAAAGATGTTTTAAGTTTATGCAGAATGTGTAACTGTTATTTTGCTTTCTTTTTCTTAATAAATGTAGTATTTACTACCATATTTTGCTAAATCAAATATACTGATTGATGAATCTGTATGTTTAAAGTTGTATCCATACTTATTTATCATCTGTCCTGCACATTTGAAATGTAAAAGAAACCTGCCATTTCAGCATGAAATTGTGTGTTGAAAATTAGCTCATATACCGGTATAATATGGCTTAAATTTTTGGATTTGCTTAATGATATTAACAACATGCTCCTGATAATATTAATCAACTGTATATAGTCCGTTTCCTGGGTAGAACCAGTACTTGGTGTCTTTGGGGGAGATCTTGAGAACGCTCCCAGTGTGGGGATCGAACCCGGGACCTCCCGATCGCTAGGCGGACACCTTATCCACTACGCCGCCGCGACCTCTATTCAATTATGCCAACTATTCATAGCTTATGTAATTAAATTAATGCTGCAAAAACACTATAAACAGCAATCGTGATACATCGACTATATCCGGAATGCTCCATAAGATGGATCTCGTGTCTATCATGGAGCCATCTTGGCTTGATACACCCAACGGTGATCCGCCTGTGTTATAGGGCTATACACGACGCGCGTTGAAATAGCACCACATTTTATGTCGAAACGATGATACATGAGGAAAGGTAGATGTATATTTTACATGCATCTTGACCTATTATCAAAAAGGCTTACTATGCAAAGATAAGTTCAAGAAATTATAATCCGGTATTGAAACTGATTCTAGTGTTTACAAACTATCCATGTCAACAAGCCTGTATCAACAAATAAATGAAAAAAATAATGATCTTTAGGCCAACCTTAAAAAATTGTTTGTCATTGCCTACCCAAGATTGCTGGTAACAGGTAGGTAGGTATGCATTCATGAATGGTCCATTTACTTTAGTGTCAAAATATAGCGTTATTAACACAGATATTGCTTTTGTTTATATAATCAAGTATCTCATTCTGTTGATAAAACTAGAGTTTTCTAAACTTTGCATGCAATGGTCTTAAATTAGACAATGAATGCTGACAAATTAAACAGCCCGTTGTGTTTTCACAAGTTTGATAAAACATAATAATAATTGTAATTAAAAAAAAAGTACGGACCATGTCGTCGGGTCGGTAGGCAATGGCAAAAAAAGATATTTGTAATGTTGGCCTTATATGTAATGTAAATATGATAGCACTCTCATACGTTATAATGAGCACACAACATGCTTACAAACAAGCCAGTGACCATGTTCATGTAATTACAAAGTGTAGATACTTCTGAGTGGAGGTAAGGAGGTTAGTTGAGATAGTAATAGGTATACACATTATTTCTAGATAATACATAAGCAGAATACAACAAAGCCAATAGCATGCATTCTAGTCTACTAAGTGGATTTGTTAAATATTGCTACAGCTAAGAAGATTAATACCATCACCATTTTTTACCTGTTTGTTCGCAGACTGTCGCAACCTGAAATGTTTTCATTTTTGTCATGTAAAATTAAAAGGCAACACAAAATATTTTGATTACATTTTCAGTCTTCAAAATAACCCACTTCCCTGAACACAGAAACAAATAAAACAACTTTTTCAGTTAACATTTTTTACCTGTCTGCCTGAGAGTTCAGGTACCGATACAAATTTACGAAATTAAAGGGGCATATTGACAGTATTTCCCCTAAATATAGACACATATTAAAACATTTTTTATAATTATAAAAATTAATATTTTACTGATCATTTATAAAAACGAGACCTTTGTGTTAAGCGATTATTTCGAAAATACTTCTTTAAAAGATAATTTTATTTTTGAAAATATAATACTGTATTAGCCGTCGATATGCCCCTTTAAAAGTTGATAGCTTGAACAAATATTTATTGATTATTATTGTAACATATGCAACATTCAGTCAATAAAATTATAAATAAAATACAAACCTATTGCTGCCTTTGTATTGACTACAAATGTCTGTGGCCCTCTTTGACAGTCCTCATGTCTGTGTCGTTTACTAGTGTCAATTTTGTTCATTTTTCAACAGTTCCTAAACATCACGGTTAAAACAGAACCAAACCCATATCGATCCTCACGAACTGTATTAGTTATGTTTAATTCAGAAGAACACTCAACATATTTTTTTAACTGTTCAGCTAAAAAGGACAACTCCACAATTCGCCTTCCAGGGGGTAACAAATTATCAGTAGGAGACGAGACGGTAACTGTATCTGATACAAGCAGAGTTTCTTCAATATTCGGTTGAGTGTCCGAAATGATAGCGTCCGAAATTCTGCTTCTTTCTTGGAGTTCTTCAGTTGACCGTTTACTATCGGCATGCCATGTTGTCAGACGAGCGGATGACAATAATCCTTGTACTTTTTCGATACAAATCTACCTTTTTTCGTGGCATCATGAAAAAAAGCTAGCAAACAAAACACAGACAAAAGTCCCGGTAAAAGATCCGAAAATCCGAATATGTATCAAGTAAAAAATAGCGCGTTGTGATAATAGCAAAAATACGGTGATAGGTTTAAAATAACCTCGGTTTCAAAAACTGCCGCAACACTCCTTAAGTTAAATTACACTGATAAAAACAAGGTTTTGAGGAAAAATCAAATAAAGATAATGAAAATGTCTACACAATACGGGCTGCCATTGCGTTTTACTACTGGCTTTGGAAAAGGCCTTATTTGTCAGGTAAAATTACATTTGTTAATAATAGATTATTTTTTTTTGGTAATTTAATGTATTTAATTCATAAATTTGATGTTGTTAATGTTATTATCATAAAGTATTGTGATATTCTTCAGTATATCCAGTTCGTTCATTTAAATGCAATTCAATAGTATTTCTGTTATTCTTCTTCTTCATTTCTTCTTCTTTTTATTATTGTTATTATATTATTTGTTTCATTTTATTCATTAACTTTTATTTTATGTCCATGGTTTCTTATTAGTAATTTACCATAAGTTATTCTGATTATAGTGTTTGTGCATCATTACTATTATTACTTAAGCAATGAATAGTTAGCTTAATTCTTGTTAACTGGTACAACTAATGTAAGTCTAAATAGCATTTTACTTTTTGTTTATGTTTACCTTTACATCGCATGCTTAATTACAAAATTTTCCTTAAAATTTAGTCACATGTCTCTTTTTTTACAGGTGGACTGAATTTTGCAAGTCTGTGATTATTATGGTCATCTCCAGAAGAATACCAAACCTGGCTGTGACTGGTATCCCTACAAGAGCTCAATGAGAACTTTCAGTTTAAAAACTCGACTAGAGTGTAAATAATCTGGCAGTCCAACCAAATATTATCCAAGGATATAATGAAAGACTGCCAGTTTTATTTAAAAATGACTATGATAATATGACAATTCGTTAATTGAAATGAAAGGAACACAGGTTGATTTTATCATCATGTACTGTGACAATTTTAAGCTGTTTTCAGCTTCTGTGCCCTGAACTTGCAATACCTTAATGATGTATTTGAAGCACATATATTTTATAACTGGTTATACATTTATATAGCTTTGAATAATGCTTTGATATATTTTTCATATAAAATGTATATAATAATATTAAAAATATTTATTTTTATATATTAATAAAATTATAATGTTAATGTAACCGTCATTATAACAAATGCGATAGAAGGAATTTAAAATAGTTTCAAAACACATAATCACTTAGAAACTTGAGAAGTGATGTATCTGCAATGATGAACTTTGAAGGAAACAGTATGCATCTATATAGTGAAATGAATTAAATGGTGATAAAGTAAATCACCTTATTTGTTGTAAATTTCTGTTTTTAACAAATTATAATCATTTAATATCAATTTTCTCCTGAAATCAAACATGAAAGTGACATTTACATAAAATATGAAATATAACAATCTGTACTCATCTGGTTTATTTAACTATATTTTTGTATGTATATGTGCAAGGCTTATAAACAATTGAAGTACTGTGATTATTTTGTATTGTGGTACGCTGTTTAAATGAATTTCCAAACTGGATTTACATAATTACTGTCAGTTGAATAAATGGTCAGTGGGGATAAATGATTTTAGTGATCCTATAGTAGATATTTTTCAGTATTTTCTTGCGTTCCAAAGTTTTTTTGTGATTATTTTTTTCAATTAAAACAAAATATGAGTATTATAAAAATATTATTTTCTAGTGCTTTTGAAGTTGGCTTATTGAAAACAAGTGGATCAAAATGATGAAAGGCACATCATTTGCTTGAGTCAGAAATGAGAAAATTGCAATTTGCTTGCATCAAAAAGCAGGATTCGGGATCAATTGAAATCCCTATCCAAGACTGGGTGTCCATAAAAGTATTAAAGTGAGTGGCTTTCTTATAATACATTTGATTAATATTTTCAGGAGCGTGTTGTTAATATCATTAAGCAAATCCAAAAATTTAAGTCATATGAGCTAATGTTCAATACACAATTTCATGCCGAAGTGGCAGGTTCATTTTACATTAAAATGTGGAGGACAATTGATAAATAGGTATGGATACAACTTTAATATTACAGATTCATCAATCAGTATATTTGACGAAAGCAAAATTTGGTAGTGTAACCTACATTTAAAAAAAATTAAGAAAGCAAAATAACAAACATTCTTCATAAACTGGAAACATCTTTACCTGTGGACTAGTTACATAACGATCAAGGTGTTGAGACTATTATGTCAAAAGCACCATAACTATGAAACACTAGTATGTATGTTTCAGAGTTCCACAAAAATGATGCTGAAGATAACTCAGCATATTTCCAAACTACAGTTGGCTTCAAATTGAGCCGAATATAACATTATTCCACAACCGAATGGCATCACATATTATTTACCGAACTGTTATTTGGGTAATTATCAACTCTGATTAACACGTTATTTATAATAATTCCCAATAATTTTGAACATTTTTACGAAAGCCTATTAGTACCATACGAACGGTAAAAATATGTATATATTAATGCGTAATAACGCAAAGAGGCACGTTATAACGCAAACCAAACACGTAATAACGTAAACCAAAACAAGTAATAACGCACAGTAACACACAATAACGCAAATAAAACACGTTATAACGTAAATCAAAACATGTTATAACGCGAATAAACACGTAATAATGCAAAACAAACACGTTAAAACACGAAACAAACACGTTATTACGCGAAAGCAAAAACACGTAATAACGCAAAACAAACACGTTATAACGTAAAACTAAACTCGAAATAACGCGAAGAAACACGTACTAACACACAACAATCACGTTATAACGTAAAACTTAACTCGTTATAACGCAAAGAAACATGTTACAACGTAAACCTAAACACGTAATAACGCGAAAAAACGCATAATAACGTAAATAAATTCGTTCTTAAGTAAAACTAAACTTGTAATAACGCGAAAGCACACACAAAATAACGTCAAATAAACACATTATTACGTAAAACTAAACTCGAAATAACGCGAAGAAACACGTACTAACACAAAACAAACAAGTTATAACGTAAAACTAAACTCGTTATAACATGAAGAAACACATTATAACGTAAACCTAAACTCGTTATAACGCGAACAAACACGTAATAACGTAAACTAAACACGTTATTACGTAAAACTAAACGCGTTATTACGCAAAGAAACGCGTTTTAAAGCAAAACAAACGCGTTATAACGTAAAACTAAACGCGTAATTATGCGAAGAGTTACGTAATAACTTAAACAAAGAATATACATATATACCGAAATCGAAATGATGTGACTAGTGATTGTTGTTTCAAAAATGGATTATTCTGACTTTATTGATTTTATTGTTAAATAACTTCTACATGTTTAATATATGCTCGTGTATGCATGTGTGGTGGTATCTGGATCTTTGAATTTACGTGCACCCTTATGTTCAAAACAAGTCTTGAAACTTTGTAAACTGTATTGGCTTCGGTATATGTTGTGTGTTCTGAGATTTGTTATCCTTATTCGGGGGTATAGTACAAAACAATATGTAATATTTAAGTTATAATAATTATACAGTAACAAAAATTATACCGAACATGACGTAGATGAATAAGTTGCTGTACAATATATAATCTATATGTGCCTATACAATTTCCTCCGACAGGATGAAAGCTCAGACACAACGGATGATCGAGAAAACGAATTATACGAACTGTTTGCCAACCTGGCTACGCAACGTTATGAAAACGCTTGGCGGAAGAAAGTTGACAAGCATAAAATAGACGGACTTAGTGCGAGTAGAGCAAAAGAAACACAAGTGTTAAAATGAAGTTAATTGAACTCAAGGACTTTTTCCAGCGATACGGAAAATACATTTCTCAATGGTTGAAATTGCGCGGGAGATTTATCCATACCAAAATATATATGTCTAATATCCGCGAATACATGGAACGAGGAATGGACCAGGAGCGAGCACTTCGTTTATCGCTGAGAAAGCATAGTCATCAGTTTGTGGACGTTTTGGATGATGATAATGAGGATGATGACAGCGAAATGGAGGAGGAGTTGAAAGACAATACTGACGATGAGTCAGACACAGAATAATATGTGTGACCATTCTAATATATACTTTATAAAACTGTGTTTTCGACTGTAACACGTGTATATAATGCACACTCTGTTTATGATATATATTGCATACGATAAACTGTACTTTTTTGTTTTGAAATTGTATATACTGCACATAATAAAATTTGCTGCGGTCTTTATCATTTCATAGACCCACCCGTCAACCCAATATTAAACAACAAATCGCAAGGTTAAATACATATTTTATTTGTACATCAAAGACATGATTAACACAAACGCAATAATATAATGTGTTTAAATGCATACTAGCAAGGTGTAAATCAGACTAAACTACAACAATCGCACAGCAAATGTTTAAATACAACACATGGTTGAACACATTTTAATTAATTTATGTACATATACTAGACATTTAACAGTAGAAAGAAAACAAAAAAAGTACCTATTTTCAATACATACATAGCTTTATCAAACTCAATGACAGCTACACTTGTCAAACAGCACTATTTACACCAGTTCACCAGTTAACCTTCTATTAGTGGTGTATTCACATTCGTGATAAAAAGTCCATATCGATGGGTATAGGCTGGCTACGCTACGAGGTATGAATTGGTTCATGACTTTGTTTTGCACCAAAATATAAATCAAATGGTTTTATAATGATCATGAGCAAGCGTGTCTATGCCAGAATTCAGCACAAATCGTTTACCATCATAGGGTGAGAGAGTGTTCTTTGATACTGTAAAAACGCTGTAAAGTTAATGATTAAACTTCTGATCATGTTCATACTTCGTTGCATAGTGCAGTGCTGAAACAAGCATCGCTCGTACTGTTTCTCAATGACACATTTTTTTACACCCTTGGCTGTTTGCTTTTGCTTTCCGTCGTATATAAATGAATACATTTTCGGACTCAACCCAACAAAAGGTGCAATTGGTATACCCCCACACTCGTCCTTTATTTTCCCCAAGACTGTACAAATGTTGTCGCTGAATAAAGGATGGACTTTAGGGAAGTTGCTCGTATCAAACAGATCATGGTGCTGTCTCATGTTAGCGTACCATTCGTCTGTAGCTATTTCGTCAGCCAAAGAATCAGTATCTTTGAAGAGAATTAAGCTGAGCTCACTCGCCATAATTAGCTTTAATACAATCATAGTGAAATTGATACATGTATATTTTTTGAAATATCAGGTATAAAGAATCCTGCGTAAATGGGTCTGTTTAACACGATGTTTGTTTTTCTTAAGTTGATCGCCACCAAATCTTCGTTGATGATTCTAAAAAATTGAAAATTTGGCTTTGCGCATACTTTTCTGAGCCTTTTTGGTGTGTTGACCAACTCGACGTTCATTCTCTTCCTCATATTTTCCATGATCTTTCCAAAGACAGCATTATTCATTAATTTAAAGAAGTCTTTGTCAAATGCATTGTTAAGTTTAGTTTTACGTAATTACGTGTATATTGCGTGTTTTTTTCGCGTTATTACGAGTTAAGTTTTACGTAATAACGTGTTTATTTTACGTTACTACGTGTTTGTTCGCGTTATTACGAGTTTAGGTTTACGTTATAATGTGTTTCTTCACGTTATAACGAGTTTAGTTTTATGTTATAACGTGTTTATTTTGTGTAAGTACGTGTTTCTTCGCGTTATTACAAGTTTAGTTTTACGTAATAACGTGTTTATTTTACGTTATTACGTGTTTGTTCGCGTTACTACGAGTTTAGGTTTACGTTCTAACGCGTTTCCTGACGTTATAACGAGTTTTGATTTACGTTATAACGTGTTTGTTTTGCGTTATTGCGTGTAACTGTGCGTTATTACGTGTTTTGATTTACGTTATTACTTGTTTGGTTTGCGTTATAACGCGTTTCTTTGCGTTATTACGCATTAAAATATATTTAACGTTCGTGTGACCCTAATAGGCTTTCGTACATTTTCGTGTGCATTTGTTGATCCGAATTTCAATACTGTAGATTATGGGCGCAGCCATTTTTGATGATCATGTGATTTAAAGTAGTCCAAAATGTCGAATGATGTACCCGAGGCGATTTATTTTTAGAATCGGCTGTGTACCCAGAATGTGATCACGAGTGAAATAAAATACGATCTTACACCGAAATCAGCATTTTATTTTATTTTATGCTTTTGGACAATAAATAAATAAAATTGCACGAGATAAGCTTTAACGTCATAAGTTCGTGTATTCTGACGTCATAAAAATGACGTCATAAATGATTCCGAAACTGTGACTCGTTAGTATGGTGGGAAAAAAGTGCCATATTTTGTGAGTCGTTGTCGCTAAATTATACTTTTTTGAATTTGATAATGTGTTTCATGTAAACACATGCATGTACATACTGTACACGTGTATAAGTTTGCCAAGGGTTGTAAACCACTACTTGTAGATCGATGCTATTTATGGAAAAATAGTCCGTTTCATGTTATATTTTCACAGTGAAAATATAAAATACCCTGGTCACAAAAGGAGCTGAATGGGTACAAACTCGCCATGTCCTCTATTAGTTGGGCACCGTTTATCTGACGCAAAATGTAAGTACCGTAAGAAACACATTATAATAAAGATATTTCATGATTATGGTGTGTACACTATTAAAATAATCGAAATTGTAATTCAGTATGGATCAGTATGAATGGCAAATGATACATTAATGGAGTTCGCAATAACCCTTAAATCTGGACAGCGAGACTAAAAGATCCAAAATGTCATTATCAAACACTTTTTGAAATGCAGCGTTTCTTTGTTTAAATATTGGAATATACCTAGTACGCATACCTCATCGTATGGTTGAAATGTGAAATGGCCACCGTAACACATACTGCACTACAAGTAAGAAACAGTTTCTAGAATAATAATTTGCATTATTCCATTAAAGGATTTTATACCTTCTGAAATAAGTTTTTAATTCTTAATATTTACTGCTTATGAATGTCACATAAATAATGCAAGTTATGTCTAGATATCAATATATGTTACTTCTTTTTAGATTTACATTAGATATGTAGTTACATATGTAGTTTATGTATTTTTCTGTCATGTTCGACTGTATAAAACAGATGCATGTGCTTTATTAATGCTTCGTAAACGTCAGGTATTTCATAGCGCAGGTGTATTGCATCTCGTCTGCCACATATGACAATCCCTGTCAGATACAGGAAACAATACATTATTGGACTATATGTAAAAAAATATCACATATGCCACATATTTATGATTGTGTATATTTCTTCTTTTGAACGATGACTCACTGGTCATATTATTATATAACCAATACAGAAAATATTTTTGGTACAAAAACACTAACACTTTATAGATAATTAATCTTATTTAGATAAAGTACCAAAATGACAGAAACAATCAACAAGTTTATTCCTCAAACAGGTCATAAATATAAAATTATTTTAAATATTTAAACGAGGAAATTGACGGTTTGATTAATTATTAATATTCACATCGCGACAATCACATATACCTGCGTATATTTATGAACGATTTCTAACGTTTATCTGACTGAACGTGTAAACTCCTGATGCCTTACTAAAAATCGGCAATAATTCGCGGTGGTAATAAATTCGCGCAATGGCGGGAGCGCGAAAAGCGGGATGATTAGTGATTCCACAGTATGCCACATATTTATGATAGTGTATATCTCTTCATTTCAACGACAACTTACTGGTCATATTATTATAACCAATACAGAAAATATAGTTGGTAGAAAAACACTAACACTTTATAGAATAATAATCTTACTTAGATTAGTACCCATATTGGCTTTCTAATTGAATAAAGTTAAAACAATACTGCTTGCGATGACTACGAAAACTTATCTGCAGTATATAGCATTTTAAAGTACGTTATGGAGCAGAAACAAACAACGAATGAACAATTTTATATTTGAATTTTGACCTTAAGGTGTGACATTGACTTTAAGGCCGCAGGTCTGGTTCTTTCGCACACCATACCATCTCATATGGTCTTCATCTTGTCCAAGTCATTTGAAAATATCTTGGTATAAAATATTATACTCTAGACAAATATTGGACCTGTGACCTTAAACTGTGACCTAGACGTTTGACAGACAAGAATGGGTCATGTACGCGACACATATTTAGGTCATCAGGAATAATAATCGGAAGTAAAATAACAATCTTTCCAGGCATATGGAGGTTATGTAGCGAAAGCAAATACAAATATAGGAAATTTTGACCTTGTATTGTGATCTTCACCTTTAACAAACAAGCACGGGTCCTGTTCGCAACCAATTGCCTGTTCATTGGGAAAAAAAAATCTGAAATTATATTACAATCCTACCAGAGATTTAGAAATTATGAAATAGAAACAAAATACAAATATTTAACCTTTGACCTTGAATTGTGACAGTGACATTTGACAAACAAGCATGGGCCATGTTCGCGACACTTTCTTTGCCAAATTGGTCATGGGAAATAATAATCTGAAGCAATATTGAAACCCCTAATGCTTTGCATTTCCGGTTTCATGGCGGTGATCACAGGTTTATTCATATTTGCGTTTCGTGTTGTAATGTAGTTTCCGTATTATACGGGTTTGGAAATTGTACACTTGCCTTAAATAGAGGACAGTATGCTGCTAATAGAGGACAGTATGCTGGAGGACAGTATGCTGCTAATAGAGGACAGTATGCTGGAGGACAGTATGCTGCTAATAGAGGACAGTATGCTGGAGGACAGTATGCTGCTAATAGAGGACAGTATGCTGCTAATAGAGGACAGTATGCTGCTAATAGAGGACAGTATGCTGCTAATAGAGGACAGTATGCTGGAGGACAGTATGCTGCTAATAGAGGACAGTATGCTGCTAATAGAGGACAGTATGCTGCTAATAGAGGACAGTATGCTGGAGGACAGTATGCTGCTAATAGAGGACAGTATGCTGCTAATAGAGGACAGTATGCTGCTAATAGAGGACAGTATGCTGCTAATAGAGGACAGTATGCTGCTAATAGAGGACAGTATGCTGCTAATAGAGGACAGTATGCTGGAGGACAGTATGCTGCTAATAGAGGACAGTATGCTGCTAATAGAGGACAGTATGCTGGAGGACAGTATGCTGCTAATAGAGGACAGTATGCTGCTAATAGAGGACAGTATGCTGCTAATAGAGGACAGTATGCTGCTAATAGAGGACAGTATGCTGCTAATAGAGGACAGTATGCTGCTAATAGAGGACAGTATGCTGGAGGACAGTATGCTGCTAATAGAGGACAGTATGCTGCTAATAGAGGACAGTATGCTGGAGGACAGTATGCTGCTAATAGAGGACAGTATGCTGCTAATAGAGGACAGTATGCTGCTAATAGAGGACAGTATGCTGCTAATAGAGGACAGTATGCTGCTAATAGAGGACAGTATGCTGGAGGACAGTATGCTGCTAATAGAGGACAGTATGCTGCTAATAGAGGACAGTATGATGCTAATAAGAGTTCTCCTCCTGCTGATGCAGCTGGGCTTTCGTATTGTTTAAATGTGCATAATTTATTGTATTTTCGTGATTTTACAAGAACACGTGTTCATCATTCAGACAATAAGTAAAATAATTGCAGATTCAAGAACTTTATCGGAAACCAAGCGTTTATTTGCGTACTCTGAAAATATGTCTTCATGCTTGCTTAATGCGGGACAGTAAAGTACCCCATGTATGTGACGCACACGCAGTCAACGTCCCACCAACCACCACTCATAAATACATGCGGTTATCCGTGTTGACTCCACTTGATTATAATACACCGTTGTTGTCGATTTGCCAGCTCGTGTCCGCGTCGACATGCTGTTCACGTCGCCCTACGATTAGCGTATAACATTGTGTTAGCATATCTATTAGTTTTAATAACTATACAAATTACCAGTTAATTTGAACGTTCTTGTTTTCTGTTTGTGACAGACATACTTAGGTCATTCATTCAATAATACAATGCGCCTCGAAATGTATAAAACTTAGTTTTACCGAGAAATTCAGTCGGACAAAAACGATTACCTCGATGTCAGATTTACAGTAATTACATTTTAACTGACAACAGTTGTATTAGAAGAAAAATTCTAAACATCGGTTATATTGGTTTTGTCAAACATCAAAGTCTCACCAACCATCAGCCATAAGTTCACGTACATTTCTTTTTAGCCTCTATCTTTGAACTGTTATTGTCTCCAAATGTGTAATTGTCTTTAAATCACAAAGCCTTTCTGTATAAAACTGTTCTTTGGATCATATATACGTGGTGTAAATATCGTATCTTTGTTACAGAGGTCTAGCATGTCACTAAGAAACTGCAACGCTTGAAATGTCTGTCACCTGTTGATATTGTTAAATTAGCAAAATGCAAATATTAGTTTTACAAACAGTCACATTTAACTAATTTTCTACTAAAAGACGAGAATGTCGGAATTGGCTGTTGACAAGATTTCTTCTATTTATAAGGTTAACCATTAAGTATTGCTAGATCTACATTATTATTAGCATCCAGATGTCGGTGTAATGTTATAACAACAGTTAAAATAATTAAGTTTAAATGGGTACATAGCATTTGTCAAAAATAAATGCATCTTTGACGACAAAGTCAAATGCGTTTTAGTCAGTAAGATACATGAACCTGATAACCTATTGCACGTTTGCATACAAATTATTTTAAAAGTTTAATTACTTAAAAGAACTTTTTTCCTTATTTCATATGGAAGAAACTTCCTCAGTTGTATTTCAGTCGTTAGTTTGACACTTCAGCTGTGGACCTGCTGTGGACCCGCTTATGTGGTCAACGCAATCCGATTTTATGACCGTGTCTGGGCAGTTCGAGAGTGATTACATGCATTTCATTATGGTTATGCCGTATATGTTTGTATTAGGAAATTATGAATGTTTCGCTAATACATGTATTTATCTGTTTTTCTTATGCGAATGCAATACAATTAGCAGCACTACATTTAATTTTAATCACAATAAATATGCATTTATTTCGTTATAATTAAGGTTAGTGCAGACACATATATTTCATTCATACATCAGTTTTGTCAGCTGCCAAAAATTGCGAATTTCTTAATTTCCAATAAGATTCTTAAAATATTTATGTCATAAGATTGTTTAATTATTTATGTCCTCAACGAGATAATAAATTATTTATTTTATATAAAAGTAGCAATTTTAGAAATGATACGGAGTCATTGCAGCAAATACTAATTAACAAACACGTTTTTGTTGTGCAGATGTCCAAAAAACCCACATACAACACACATACAAGAGCTTCCAAAACATGTTAAATCGTCATTTGTTTCATTAAGTTTCATATGAAAATTATTCTGCTCTGCAAGAAATCGAATGAAACTGAGTCTGTGTTTGGTTTTCAATGTGCGTTTTATTATCATGGTTATTTCGAGACTCCAAACATTACGTTAATTAAAGAGACACTACATTTAAACTCGTACTGATTAGAAAATAAATACTTATAAGACAGTTAGCAAGTAGAGTAAAACTTATAAAGAGAAAACAATCAAGATCTTTAAATAAATGTGTTGATAGATCTTTGCTTTCATTACTACACATATAAACAAACGTCAGCAGTTATCCTACTTTGTATGTGTGTTTATATGATACTTTTAATTAATACATAAGACACACATTGCCTAATTCTTAAATCTAGGAACTGGGTAGCGTGTTCGTACATTTCAATATCCTTAGGTATTGTTAAAAAGTATGAATGAGTATCAACGGAAAAATGTCTATCCTTATTTGAAAAGTTACACCAATAGAACCAACAAAAAATGGTTCAACTGTAGCCATATTCAGATTTGTTTTTATTTCACAAATGAGTACAGTGACCTATACATTTTATGAATGCTTAATTTATGTTTTAGGTACTGTACTCGTATATATTGACGCAGTCTATGCCAAGTTCGGAGAAAATATATCACTAGGAAAACAAAATACAAAGTACTTGTAAGTAATTGACCTTTATTGTCCATTTAAATAAACTTTTTACATATAAATAAGCACATACATACATCGCCAAATGAAACCATTCAGGACAGATCATTAACATATCCACGCTTTTTAAAAGCAATGTTTAATATTCGTAAACATTGTTTAAATCTAAAAGGACAAATTGGTACAGTATACATTTGTGAATTGTTACAACAATTTGTCGCTGAAAAATAACAACATTCTTTTGAGGCATGTCGTGGGAAACCCGGGCTTAATGCAGGTGCGTAAAGTGTCGTCCCAGATCCGCCTGTGCAATGTTGACAACCATATATTAGCACTGAAGGAATCACGTATCTGTGATTCTTTCAAATGTTATTATACTCACATTTAGGCACATATGTATTCCAAATCTATTAATCGACCAAATATATCTACATGTAAGTCAATAAGAGCTATAAATATGTATGTGATAAATCCGTGTGGTGTTTATTTCGAGCGTAAATTTATAAAACACAACAACCAAAACAATACAGCATGTGTTTTTAAGAAAATCCATGCCGCTCCATTTCCATTTAAAATATTCACATCAGAATCACACACGCGAATTATATCCGGATTCCCGACAGTTTTTATCCTTCGGAATTCTGCAATTTCTAGTGTAATGTTTCTAGTTTTCACAAATATTTGCTCAATGAAGTCAACATATTCATCTTCCAGCAGATCGACTTGGTCACAAAAGTAAGCCTTTGTTATAATTTCTCTCGTTTTGGGAGCAATGAGAATGTCTTTGATTTGGATCATTTTGTCTTCGTCATGTAAAGGAATTTTATTGGCCGTCCACCAAGTTGGATAATAAAAACCGCCTAGTGTACTCATGAACCCTATGTATTTGTGGAAGCTTGCTCTAAGGTCGAACGTTTCTCCATAGTCTATAGACCACGTTAGCTGAAACGACTCTGCTATTTGACTAAAAAATTCACGAGGATGAACATCGACCGAATCAATAGTTAATACAGCCACAAAATACTTTATCTTGGTCAGGTTGCTTTCGGCTGTCAAATAAATTGTTGGAGTCCATGCCTGGAGCAGTGGTCTCCTCAGGTCTGCGTCATCTATTTGGATAGACTTATTGTAATATACACGTGCATCAATTCTTAGAAAATCTAAACGAACGGTCATCTCAAAATTGGCGCCTATGAAGTATTCTGGATAGAGACATTTGGCTGACAACCTTAACTGGCCCTCTGGACATAGAATTCTGTGACATGTGTTCTGAAAAAATACAGTGTACTGGGCATAGAATTCTGTGACATGTGCTCTGAAAAAATACAGTGTAAAGTTTTAATAAGTCATATAGGAGTGCAGGTGATCATTCAAACATGTTCGCACGATATAAGGCTAGCAGGCTACCGGTCCTCAGGCAGAAAGGCAGTCAGAAAGGAACGTAAGCAGGCTTCCATGCTGGTAGTTAGACAGGCAAGTGTACCGAGCGACACGCAGGCAGTCAGGCAGGCAGGCAAGCAGTCAGACAAACAAACAACAAGATAGACAGACATGTATCCAGAGAGACAGGCAGATAGTAAGACAGGCAGGCAAGCAGTCAGACAAACAAACAAGTAGATAGACAGACTAATATCCATAGAGACAGGTAGACGGACAGACAGGCAAGCTGTCAGACAAACAAACAGGTAAATAAACAGTCAGACAGACAGTCAGACAAACAGAAAGATAAACAGGCAAGCAGTGAGACAGATAGGAAGACAGAAAAGGAGCCAGGCGTTACCTTTTTGCCATAATCACAGCCTAGCCTTTCTGGACCGACTGAATCCTGTTTTGTTGAAAATGCACCAAGTAAAATAGTTAACACTTCTCCAAATTCTCGTTTAGCACTATAATCGGCGCTGTAACAAAAGTTATTAACTCTCCAGTCCGGTTTATTACACATAAAACAATAGACATTGGCGTACACAGTATCTGTTAAAAACGTAGATGTCGCATACATTGCATTGAATGAGTGACACTTTTTCCTTATGTCATTGTCTATGGGTATGTTATTCCAACATCCGTCTATTGTATTTGGAAAACACATTTCAGAACGGAGAGAGATATTAGAAGGAGGAACGAAACGTAAAACACAGCCATCCGGAAATACTTGACCTGTCATTATAATAGACTGTAATTCGTATGATACGGATCTAGAATCGGTTCCTGTACGAGGGCAGTTAAACGTCAGTTGCCATGGTATCAAATGTGTTTGGTTATGACATCGAGCACAGTGCTCATTATAATAAACAAAACCTGTTTCAGTTGAATACTGAGGGTTCATACTGCCCCATATATCATGTGTGATATATTTACATGAGTCTTGAAGTCCAGGGCACTTGTCAATCATGTAATATCTTGTAAATCCGTGTTTACATGCACTAATAACCGGTGCAACACACGATGTTCCCAAACTCTCCTCAAGTTTGTACGTGTCCAGTTCCTCACTGCAACAACTTCTCCATCTGCCACAGTCCGGCTTGCAGGAACATGGGCTGCAACAGGCTTCATATCCCACGGGAAAGTCCGTATAATTGACGCCATGTTCGCAAAAGGAGCTGTATGGGCATATGCTCGTCAAGTCATCTGGTAGCTCGAAAGCGTTTAACAGACGTCGTAGTAGTATGTAAATGATTATGGCATACAATTCTGTTAAATAGAATACCCTAAAAAGGTTCATGATTATGGCTTGTTAAATATTGCTGGAGTCCACACTATTTGTAACCACTGGCTAGCTTGTTTAAGAAATGTTAAACACCATTGTTCAACGTTTCCAAAAGTAATGTTTCTTAATTCGTTCTTGTTAGTTTGCTCATAATACGCATAACTAACCGTAGTGAAGTACTGTGTATTTCGTTTTGCGCCGCGTTTTATACCTTCATGAATGTTATCAGGGTTTTTTTTCACTGTTATTTATCGTTTCTTTTTGTCAAATAAATATTGAAAATTATGGCTAGAAGAAAGATATATGCTTCTTTCTTGGTACTTACACAGAATACAAGTTATTTAATGATAATTTATTTACACTTCATGTACTGGTACCAGATGTCCAAAAAATACAGCATCGTTATTGCTTGCATACAAAGGTTCTCATACACTCAACACAAATTATCACGCACCAAACGACTATTGCATACATTTAGTCCGTGTGTATTTCACAATGGACACTGCATTTCAGGTCGTGCATTTATACTTGTTGTAGCACCAAAACTGTTTTAAGATAAGATAAATATTTATTTCAGTTATTTTGGATCTATAAAACATGTAATTAATTCAGTCAGTATTACACAAAGGATCAACATTTAAATAATCTGACTTAAATGCTTGTGAAACGTATATAAGGAAGTCGATGGACGTCATGCCACCAAGAAAAATGGCGCCAGCTCCATTAACTAGAGCATTTCTTTCAAATTACCATTGCTGGTTGTTATAATTTGTGAATAGAAACTTCAATGTACTTAGAAGAACCGTTAAAATCCTTGTACTATTAAATGCCAAATCGAAGATGGTAGAGAATACTAGGTTAGTGTTGAATAAAGGTAAGTTTATTTAGCGAGGCGTATAATACCTTAACCACGAGCCTTGTTTTTCATGCCGAGGAAATAAACGTATCTTTAATCAACACTTACCTAGTATTCTATTTATTCCATCATTTTCTGTCTAAAATTTAAAAATAAACAAAATAAAAATACAAAATAACAAGTAAAACATAAAATGACGTCACGGAAATTAACACAATGACGTCATTATACTGAGCGTGTTTGCTTTATTCCACAGTGTGGAAATATAGCTAAGTTTATCTCACGGGGTGTTATTTCGTCAATGCAGGCGTGATGATGGGATAAATTGACTGGCGTATGTAGGTCGATCGGTCGGTTGTAGAGGCGGCCGTTCGGTCCATACTCCATATTCTTTGTCCAACAGCTTTCAATCGATCTTCACAAAGCTTGATGAGAATGTCTGTGGGTAAAATAATATTATTTCGCCACTGTTTTCGATACTCAGCCAATTCGCCATAGGAGTAATGACCCTTGAATATTCTAAAGTCATGCATTTTATCAATGTATAACGCACGTCCACTGTAATTGTGGGATTGTGTCTGCTTTGTTTTCAAAGAAATATATAGCGTTTCAGGGATGACATTTCCATACAATTTTGTTTGCATACTGCACTTGACCTAGAATGATCATACAAGTTTTACTTTCAGTTATTTTTGTATGCCTATTCTAAATTTTACGTCATACGTGGTGATACGTATGCATTTGAGACATAAATTAATCATATTTTATATTAAAACGTTTAAATTAATGAATTTGCATCAGAGACAGAATAGAGTTAGATATCTTTATGTTTGTTACAAATCAACAAATATACAGAAATCAGTATAAAAAATAACAAAAAATGTATCTTTTTAGATGAGCTGTGAGTACATTATGACAGTATGTGCACACATATTTGTCATCAACAGGGCAATATATCACATACTAATATCACGTGTTTTACTTACATTTGTTTTTCGATTAATATATTGATATGCTAGCTATAAAACATCATTGTAGCTGATAGCGGAAATAACGATGAGCTACCAACATAAAGAAAAAAAAATCATACAAACATGTCATCTTTTTTTTTTAAATTTAGACCCTAGCTGGTTTTCTTTGACTGCTTTAAGTGCATTTGTAAATCTGTCATACACAGCATCTGTTAAAAACGTAGATGATTATAAAATGAGTAAAACGTTTTGCGTATGTCAGTGTCTATGGGTGTATTATTCCAACATTCGTTTACTGTATTTGGCAAACACATAATAGAACGGAGTGAGAGATATTGGCAGGAGGAAGGAAAGTTAAAACACAGACATCCGGAAATACTTAACCTGTAATAAGGATGGATTGTAGTTCGTGTACGAGGACAGTACCTCAATTGCCATGGTATCAAACGTGTTTGGTTATGCCATCGTTATGGTAAATAAAACTAGTGCCAGTTGAGTGAGTTCATGCTTCCCCATTTTTTCTCTTTCATATTTTTACATGATACTTTAAGCCTTCATTGTTTTACATAATTCACTTGTCAATCATGTAAGACTTTGTAAATCCATGTTTACACGCACTAATAACCGATGCCACACACGATGTATCTCCTCAAGTTTATACGTATCCACTTCCTCACTGCAGCAATTCCTCCATCTGCCACAATCCGGCTTGCAGAAACATGGGCTGCAACAGGCTTCATATCCCACGGGAAAGTCTGTATAATTCGTTCCGTGGTCACAAATGGGGTTGAATGGACATAAACTCGTCGCCCGGTAGCTGTACACCGTTCCACTGACGTAATATGTAAATACAAAATGCTACTAATTCTACATAATATAATAGTCTAGTAGTTTTGATTGTGTTGGATAAATTACTTATTTAAACAAGATTCTGTGTTTGATAAACACACATGCCCCCGTTTGGTGCTGGATAGCCCATGTATTAGTCCAAATTAGGTCAAGGTCAAGGTCAAAGTGAGGTTGGGTGATATGGGTGGATTGGGAACGGTCATAAGTAAAAACTGTGTAAATATCCAAGTGTTGTTGAAAGCGGTGTTGGTGCTGGACGAAACGGTAAAATGTAGTTAACCAAGAAATGGCACTTTTGAATTATTATAAGTCCAAATTAGTTAAAGGTCAAGGTCAACGTGAGGTTGAGTGATATGGGTGGATTTGGGATGGTCATTAGCAACAACTGTGTAAATATCCAAGTGTTGTAGCAAGAGGCTTTGGTGCTAGACGAAATGGTAAAATCTAGTTAACCATGAAACAGCCCATTTGATTTATTCTAAGTGCAAATTAGGTCAAGGTCAAGGTCAAAGTGAGGTTGGGTGATATGGGTGGATTGGGAACGGTCATAAGTAACAAATGTGTAAATATTCAAGTGTTGTAGTAAGCGGTGTTGGTGGTAGACGAAAGGTAAAATCTAGTTAACCAAGAAATGGCACTTTTGAATTATTGTGAGTCCAAATTAGGTCAAGGTCAAGGTCAAAGTGCGGTTGGTAGATATGGGTGGATAGGGAATCGTAAGCAACAACTGTGTAAGTATCTAAGTGTTGTAGTAAACGGTAAAATCTACTAATCCTTGTCACGGACGGAAGGACGGACAAAAGGATGGAAGGACGGAAAAGGACGATCACTATATGCCTCCCGCATCAAGATGCCGGGGGCATAAAAACAACACACTAAAAGTATAAATCAATATGAAGCTGTAAGTATGATTGATGAAAAATTGTCGGATTTCAAAATATCCTTAAGAATTGGACAATTCGTCTTAGAGATTCAATTTGCCATTGTCAAATTGTTTTAGAAATGTAAGGTTTCTTTGTTTAAATGTTTGATTATTCCCAATATGTATAACTAATCCTAAGGTAGTACCATTAAACAACATCAAAATCAAATGTACTACATGTATACTACAAGTAACAAGTATTTTCGAAAAGAATATGTTGCTTAATGTCATTTAAGGATTTTATACCTTCGATAATGTTATTTAAAAAAATTAAATATCGAGATTAAAAAGCAGAAGTTACCGACTGCCAGTTTCAAAGTTTTCAGAAAGCGCATTTTTATTTGAAAAATCTTAAATGTCATTATTTTGCTGAAAATGAGATATTGCATTTGAATATAAATGTTTATGTATATATGTGGGCAATGAACATGTAAAATATGAAGTGGATTGATATAATTATATAGGATTTTTGACGATTTTGTATTTTGAAAAATTCCTTGAGCTTGAAAAGTTGCCTGTGCCAAATGCAAGTTGCATGATACCGCTGACAAAAATGTAATGCTTATATTGCGTGTTGTATGTAAAATTAGTTAATAAACAAGTTGCTACTTGAACTGTTAACTTGTTAATCTCAATGTGTTTTGAGTTATTTAAATATAGCATTAAATATATGCATAGTTGCTGAACTTCTCCAAAAGTATTGGCATCCTTTTACAAAATGTTAAATGAACATGTGACTTAAGTTAAGAAAACAATAGAATAGCAGGTCAAGTCAACTCAAGGCAATCAAGTCAAATCAAGTGTAATAATAACTTATAACAATTTACATGGAAATTTTTCCGTCCGTCCGAATTCTAATTTAACTACCTTTCAGTTTGTCTGGGTGTCTAATTGTTCTTCGCCGAAGAGTTTATCCATCTTATTTAATGTCAATTCGTCAGTCTGTCCGTCCTTCCATCCGCCCTTCCGTCTCCGGTACTTCGTTACCGCGCACTAATCACTCGATTTCGATGACATTTTATATGCAGCATCCCTACCAGGTGGACATGCGCATATTGCCAGGTCGTTTCGGTCTGATGATTTATCAGTGAGTTATTACACGTAGATTATAAATAGGAAATTTTCATACGAAATTTCGTTTCCGAGCGAGAGCTCAGGAATTCATAACTCGAATGCTATTAAATCTGCTAAATGGCAGGTCTGAGTTATGGGCCTTGGTCATTGAGTTCAGATAATGACCCCGAAGACATGTGTGAAGTTTTAATTGAATATATGTAGTAGTTACAGAGATATGGAACTGTTGCACGCAATCCTTAACCAGAGCAGTATGCCGAAGCCGACGGCGATGCCGACGAACGGGTTAGCAGTATAACTCGAACTATTTGGTGAATAGTCCAGCTAAAAATCACATTTTAATCGGATATGTTCGTTTCCGTGCGAGAGCTCAGGAACTAATAATTCTAATTCAGTAAAACTATATGCAGCATCCCTATTACGAATGAATGCATATATTGTCTGGTTGTTCCGGTCTGATAATTTTTCAGTAATTGCCCTTTGATTATATAAATTGGTGTTTTTTATTGTCCGGACTATACACATAACTTGGCCATGGAGGAAGTAATTTTAAAATTACTTGGCACAAATGATTGCTTCAATGTGTAACGCTCGTGAATCAGGACCCTACGTCAAAGGCAAAGGTCACACATAGAGGTAAAAGGTCAAACTTGGCACTTTTCTAGATCCGTGCATTAACTTTCCATGGATTTTAAAACTACTTGGCACAAATATTTGCCTAAATGGGACGGCATGTCAAGCGCATGAACCAGGAGTGTATGTCAAATGTCAAGAGCATACTTAAAAGTTAAATGTCGAAATAGGCTTTTTGCTTGTCGGGACTTATAACTTGGCCGTGAATGGATGGATTTTAAATCACTTTACACAAACGACAGCGTGTTGGGCCATGAATGAGGTACATAGGCGACAATAAGAGGTCAAAGCGGCGTCGGGGAGCATTTATAGGTTTTACCGATGTTTTTGTCTTATTCTACATTCATTTTATAGTGGTAGTGTACATGTGTATGTCCGCGTGGAATTACTCTGTTTAAGTCTATGTAGAAATATTAGGCAATTATAAACAAATACATAAAAAATTTGAATTAAGCAAGAAAATAAAATTTAGTACATATAAGTATGTTTAAAGTGTTTTCTTCCATCGATATATACTACTTACAAACGAATACAATTGTATGTAGTTTATTAAGTTTCAAGGTTTGGAAAACGAAGCTGCCTTAAGTACTAATGGTCTTTAAAATGCGACAAATCAAAATATTATTTATCTATTTAGTATTTTTATTCCGCAAAACTGGTTGCATTTTCTTTTACCTCATGGTATGTCATGTACACAGTGTTAACTTCAAACGAAAGCGAAGTGTTCTGTTTATTTTGGTATAGTTTAATTATATATATTAATGATTCTGCTAATGTCTAATAAATAACATCAACACTACCCATTTTTTTGGATAAAAACAATTCAAAACTGCAGACAAATTTGGTGGATTAAAAGGTATAAAAAGGTATAGACATTTGACAGATAATTTTGGTATCGTTTGCTGGAACAAATTTCTGTCATTGAATCAGTTGAATTGGCGCTAACTTGACTATTTGTCTGAATACATTTAGGCCAACAGAAGTTGGTGCGTTAAATTTTAAGGATTTGTTTTTGATCATTTATGAACT
The DNA here is from genome assembly GCA_027627225.1 of Congeria kusceri. Classification (NCBI taxonomy): domain Eukaryota; kingdom Metazoa; phylum Mollusca; class Bivalvia; order Myida; family Dreissenidae; genus Congeria; species Congeria kusceri. The sequence goes on from CM051025.1 coordinate 77,453,061, forward strand.
GCAAAAGTTCTCAATGCTTCCCAAACAATAAAGAGTCACTCTGGGTACACAGGCGATTCTAAAAATAAATCGCCTCTGGTACATCATGCGACATTTTGGACTACTTTCAATCACATGATCGTCAAAAATTGCTGCGCCCATGAGCTACAGCATTGAAATTCCGATCAACAAATGCACACGAAAATGTTGAAAATTATTGGGAATTATTATAAATAAGGTGGTCGGAGTTAATAATTACCCAAATAACAGTACGGTAAATAATATGAGATGCCATTCAGCTAAGAAATAATGATATATTCAGCTCAATTTGAAGCCAGCTGGAGTTTGGAAATATGCTGAGTTATCTTCAGCATCATTTCTGTGGAACACTGAAACATAAGTACTAGTGTTTCATAGTTATGGTGCTTTTGACATAATTAACTCAACACCTTGATCGTAATGTAACTTGTCCACAGGTAAAGATGTTTTAAGTTTATGCAGAATGTGTAACTGTTATTTTGCTTTCTTTTTCTTTATAAATGTAGTATACACTACCAAATTTTGCTTTTGTCAAATATACTGATTGATGAATCTGTAATATTAAAGTTGTATCCATACTTATTTATCAACTGTTCTGCACATTTGAAATGTAAAATAAACCTGCCATTTCCTGATGAAATTGTGTGTTGAAAATTAGCTCATATACCGGTATAATATGACTTAAAATTTTGGATTCGCTTAATGATATTAGGCGTAAAAAAATATGTTTGTTTCAGGTAACCCGACCTACCCTAAAAAAATGCCCCGACCCTAGAACATTTTATTGGGTTTGTCAGATTGATTTTTGGTTTATTTACCAATTTCAATAATTAAATGTGTTTTTGGATAAATAAGTGTTTTGTTTTGATAGTATCCACTTAAACCAGATGAGTACAGATTGTTACATTTAATATTTTGTGTAAATGTCACTTTCATGTTTGATTTCAGGAGAAAATTGATATTATATGGTTATAATTTGTTAAAAACATAACTTTACAACAAATAAGGTGATTTACTTTATCACCATTAAATTCATAACACTATATAGATGCATACTGTTTCCTTCAAAGTTCATCATTGCAGATACATAACTAAATACAGTATAATTGGTAATCTTGTTAATAAAAGCATATTTCATGTGTTTCTACTGGCTAGATATAACTGAGTACTATCATAGAAAATGTCCTGTCTGGGTTGTTTACTTGCTTGTAGAAATAACGCTATGTTACTGATTTCATTAATTCCAAAATGTAGTTGCTGGATGTGTCCATACATTTCAAAATTGCCATATTGTCACAGTTCTGGCACATACTAATATCTTTATTTCTTTCATATCACTTCTCAAGTTTGTAAGTGATTATGTGTTTTGAAAATATTCTAATTTCCCTCTATCGCATTTGTTATTATGACGGTTACATTAACATTATAATTATATTAATATATAGAAATAAATATTTTTAATATTATTATATACATTTTATATGGGAAATATACCAAAGCATTATTCAAAGCTATATAAATGTATAACCAGTTATAAAATATATGTGCTTCAAATACATTAAGGTATTGCATGTTCAGGACACAGAAGCTGAAAACAGCTTAAAATTGTCACAGCACATGATGGTAAAATCAACCTGTGTTCATTTCATTTCAATTAACAAATTGTCATAGTATCATAGTCATATTTACATAAAGCTGGCAGTCTTTCATTATATCATTGGATAATATTGTGTTGGTCTGCCAGATTATTTACCCTCTAGTCGAGTTTCTAACTGAAAGTCCTCATTGAGCTCTTGTAGGGATACTAGTCACAGCCAGGTTTGATATTCTTCGGGAATTGATCATATTAATCACAGACTTGCAAAATTTAGTTCACCTGTAAAAAAGAGACATGTGACTAAATTTTAAGGAAAATTTTGTAATTAAGCATGCGATGTAAAGGTATACATAAACAAAAAGTAAAGACTATTTAGACTTTAATTAGTTGTACCAGTTAACAAGAATTATGCCAACTATTCATAGCTTAAGTAATAATATGAATGCTGCAAAAACACTATAATCAGAATAACTAATGGTAAATTACTGATAAGAAACCATGGACATTAGATAAATGTTAATGAATAAAATGAAACAAATGATATAATAATAATAATAATAATAAGAAGAAGAAATTAAGAAGAAGAATAACAGAAATACTATTGAATTGCATATATTTAATTATTGTATACACATGAACGAACTGGATATACTGAAGAATATCATAATACTTTATGATAATAACATTAACAACATAAAATTTATAAAATAAATACATTACATTACAAAAAAATAATAAATCTGTTATTAAAACATGTAATTTTACCTGACAAATAAGGCCCGTTTCAAAGCCAGTAGTTAAACGCAATGGCAGCGGGTATTGTGTAGACATGTTTATTATCATTATCTTTATTTGATTCTTCCTCAAAACCTCGTTTTTATCAGTGTAATTTAACTTAACATCCGTTTCACTATTAAGTCTAGTTTCGCTTTCAGTTTGGATAGTTTGTAAACACTAGAATCAGTTTCGATACCGGATTATAATTTCTTGAACTTATATTTGCATAGTTAGCCTTTTGGATAATAGGTCAAGATGCCTGTAAAATATACATCTACCTTTCCTCATTTATTATCGTTTCGACATAAAATGTAGTGCTACTTCAACGCGCGTCGTGTATAGCCCTATAACACAGGCGGATCACCGTTGGGTGTATCAAGCCAAGATGGCTCCATGATAGACACGATATCTATCTTACGGAACATTCCGGAGATAGTCGATGTATCACGATTGAATAAAGAGTATGCTGTAAAATACAAAAATGCAAAAAGTCAATTTTGACAAAAAATGGCAGTTGGTATCTTCTTGTTTTCATCCCTCGATATGATACACGTGATATGTTTAGAATTTCATATGTATTTGATGTAATTATAGTTATTTGATAGAAATGCGTTTTACTCAGACATGGGCATTAATTAAATAAAAAAATCATATAATACACAATAAGATATTTGATAAAAACACATTAGCAAAAAAGCCGGAAAAAAAATATAGCGGGTATCGAACTTACGACTTAGGAGCCATACGGAGGAATGACAGTAGACAGGGGTTTAACCAACTGCGCTATCATGCTTGGTAAGGCGTAAAAAATATGTTTGTTTCAGGTTACATGCCCCCAAAAATTAGGGTAGGTAGGTATGGATTTTTTATTTTTTTATTTGGTAAATGGCCAACTTTAGGATTCGTAAACTAAATGAATATTCAAAACATATCGGTAATACCCTTAAACATTGTTTTGAAGTGGAAGCTATTAAAACAAAACACTTATTTATCCAAAAAGCATTTAATTATTGGAAAAAGGTATATAAAACAGAAAAATATCTGACAAACTCAATAAAATGTTTAAGGGTAGGGGCATTGTTAGGGTAGGTCGGGTAACCTGAAACAAACATATTTTTTACGTCTAACAAGTCGTTTGTAAACTATGGTTCTCAAAAAATGCTCACAATTCTGACGTCAACATGAAAACAGGAAAAGGGCGAAACAAAAAACAACCCATATTATAAATTGATTTTTATCTCAGAATGCGTACACTCTTTTCCCACTATATGTACCCTGTTTTAACCGTTATTGTATGCCAGTATTTAAATCTAAATGTCAGATTTTTTAAAGACATTGCCCCCTTGAGGCCCGTTTCGATGACATAGTCCCTTTAAATATTTCGGGTAAATGCGGTGGACTCGTCCATGTCCTAAATGCTGTTATACATGTAATGCAGTACTCGGAGTTTTTAGCGGTAAGGTGAATAATAATTTCGAGGTTTCTGAGCGGTGCTTGATTGGTACTTCACTTTTAATCATACGTGTAAACATTTACTGGTTTCATTTGAAATTCTCTGTTGCTTAGATTTTTTTGACATCCATTAACAGAGCATATTTTTTGTCGTATGTAACTACATGTGTATATTTAACGTTAAAAGTAGTGTAAATTTGCACCCAGGTACACGTTTACGACAAAAAGCCAGATATAAAGTTAAACGTTACATAAATGACGATTAGTAACTATATTGTACATTATATTCAACAACTAGGCATGTATGTACAGCAAAATTTAATGTTGTTTTCAGACTTAATTTTGTTATGTGAACAAGAACATACTCAAAAGATCATTGTTTGCGGTAAGTTTGGTACAAAAATAAACAATCTCCTGTTGCATAAGTGTTCAGAAATGAGTTTATTCAATTTATGTCTTGTTCTGCCATACATACTTCTATAAAACAGACGTGCGCGTGTATTTCATATCGCAGGTGTAACCTGCCTCACATGGCAATCCCAGAGGGTGGGTACGATTTGATCTTATAGCCGTTCGCACATGAGGAATTATTAAACCCACGTTATCACTACAACAGGTGAACGCACGCATCTGATTTTTACATAAATGTTTCATGAAGGCATTGCAAGTAAGCGACACATTTACAGCACATTATATTAAGAATCCACATAACAGTGGCCATTTGCAGAATTATATTGGTAGGGAATGCAACGAACACTTTACAGATTCTGAACTCCAGATGGGCATAAAATGTTCTTTTTTGTAGTTATGCTTACACTGTAAAAACATGCGTAAAACCATCACTATTTGTATAAAACACGATCAAATACTATCACAAACTGTAAATTTCAGTGAATATAGAAGTTAAATTAACTCGCACTTTCTTTTAACCCGGTATTCCCGATTTAAAAATACCACGGCTCTCTTCAATGCACGCACCTGTTTCAAGTGTGCGCATGAGCGACTCTAGAAACCTAAACTGTCACGTGATTATCCTAAATGTAAACGGTGATATTTTTAAATTATCAATGGGTTATAACGTCTGCAGACGCTATAGATTTTTAAAAAGATAAACAGGACGAAAACTATATAAAATCATAGTTTTTCAGTTAAATAAAAACATACGTGTTTAATTGTTGAATGTGTTCTATACGATTATATAAGAAAAGCGTGTATTTGTGATAATTTTCTTTCTTATTTACGATTGGATCATCTGGAGTTGATTTACTTTAATGTCATAAAGTGTTGGAAATGAATTAAGAACATTAATATTCTGTAAATATTGTCACAAAATTAACATAGGGCTTGCATATAATACAACACTATCCCGTTGACTAAAGCACTATCAGCATATAATTATCGCTGCCGACAAAAGCATCATTTTGTATGAATTCAGACCAGTCATGTTGATAATCGTTTTGACAAACATTAACGCATTCGCAAACACTGAAATTCAACACAATGATTCAAGAAATAATTGTTTCATCAAATGAAGATTATGCTATGATTATAATCTCTCTCTGACATAGTGTAATGTCTTAGTACTGTGTAGCGGGGGCAATGACCAGAATACCAATGGTGGACGAGAAGGTAGCAATAAGGAAAATAAAGAACAAGATGCGGTCCACACATTGCGCCACCCGCCGCCATTCCTGGATCACCTCATAATCTCGGTCTTCCTTCTCGTGTTTTTCTAGGATTCTCTTCAGGGAGGTCAGTATCTCTTCATTCGTCTTCGACAGCGTGGATTTCGTGCAGCGTTTGGGTTTGTGGTTGTTGTCCTGCCTTCCTGTGACGGCCAATCGGTTGTTTGTCTTCGATGAGATGTTATCTGAAACTGCTTTTGGGTAAATGTTTATGCCCGCTACGGAACTAAATTCACTCGTTCGTGGGTCAAACTGATAGTAATATTGCGTTTGCTGAGGATATTCCGAAATTGTAACTTGATTCAAGTCTGACACCTCCACTCTGTTGTTTCCCACGTGGTTGCATTGCAGTGTATCTGAAGTAGCTGCCGCGCGTTCCGTATGTAACAAACTGCTGTTTTGGTGTGTTTCAAGATTTGGTGCCAAATGCGAAGCATAATTTGTACAATCAGTTTCTGTGTGATTCACTGATTCCGCATTTTCTAGTCTAGTCTCATTTTCAAGAGCTTGCTGAATGTTGTCAAGTGTTATCTTCAGCGACACGTTTTTGATGAACCGTTCTTCGTTGTCATAGTAACGACCCGGATCGTGTTTTATCTCCTGCAGGCAAAGGTAACGGGACATTCTGTTGACCAAGACTTCCTTCAGCCACCTTGGTACAGCCCTCTTGTTCGGGCCTCTGTGGTGAAGGTTAAGGACAAACACGGTCATGATGACCGACATGGAGGTCAAGGCCATCACTATGGTGAGGTAGATACCTGCAAATCAAAATCACATAAGCATCAATAATTTGACATAGTTAAGGGCAGTGGTTATACAAAGCCCATAAAACAGTTGGACAAAAAGTACAGAACAAGTTTCAATCGGTAGTGCAGTGTACCTTTATTTGATGGACACTTTTTTTGGCGTCCATGTCAACTTCTTTGTACTTATAATCGCAAAGATTTAAAATAAAAACAAAAATACGTGCACGTTTTTTTTTTTTTATTAGAGATAATGTAAGTAATGCCAATCCTTTGTAACCGATTATTGGTCAATTGCAAGAATCAAATGAAGCCGAGCCGAACGTACTTATCAGCGGTACGAATTCCGATGTCTCCGGGAGGTTTTCAGCCACTGCTAGCATGAACACCGAGAATGCCAACAGCACCGTTATACCTGTGAACAAACAAAGGGTTACATTATTTTATTGTATAAATATCAACTAGCAGCAGCGTCAACATTATTAATTAAAGAAGCAAGAGTATTTCGATCCTTGATTTAAAATAAACGTATTTGATTTAAGCTTTTGCGTTTGGTAAATACAGTATATTGTATTGTTCAAACAAATACGTTTATGTATAATATATAGTCTGTTTGAAATACATGACGGTTTACGTCTTCTGCTAGCGGTACATTATTTACAACATATGAAATAATAGAATAAACATTAAGCATTGTATTTATAAATGACATGTGTATATAAGGACACATGTTAATAACTATGCGATTTCAATACTCAAATATTTGCTTATTTATATATTTTGACACATACGAAAATCGATGATTGGACCAGAATGAACAACTTACCAAGAGCAATCTTCTCCCCGGAGTCCGGCGGCAGACAGAATACGAGCAAAGTAAGGGCAGACATCATAATGCACGGGAAGATCACGTTATACATGTAGTAGAGCGTGCGCCGCCGGATGCGGATATAGAATTTCACGTCAGGGAATGGCTCTGGGCAGCACGCGTACGTCACGACGTTACGTTCTATACGTATATTTAGCAGCTCCCATTCGCCGTTGTTCACGTAGTTGCTTAGATCAACCTTTTCGGTCCGGTTTGTGATATCAACCTGAAGACAAATGTTGATTCGAATAAAACTGAAAACCTGGCATTAACGTATTTTTTTAAAATAAAAAGTGTTCCGCAGTGTAAATACAATTGATTTTAGTGGTGTTCGTTTGGTCACAAATACAGTGAATTAAGCATGTTTAGTTTCATGTTGTTTTATGTTAAACGAACAACGTAAGATCTGTTCTCGCAAAACTGTCTTTGAGACATAATATCAGAATCGGTTATGAACTGAGATTTATTTGTGATGTGATTATCAAATAAATACATTTATGTATTAATTTAATTATACTGAAACGTTTTGTTTATTTAAACTTAATGTTATGTTGACCTGAAATCCATCGTAAGTCCACGACCCAAATTTCATGTAGCACTCTTGCTCATCGAACGGAAAGTAGGTCACATCCACTTTACAAGAGCTCTGCAGTTTGGTCGGTATAGGCCAGAAAATATTGCCGTCGTACTTGACCATGGCATTTGCTGGCATGAGTCCATCTGTGTACTCGGCTGCGCTATAAGGGAGATACGTGATTAAATGTCAGAAAATATTGCCGTCGTACTTGACCATGGAATTTGCTGGCATGAGGCCATCTGTGTACTCGGCTGCTCTATAAGGGAGGTAAGTGATTAAATGTCAGAAAATATTGCCGTCGTACTTGACCACAGCATTTGCTGGCATGAGGCCATCTGTGTACTCGGCTGCGCTATAAGGGAGGTAAGTGATTAAATGTCAGAAAATATTGCCATCGTACTTGACCACAGCATTTGCTGGCATGAGGCCATCTGTGTACTCGGCTGCTCTATAAGGGAGGTAAGTGATTAAATGTCAGAAAATATTGCCGTCGTACTTGACCACAGCATTTGCTGGCATGAGTCCATCTGTGTACTCGGCTGCGCGATAAGGGAGGTAAGTGATTAAATGTCAGAAAATATTGCCGTCGTACTTGACCACAGCATTAGCTGGCATGAGGCCATCTGTGTACTCGGCTGCGCGATAAGGGAGGTAAGTGATTAAATGTCAGAAAATATTGCCGTCGTACTTGACCACAGCATTTGCTGGCATGAGGCCATCTGTGTACTCGGCTGCGCTATAAGAGAGGTAAGTGATTAAATGTCAGAAAATATTGCCGTCGTACTTGACCACAGCATTTGCTGGCATGAGTCCATCTGTGTACTCGGCTGCGCTATAAGAGAGGTAAGTGATTAAATGTCAGAAAATATTGCCGTCGTACTTGACCACAGCATTTGCTGGCATGAGGCCATCTGTGTACTCGGCTGCGCTATAAGGGAGGTAAGTGATTAAATGTCAGAAAATACTGCCGTCGTACTTGACCACAGCATTTGCTGGCATGAGGCCATCTGTGTACTCGGCTGCGCTATAAGAGAGGTAAGTGATTAAATGTCAGAAAATATTGCCGTCGTACTTGACCACAGCATTTGCTGGCATGAGGCCATCTGTGTACTCGGCTGCGCTATAAGAGAGGTAAGTGATTAAATGTCAGAAAATATTGCCGTCGTACTTGACCACAGAATTTGATGGCATGAGGCCATCTGTGTACTCGGCTGCGCTATAAGGGAGGTAAGTGATTAAATGTCAGAAAATATTGCCATCGTACTTGACCACAGCATGTGCTGGCATGAGTCCATCTGTGTACTCGGCTGCGCTATAAGAGAGGTAAGTGATTAAATGTCAGAAAATATTGCCGTCGTACTTGACCACAGCATTTGCTGGCATGAGTCCATCTGTGTACTCGGCTGCGCTATAAGAGAGGTAAGTGATTAAATGTCAGAAAATATTGCCGTCTTACTTGACCACAGCATTTGCTGGCATAAGGCCATCTGTGTACTCGGCTGCGCTATAAGGGAGGTAAGTGATTAAATGTCAGAAAATATTGCCGTCGTACTTGACCACAGCATTTGCTGGCATAAGGCCATCTGTGTACTCGGCTGCGCTATAAGGGAGGTAAGTGGTACAATATAAGAAAATATAGACATATGTGTCATGGTCATGATCTCCTTTTCACTGAATGACAAAATGTACACGGTTACAGACCTTAACATAGTGACATGTATACTTTTGAAATACCGTTTTGCTTGAACTAGCTGGCTTTTCTCTTGGAGTGTTTAATGCTGATTTTAAATTAATATAGATGTTGCAGTGAAAACATCGTGTCGGAACAGTCAGTTACAACTAAGACTATGATCTGCACATCGTTCGACTTATTTTGCATAAGAATACTTAACAATTAGGTAAGATTTTGAAATAATTTGGAGCTTTATACTGTTGCAATCAAGTAATGGGTCTATACACATTATATTTTATGTGTGTAAGAATAGTTGGTAACGTATTGTGGTACGTTACGCTCTTTGTTTGTATTTATAACGGTTAAATATGTCTTACTTATTATAGAGGACGATGTCTGGCAGCCAGAGCTTGTTACAAGGGATGCGTATGGTGGTGATGTTGGCGAACTGATCCGGGTCCCAGCGCATAAACTCGTCCACCCACTCCTGCAAGCACACATGTGCAAGTGTAGTCCGGGACTCTAACCCGGGTCCTCTCGCTTAAAGGCACGTGCTTTCCCGACTTAGCAAACCAGGCCGTCACACAGCCTCACTCCTTAATTGAACATGTTCATGTCGTGACATGCATATATCCAATCCGACACAGCAAGATAAATCATTAAATAACTGAATATACACTTACGGGTCCTGATTATCTAGCAGATGTCCACGAATGTCCGTATGTTTATTCGGAATGCATATAATTAACGATTCAATGTCAACATTACATTCAGATACGACATGAAATTGGCTGGAACCATGGGCTGGTATTCACAGATAAAAATTTCAATGTAAAATCCAATGATAACTGTTTACAAAAGGTAAACATATTATTGCACATCTAATCAATATTTAATATTTTAAAACCATTCATTGTAAATAAAATAAACAGCCAGATACTTAAGGAATGTTATGAATTTAAGAGATGTACTTAAGTTTCCCCTAAGGAGCTTTGTGAATTCTGGCGCAATGTAACGTTGATCAATCAATTGTTTAGTTGTGAGATGATCTGAAGAATGAAGAATTAAGGTTATGATTAATTTATACTTCTTATAGTGTTATGGGCCACCATGGCAACTATACTAACCTGATTAATTTATACTTCTTAAAGCGTTATGGGCCACCACGGCAACGATACTAACCTGATTAATTTATACTTCTTAAAGTGTTATGAGCCACCATGGCAACGATACTAACCTGATTAATTTATACTTCTTATAGTGTTATGGGCCACCACGGCAACTATACTAACCTGGTTAATTCACACTTCTTAGAGTGTTATGAGCCACCATGGCAACTATACTAACCTGATTAATTTAGACTTCTTATAGTGTTATGGGCCACCACGGCAACTATACTAACCTGGTTAATTCACACTTCTTAAAGTGTTATGAGCCACCATGGCAACTATACTAACCTGATTAATTTATACTTCTTATAGTGTTATGGGCCACCATGGCAACTATACTAACCTGGTAAAGTCATACGTTTTATACTGTTATGGGCCACAACGGCAACTATACTAACCTGGTCAAGTCCTACGTTTTATAGTGTTATGGACCACCACGGCAACTATACTAACCTGGTCAAGTCCTACGTTTTATAGTGTTATGGGCCACAACGGCAACTATACTAACCTGGTCAAGTCCTACGTTTTATAGTGTTATGGGCCACCACGGCAACTATACTAACCTGGTCAAGTCCTACGTTTTATAGTGTTATGGACCACCACGGCAACTATACTTACCTGGTCAAGTCCTACGTTTTATAGTGTTATGGGCCACAACGGCAACTATACTAACCTGGTCAAGTCCGACGTTTTATAGTGTTATGGACCACCACGGCAACTATACTAACCTGGTCAAGTCCTACGTTTTATAGTGTTATGGGCCACAACGGCAACTATACTAACCTGGTCAAGTCCTACGTTTTATAGTGTTATGGACCACCACGGCAACTATACTAACCTGGTTAATTCATACTTCTTATAGTGTTATGAGCCACCATGGCATCTATACTAACCTGATCAAGTCACACTTTTTATAGTGTTATGAGCCACCATGGCAACTATACTAACCTGGTTAATTCATACTTCTTATAGTGTTATGAGCCACCATGGCATCTATACTAACCTGATCAAGTCATACTTCTTATAGTGTTATGAGCCACCATGGCAACTATATTAACCTGGTTAATTCATACTTCTTATAGTGTTATGGGCCACCACGGCAACTATACTAACCTGGTCAAGTCATACTTCTTGTAGTGTTATGGGCCACCTTGGCAACTATACTAACCTGGTTCATTCATACTTCTTATAGTGTTATGGGCCACCATGGCAACTATACTAACCTGGTCAAGTCATACTTCTTATAGTGTTATGGGCCACCATGGCAACTATACTAACCTGGTCAAGTCATGCTTCTTATAGTGTTATGGGCCACCATGGCAACTATACTAACCTGGTCAAGTCATACTTCTTATAGTGTTATGAGCCACCACGGCAACTATACTAACCTGGTCAAGTCATACTTCTTACAGTGTTATGGGCCACTATGGCAACTATACTAATCTGGTCAAGTCATACTTCTTATAGTGTTATGAGCCACCATGGCAACTATACTGATCTAGTCCAGTCATAATTTATTTAGTGTTATGGGCCACCATGGCAACTATACTAACCTGGTCAAGTCATACTTTCTAACAGTGTTATGAGCCACCACGGCAACTATACTAACCTGGTCAAACCATACGTTTTATTGTGTTATGGGTCACCATTACAGCTATACTAACGTGGTCAGGCCATACATTTTATTATGTTATGGGTCACCATGGCAACTGTACTAACCTGGTCAAGCCAGACGTTTGTCACCAGCACCTGGTCCTTTTCATCCTGCAAAAATTACAAAACAAGTATTAATTAAATGTTTTAATATACAAGTATACAAGTATTAATTGTTGACAACCTTAATTACTTTTCGTGTTGACTTCTGGGTTCCGATGGTTGCTTACATGTATATGTACACATAAATAAAACACTAACACAATAAAAAAAATCACAGATTAAATTTAGCATGATCTAAAAGCTAAATACTAACGGTTCATTTGCATTTGCTGTTTTCTTGTAATCGCCAATACTTAGATCATAAAGACCAAAACATTCTCACAAGTAAAGCTGTCGTTCAGTAAAACCCTTGACTCTAATTTAGAAAGAAAACTGCATGCATTTACCTACATAGCAATGCATTATCAAATATTCAATAAAAAGTCACGATAAATTTGTATTTTGACCCCATTTGTTCCTATGGATTATAAAATTTATAAGAAATATATACAATAGTTATGGCTGCGCATTTTAATGCGAGAAGATCAAAATATTTTCAATGGCCGAAATTATATTACGAAACATCATTTATCAGCTCAGCTGCGAATAATACGTCTCGAGATTGATCATCTATTCAAACAGCTCCACACATAACAATACGACCAAGGCAGTTGCATAAAATCTAGATAAGACTTATGCCGATACACGCAAATCCAGGCTGGAAACAGCTTTCATCGTGGAATGTGGATTCTGGTAAATCCTCGGTAAACGAAGATTATCACGTGCTCATTGGTATGCATTGCTGTGATGGCAATCGCGAATACGAGGCGCATTATTTTTGCCCCTTGTTCCGGACACCGTAATCAGGGGGTGGCGCAGATAAATCGCGGGCTTCCCCGGGGAGCCAGGTGACAGTTCATCAGTCCCACAATAATTAGCTATTGACAGATAGCCGCAAATTATGAATCCCGTGGGGGTTTGCCTAGACACACACTGGCACGCAATCAGTTCTATTGTTGGGATCCAATCAGTCAGTCTTGACGTAAATGAGATTTGTCGTTTGTTTACCAGAATAATCTGTTCTAAAAAGTGCCATTCTTGATATATACGTTTACGTAAACCTGATATTTTTGACATATAAATAAAACAATAACGGTTTGTGTAGTTATTAATAACAGAAATTATACATTTCAGTGTATACAAATTAAAATGTTAAAGCTCTCTGTTGCTGCTGCCATACGCTTTATTCTAATATAGTATGATACAGTCAATAAATTTTACGATTGACTAAATCATCGGTATGGTCCATTTGCTTTTAAAAAGCAGCCGCACTATCGACAACATATATAGAGCGGAAGAAATATTCAAATACCACATACAAAATTAATATACATATTGTTGTTAACAGATAGTTGAACAAAAATTAGTAAAGTATTAGTTTTATTAGGCTGACAATAATTGGATATTTCGGTATACACGTTTTCAAGCCTCTTTTAGGTTCCAGAAGGGAAGGCCCTGTCTTATCAAAGATCTTACGACAAGTTTAAGTTACGACTGAATTTTGTAGTTAAAAAAATAGACATTTATGGTCAGTATGTTCCTGAAATAAAGGACATGTGAAAGATACCACGGAAATGAATAGAATTACTGAAATAAAGTAATCAAAGATGTTTGTGCTTAGCATTTATGCTTTTACTAAAATTGTATCGTAATGTTAATATGCCCTACGATGTTTAATAAGACGGGTCCCAGTGCTTCTCTGTCTTCTCTAACTAAATATGTGTAATACATATTGTTCTTTTAAAGTACGAAATACATCACTTATCTCAACTGTAACAAAATAATATGGTTGTTGTTGATGAAATATTTTTTCATAACTTGACAATTTATATTTTCTGTTTTGAATAATACAGCAACAAAAACAGTTACATTAGCAATATGGTAAAAAACCCTGAAAAGTGACCAAAAGCCAACACATTACACTAATCATTACATACACACAAGGGCGAACATATATTGGATAACAAACTAATGCAAGTGTGTTGAAATATTTATGTATTGTCCCCGGGAAGTCTAAGTTTTTCCATAAATGACATTTTATATTATTAAACATTATAAAACTCTGCAGTAAACTCCTATCTAACATATAATTTTCCTTTATGGTCCAAAACCCAAGGGCCATTTATTAAAAATTTGCGCACGAGCCTAAATTAGTTTTAAATGAAAGGTACACATATACGTACTGAATTCAAAAAACACTTTTCTTAAAAATATCCTCCTTAACAATGTCCGGCAATCCAACATGGCCGCCAAAATGTTTGATTTTACTCCATGCTCGCTAAAACCCTATTATTTAGCAGTTATTATATCATTTTGAATATCTTTCCAATGAAACTAACTGAAGTAAAGTTATATTTGATAACTGTAATATTTAATTTATTTTTTCTAACCACTGTTGGAAAAAAATATACAAAAACGGGGGAAAAAGCAAACAAATGATGTGGTTATTGTTACATTTAGCGTATTTTTTTTAAAGAATTTGCAACAATTGAAAGGCAGATCTGTGGAAAAAACACCCAAAATAAGTGCTCCCCCCCCCTCATATGTTACAAATACCAAATATAACATCACTTCAGTTAGTTTGATTGAGAATATTTTCAAAAATAATATAATAACTACATAATAGGGTTTTAGCGAACATGGGGTAAAATCAAATATATGGGTTGTCATTTTGGATTGCCGGCCATTGTTGAAGATGATTTTTTTAAGAAATAGGGTATTGAATTCAGTATATATGTACATGTATACCTTTCATTTAAAACAAATTTCGGTCTGGTGCGCAAGTTTTAAATAAATGGCCCTTTGCCCTTAGACTATTACGTGGGATATTAACAAATCGCATATAAAATGCAGTAGATATCCACGGAAAATACGATACAACACACACCGGAAACTTGTTAAAACAATTAAAAATGCCTCAATTTTAGTTTTTATCCCTGAACATCACGCAACCAAAGCGTAAATATGTGATATGTATAAAATATATTTCAACCCCAGCTTCGTCAGCATCAGAGAAACTATTTTCAACAACCCAGAGGCATTTTATTAAAGGCAAGTGACCAATAGTCGATACAACAAATTGCACAAATATGAGTATTAAAAAAAATACTTCTCAAATTGCACTCATGATGAGTAAATATTAGTTGAATTCTGTCACTAGCAAACTAACAACAGAACAGTTACAATGCAATAAAAAATTACAATTGTAATAAAATTATATCAAATAAGCAACCGTCACTTTTGTTACAAAACATAGAATTTGCGTATCTTTCGTGCAAAATTATTCTATAGCAAATTTTCCATACATTACTTAAAAGCAGGAACAAATTGTCAGACAATGACAAGTTTATCAAATTAATGGGACTGATGTGTTGGCAGTTGGTTCGAATTCGGTCTTAATGGAACGAATAATGCTTCGTCCACTTTATGGCTGCTAATATCAAATTATGATTTCTAGAATTTGAGAAACACGTGATAGCACTGTCGTTGTTGAATCGAGTTTTTATTGTAGAAAAAAATATGTCAAAGAAGAAGTGACCGACTGTTGTATGTTATCTAAAGTTTCATTACATGTGTTACTATAAATAGTAACGAATATGGTAGAAAATGTCCGGTCACATGACCTGATATGGAGTGGGCCCATAGTGCCATATACCGGGCCGAAAATCCATTTAATGTGTGCGTATTGGATTGTTCTTAATAACTATATCCTACATTAGCATTCTCAAATGGCAAATCAGCTAACAGGTCATAAACAAAACGGAGGAAACACACAGATATTAGGGGTAAATAAACACAATCAAATGTGCATAGTTTATTGGTGGTGTTTGGTCTAAAACTGTTGTTGTCTTAGCTACTATATGTTTTGGACTTATCAACAGTACAGTCGAATAATATTTATGCATTAAATGACTAGCGTATTAAGCGCGTATTTATCAGACGTTCTTCTTAAACTTTCCGGCATGTTTAATCCGAATAGTTGTTAATATAAACAATAGTAATAATAATAATAATAATATAAACCTTGCACTATGTGTGTTTAAAGAACGAGAATATAATTCATGTAAGGCCGGTTAAACGCTGCAACTAGAAACGTATGATTGTAATTGTATTCTGAAATCGGATGACTGTTAGCAAATTCGGTTAACAACGCGGGACGTATATCAACTGCATTAAACGACATTCGCGTTAATGCACAAAAAGCTATATACCAACCATATCGAATATCTGTGTCAACGTAAGGCCCATCCGGATGATAACGGGCGTAGAAGCGTTGCGGACGGGCCTTACAGTCCGTTCGTATCCCTGGAACAAATAGTTCATGAGGCGTTGTTCATCAGGAACGCCACGCGCATGGCTAGGAATGGCCGGTGCCACGCGTGGTGCAGGCATCTGGGCATACGAAATCTTCGGTACGTCGTTTACCATCGGCATTCCGTCTGTTTTCGTGTTACCGTTCATGTTAGAATCTTCACTGGCTTTCACTGAAAGTACATACGAGAAGAACGTTTCCAGATTATGTATGTTGTCCTATTTTTAATTGACTCCACGTCAGACATCGTAAAACTATAACCATGAAAGAAGCCTTATCCACTGTTCTTGTAAGGAATGTCTGAATACTTGCTTATCGTTCAGAGTGGAACATGAGTAATGCTAGTATCTCACTGAAGCACAGAAAGGTACACATAACATGTAATTAATTCGATCTTTTTTCTGAACGGAATTTGTACCAAGGCTGTTTTCAAAAACATGGCCTACATTCGGCATCAAAGGTCATTGTAATATGCATGTTCATTAATTTAGCTCTACGATGAAAATGACATGATGAAATTTTTTCTGCATCGTGTTAAAACAGAGGTTCGTTAGGAAATCATGTATTGATGAAACATAGTTCCCGAATAGGGTTGCATTGATAAATTAGATTTCTTTTTCTCGAAAAGAAGTTACAATTTAATAAATCGCGAGAAA
Source organism: Congeria kusceri (assembly GCA_027627225.1). Taxonomy (NCBI): domain Eukaryota; kingdom Metazoa; phylum Mollusca; class Bivalvia; order Myida; family Dreissenidae; genus Congeria; species Congeria kusceri. The sequence goes on from CM051025.1 coordinate 77,470,342, forward strand.
CGAGAACATCATGCATTCGTAAACATTTTGTAATTAGGATTGTGTTTTTTCTGACATCTGTAAACAAAGGCAAATGAAACTGAAAACTAATGAAAATGAATTTATAATATCAGTTCACATTGCATACGTTTTATCTACCTTGACTTTGTTTAAGCATATACTAACTACAAACTGGACACTTGCTATGGTAAATTTTGGAGTATTTGTCAAGTCAAACCTTCACATGTTTCGTACCAAAACGTAGCTTAATGGTTAATCTGTTTCGAAACGTTAGCACTTACAGATTTTCACTGCTTATTTAACGAATGAAGGTAACTGTGTATAAAAATCAATATATTTATATTAAGGGATTTAAAAACTACAGCTTAATAATTTTTTGAGTTAGTATACATGAAAGATTTACATGACGTATTTGTCTCAACCCTTGCTATGAAACCATAATAACAGAAAATGCCTCATTTTAACACCATGGTGACAACATCATATTCTTCGATACTCATCGCTTCTATAATGTTCAATACATTCAACATACATTATATATATTTAAATATGTGAACATTCGATGTTAAGGTGTTTTCCATAGCTAACATTTGCAAAGGTTTTCTCACTTGCCATCTTTCTGAATAAATTCGCCATCTAATGAGTGGGCGATGTACAGACAAAAAGATAAAATATGTATTTACATGTAACTGTAATTAGCATGATACTCATGTTGAATTTCTCAAAAAGGCCACCTTATCACACTGATAAATTAGCAATCACAATGATATTTGTATAATGACGTATATTTGCAAAAAGAAATGTAACGGCGAAATGAAAAATTGTATAATGGCTTGAGATTGTCATGTGTAAGTTTTATCAACCTTTGATTTAACAACTTTATGCTGCACCATTATTAAGTTACCCATGTGGTATATAGCAAGTTTACACGACTCGTCCGCCGTATATATATGTTATAGTTTTTTGAAAAGCTGATTAAGATCATATAGTCCATGGAATCAATATAATAATGTCGTTTTTGGCCATCCTAGAGTTTTAGCGTATCAACAGCTTTCACATTTCGTTCCAACCAAAATGGAAACCGAAATGGTGTAGTCGTTGAAAGATGGGAAATTGAAAGAACCCTTTCAGGTGTTCCATACATTTTATCCATTTAATATGCATACATGAAAATCTATATATTGCTTAATGAAAGTTCGGTTTCTTTAGTGAACATTGTTTGCCACTTTTTGCCCCGAACGTTCTTTCCGTTGTAATCTTGAACAGTCAATAGAAGAAATTGGCGACAATATAACAGTTATCTTAAAATAATTCAATATAAATTATTTTGTCTGAAATATTTAATTATTTAACGATACCTCATTTCACATGAAAAATAACGAAATTAATAATCTAATCAGGAAGACGTTACGTTAACTTTGTGCCAAAAAACAGGCTTGTGTGTTGAAGTCACCAGACCATATATAGGTCGAAATTTCATATGTGTCGGTGAGGTCCCACTGCAACACACTGATTTTACCTCGTTATTACTTGACCTTGGGTAGACAGGTCAGTTCATTAATTCGATTAGATTGACAAATGAAGATATGAATAAGCAACAACATTTAGTACATACTTTATATTTTACAAGTGTTATATAATACAAAGGATTATGCGCAATTCAACATTAAATTGAATGACTCATTCAAATAAAAATAAGCTTTCATTTGCCACTAAACATTGCAGCTGAGATGGTAAATGACATATTAATTGTTTTTGGCTTTAAAATGTTAAACATACACAAACAGGATTTGAAAGGCTCCCCTATTTGACCAAACCCAAACTGTACAAATGCTTTGACAGACAAGAGTATATTATAAATCGAGTGTAACTCACTCATCTCAGCCTTCTCATCACTAATCTTTATTAAACGTTAGCCAGCTTTATTGGACGTTCCGTTCAGCATAACACGCGGCCGTCATTTGTCCTTAATTGGTTATAGAACACTTACACATTCATCAAGAGGACGAGAGCTGTCACTCAAGCGTCTTAAATGGAAAAACTTGTTGCTACTTAAGATGCGCAGTTCACCACAACGGAATTTATTAATGCCAGTGCCGTCGTTCCAAATTAACTGTTCTCTGTCCAGGCACTTCCTACCCAGTGAAAGTATTGAATGAATCGTTGCTTGTGGAATGTCCACAGTCCACAAATAATGTTTGCCAAAGTCAGTGGTATTTAAGGGGTATTTAAGGGGTTTATTCACAGATAACGTCTGTCCGCCAAAACCCCCATGGTTTTGTTGTCATTTCGGTTATTCTGTGAACATAATGAAGAGTTAGACGACAGATTAATGATTTATGTCGATAAAATAAAACCCATTATATTCACAAATCCATATAAACATCGCTTAACGGATAAATATACAACTAACGAACTGTAAGTTATATATTTATTGTTGTAATAAAAAAATTGTTTGTTACATTGGCCCTTCCAAAGTGGTGACCCCAGTTTTGGCATCGTTCAAATTGTATATTCTTCATGATTGTTCGGTCAGGCATGAAAACGTATACAAAATATTTGACGACACACTTAAAAGACTTCAAATCAAGCATGCTTTTAAAAAACTGAAATCACTGGGGACAGCATATTTATTATGTTCTACTATCCAAACTAAATGAAATTGTCACACTTGTAGCACATGTCCAATTTTGGTAAAATTGGTTTTGGGAAAGCACAAATTAGAAACAAAAAAAACACGCTTTATCTGGAAATCTAGGCAAAGCTGTTGGAAGAATGAAAATCGGCCGACTAACTTTATTGTCGAAGTATTGTTATAGTGTGTCAGGAAAAGTGAACACGCGGAAAATGCTGCATTTCCCGGTCAAGCGACAGTTAACAAAGTTGAAGAAAAAAACGAATGTTTGTATGTCCTGAATTTGTTTTAAACGCGATCAACATCAAATACTTGTTCCTGTATTATTTTGATAACTGTTCATGTTCAACTTATCAATTATTATGTAAGCTGTAAGTAATGTTGGATGTAACCCTAATACAACTAGACTTGTCACATGAGTGACGGATATACCCACACAATGTGGCCTTGTCACAACTATGGCATCCATTCGAAAGAAATTGACAGAGAGAGAATGCTTTAATTTGTGAATGATCAACAGTGTATTTGTAAAAATTTATTTTCAATAGGAGCCATAACTCTGACAACATTTAGTGGTTTGTAACCAAAGTTGAACTTGATCTGTATTTTATGATGTTACACCTATGTACCAAAAATAATTTAAAGCTTTGAAGCCTTTTATGAGTTAATGTCCATGTTTTTCGGGAATTTAAGTCAGAAAGGGACCATAACTGTGTCAAAATTTAGTGGTTTGTAACCAAAGTCAAACTTGACCTGTATTTTATGATGCTACACATGTGTACCAATAATTATTCAAATATGTCAGGCCATTGTTGAGTTATCGTCAGGAAACCATGTTTTTAGGGAATTTAAGTCAAATAAAGGGCCATAACTCTGTCAAAATTTAGTAGTTCGTAACCAAAGTGGAACTTGACCCGTATTTTATGATGCTACACAATACTGGAAATCATGTTTTTAGGGAATTGTAAGTCGAAAAGGGGCCATAACTCTGTCAAAATTAAGTGGTTTGTAACCAACATCGAACTTGACCTGTATTCTATGATGTTACACATGTGTACTAAATATTATTTGAATATGTCAAGCTTTTCTTGAGTTATCATCCGGAAACCATGTTTTAGGGAATTTTAAGTCGAAAAGGGGCCATAACTCTGTCAAAATTTAGTGGTTTGTAACCAACATCGAACCTGACCTGTAATTTATGATGTAACACGTGTGTACCAAAAATTATTTGAATATGTCTAGCCTTTCTTGAGGTATCATCCGGAAACCAAAAACCAACAGACCGACAAGCTCACTCCTATTTACCCCCTCCCCCCTAAACTTCGCTTGTGGGGGTAAACATAGATATAAGTTTACATTTTGGAGATGTATGACTTGCAATATAATTGAGAGAACTAGGTTAGTCGGCTTGTGTATTTAAACAAACGGCAACTTCGGATATTCAATCTGCACATTGCATTGCATCAACAGTGGCTTCGTATAATAATTAAGTTTGAGACGAATAAATAGGGAAAGATCTAGTGTTAAGAAAGGTACAGGGTGCTGTTAAAAACGAACAGGTTTTAAAACTAGACCAGTTCGTTGACATTGTCCAATTGTTTTGCTAAAGCCAAGGCTTTTTGATGACTCTTATTATTAAGGTTTTTAAACATAATTCATTCATTTTGCATAGATACTTGAAAAATATAAGGACATTCTTAATATATTTAACATTTCTGAACAGAGGGGCTTCAGGACGGAACCAAAAAGGAGGAAGGTGCTATATTTGTCTAGATCTTTCCCTAAATAAAAATGTGTCTTTAGCCGAAATCAGTCAGTTGCAATGTCCTTTGTATCGGAACAGCTGACAGCTGATTACCAGGTACGTCTTGTTTTGCACATTCACCCTTTGTATATATAAATTGATTGGAAATAAAACATATAATATGCTACCATTTTATACGTCGTTGCACATGCTGATTATGCTAATATTCGACTTAAATTTTTCACATAAGCTACGAACAACGTAAAACGTAAGCAAGTTTAGTAAAACGGTATCTAAATATCCACGAAAGGTATTGTCGGAAACACTGATGGGTTATAAACAACAAACTGAAAGTTCAGGACAACAGTCGTGTTCAAGTTCCTTTTAGTAATCGGAAATAATAGTTTGTTTTACATTTTACCTACCCATTCAGAAATAAAATGGCTGATATGAACACAACACAACTCTTTCATAACAACGATCTGATAGAGTCCTGGGGGCACATACCTTTGTTGCGTGAACATGGCAGAAGGTACACGACAAGGAGGGAAAGCTGCTTTGCATGAAACGCATGTATAGAAAATTAAGTTTTATATACATTTATACATATATAGTGTATATGCCTCTACAGAAAATTGACCGCACAGCTGGTGGCCATGTTTTAATAAAACAAAGAATTGAAGACACTGTATAGAGTGCCTTCAAAAAACACATTCTTTTGACAATATCTGAAATTTATTATTTGAATTCAGAAGAGATTATGAACGTTTTATTAAATCGCGTAAGGTAGACAAAATAAGGAGGCTTGAAGTTTTATTTGTTGATATGGCCGTCCTCCCAATCTGCTTAATATTAAGCTATTCATAATTGCTAATTAGGAAATTAATATATCAAGTGAACATATATACATTACTAACCGTCTTCAGTGTTTAGAAGCGTAGCCTGTACCCATATACTTATAACATTGAAAAGTTAATTTTTACATAGAGCGTAAGTGCTCTAAAAGTAATCGTGCAGTTTTTTTAAGCACCACGGATAGCAAATTGCATATAGGAAAACTTTAAGTTAATATGTATTTTGAATGAATTTCCGTGCGAAAACAGTATTGTAAAATCAATTTCTGTGTTTAATAAATGAGAATTTAAGCCCCATAAAAAGAAATACATGCAATTCCAATATCAGCGATTTTCTCAGTAAATTACGACTGCTTAAAGTTTCAACCTTAAATTTAGTTATTATGATAACAACGTTGCTGACTTTAAAGTGAAAAAAACTTTGTTTGCAAATTCTTTACATATTTTTACATTACAAATTCTTGCTTTGCAAAAAAAAAACTTATTTCCGAAGGTAGTAACTTCTTTATAAACACTTCTTCAACGTGCAAACCAAACAGCAATGTAATCGATCAGATGTTGTGTCACAAACACAGTGTATCTTATATATGGAAGATTTAGTACGCTTGTAATGATTACCATATTTTATTGATTTAATATTTATTAAAACATTTCGTTATGTTGTATTCATAAAACATAGATAGTGTCATTTACTTCAACATAAATACATGAACATATATTAATTATTCGCAAAACAAAGATTTTTTACTGTACAATCGGCGTTTTGCTCGTTAAAATTATTAAGTAAAATATGTAAATTTAAATGTTGTTCAGTTTATTTAAGGTATTATAGATGAATAATGAATAACTCCGCCATTTCCAGTTCCAATTCCGGAAGAGAAAGGAGGAGGGTTGGGCCAGGTGCTAGCAACCCCGCCCTGTAAAAAGTCAAACCGCTACAGAAACATTAACAGCTAACGGAAACCGTCAACTCTTGGGTCAGCCAGGGACTGAGCTATCACCTTCTATGACGAGTAGAGATGAAAGCTATAATGAAGTTTCTGCTCCGAAAGAGTCCTTGGTTACATCCAAACATCTAGTAAAGATCGCAACATGGAATGTGCGCACCATGTTTGAAACAGGCAAGACGGCACAAGTTTGATCAGAGATGAAGAGGTATGGCATAAACATCTTAGGTGTTAGTGAGATGCGATGGACTAACTCCGGCATCATGACCCTGAACTCTGGAGAAACCGTCTGCTACTCAGGTAGGAAAGACGGCCTGCACCACGAAGGAGTTGGGTTCGTCATGAATAGAGATGCAAAGAAGAGTCTAGTAGGTTGGGAACCAGTCAACTCTCGGATAATCAGAGCTAAGTTCTTCTCCAAGATCATCAAGGCGTCTATCATCCAGTGCTACGCACCGACAGAACAAGCATCGGAGAAAGAGGAAGACCTCTTCTACAGCAAACTCCAGGAACAAGTTGACAAGACACCACAGCACTACATTCTGCTCAACGCTAAAGGTGGCTCTGACAACAATAGATATGACCGCTGCATGGGAAGAGAAGGTACCGGAGACCGCAACGATAATGGCCAGAGGTTTGTAGATTTTTGTCAGGAAAATGGCTTGGCCATTGGCCGTACTCTTTTCCAGCACAAGAACATCCACAAGCAGTCATGGGTATGACCGGATGGCAGAACCAGTAGCCAGATTGATCACATAGCCATCAAGCAGAAGTGGAGGATATCACTGTGAGGCGCTGACGCAGGTAGTGACCATCATCCAGTTCTGTGCAAGATGCAACTCAAGCTAAGAAGTATGAAGGAGATCAAGAGCGAGCCACTCTTAAACTCGAACAAGCTGAAGGCCCATGACGTGAAGCATCAGTACGTTGTGGAACTGAACAACAGGTATCTTGCTCTTGAGGACAAACCAGAAGACATAAACGACCTTTGTGATCAGGCACACAAGGCATTCCTCGACACAAGTAAAGAAGTGCTCGGCTATGGTAAGCGAGAAAGGAAAGAATGGATTTCTAATGCAAGTTGGAAACTTGTGGAAGAGAGAAGGGATATCAAACACTAAACGCTGACAGAGAGCGAGGAGCAAAGGGAGGAAGCTAAAGATAGATACAGAACGAAGAATAGAGAAACAAAGAGGAGACTTCGAAGCGAAAGTACACCGAAGACATGGCCAAGGAAGCACAGACAGTTGCATCTCACGGAGACCTTCGCACAGTGTACAAGATCACAAGGGCGCTCACAGGGGTGTTCACCAACAGGAGCACAGCAGTGAAAGACATGAACAGGAATGTGCTGATGAAGCTTGAAGATCAACGGAGAAGGTGGGCAGAGCATTTTAGGGAGACGCTGAACAGACCAGACTCTGAGATTGAAGCCGACATAGAATATATGGGTTTCCATATCGAGATCTATCGTGGTCCCATCACCCCTCAGGAGATCGAGAAAAGAAGGTACCAACCCCATGGCAGAGAGGTGTACTAGTGGAGCTGCCAAAGAAAGGGGACCAGCTAGTCTGCAACAACAGGAGAGGGATCGACCTACTCACTGTCTCCTACAAGGTGTTATGCAGGTTGATGCTGCACCGTATCAGACGAGCCATTGACCGAGTCCTGAGAGAAGAGCAGGCAGGATTCCGTGACGGCAGAGGCTGTATCGACCAGATCTTCACGCTGCGAACCATTGTGGAGCAGTCACTAGAGTGGAACTCTTCTCTGTACGTAAATTTTATTGACTTCGAGAAGGCCTTTGACAGCATAAACCATCCCACACTATGGAAGATTCTAGGAGCATACGGATTCCCCACGAAGGTGATCAACATCCTGAGAGACTCCTACTCCGAGAACCAGTGCTGTTTGAGACATGACGGCCAACAAAGTGAGTGGTTCCACGTGAAGACAGGCGTCAGGCAGGGCTGCGTGATCTCCCCGGTCATCTGCCTGGTCGTCATGGACTGGGTGATGAGACGAGCCACGGTAGATCGACCACTAGGTCTTGCCTGGGGACTCACGGATTGACTTGAAGGCTTCGCCGACGACATCGCACTACTGTCTCATGCTCACCAGGATATATAGGAGAAAACAGATAGGGTAGATCGGGCAGCCAGAAGCATCGGATCGGGCAGCCAGAAGCTTCGGACCCAAGATCCATCCCGACAAGTACTTCGGGTGACAACGAAGATGAGGGCTACGGTGAATGTGCGCGAGACTGAGCTATAAGAGGTGGAGCACTTCGAGTACCTCGGCAGTTACATCTCAGCCAACAGTAACATCATAAAGGACATATCCATCAGGATTACTTAGGCAGCTCAAGCTTTTAAGTCCAACGTGCGGACCGTTTTGCTCTACTCTGCTAATACATGGAGGATGAACAAGAGGATTGAAAGCAGTCTCCGCGGTTTTGAGGGTCGCTGCCTCCGACGTATCCTCCGGGTCAGATGGGAGCAACATGTAACTAATGTGGAAGTCCAGAGGCGCACAGGGATCAACAACAACATGGAAGAAGTCAAGAAGAGGCGATGGAGGTGGCTGGGGCACGTCCTTCGGATGTACAAGAAGAGACTCCCGTGTGTAACGCTGAGGTGGACACCACCCGGAAAGCGGTCCAGCGGAAGACCTCTTGGCACTTGGAGGAGAACGTTGAAGAGGAAACAAAGGCAATGGGCAGGACATTCAATGAGATAAGCTGGCAAGCCCAGGACCGCGACGGGTGGAAGAAGCTTGTTGATGCCTTATGCTCCACCGGGAGCGAAGAGGATTAAGTAAGTTAAGTTAGATGAATATAGCAATGGACACGATGAATGAAAACATTTCTCAAAATACACCAACGTCAACTTTATGACAATGACCAGAAATAAGATGAATAAACATGAGCCCCTCTGCTCCCCCCCCCTAAAAAAAAATAATAATAAAAATAAGTAAATAAAGAAAAAAAAATATAGAAAAGCTACAGATGGTTTGTTGTTTCTGTATAACTAACATTTAAAAAAGCAGTCTTCTTAACTGAACTAAATAAATGAACCTATATTACGTTCACATTATCTTAATTAAATACCTAATTGTAAGCATCGCATGCATCGGATAGATAAAACACTTCTAATCATTAAATCAACAATAAAAAAATGTTTTATTATTGGACAGTTGTGTGAAATATAATAAGAAATAAACTGGCAAAAATATTCAGTTTACATCTGATGGCAAATATACATCTAAAATGATGATAAATATGTATAAATATTTATATATTTTTTCGTCGACTTGCAGATAGATGTGTATAAATGAAATGCAATAAAATGAAAAGCTGTGATAGTAGTGAATTTCGGGATGGGGCTGTTCGCGTTTGATGATAAATATGGAGGACATATCCTTCCAAAATGCATCATGCTTAATGAAATCCCAATTTCCGAATTGCACATTGCAACTTTCTTTGTGGTATCTTTCAACTCTCCACATGGTACAAAAATATCTTAGTTCCACGTCGTAGTTTCTTCCTTTTAGCCGGCAGCTGTCGGATTTTGCTTTCCCAAATTTCATTGTCATGCGTTCCAATATCTATAATATTCAATCAAAGTTGTTGCTTCAATGTAACTTGCCTGCTAATCTTGTCATTTTAATCTTTCTTTTAAATACCTGATATTATATAAAATAATGATCGTATGTCATCAAGACTTCGCGACTTTAGAAGAAAAATTTGTATATTTGCTGAATGTGTGCAATTAATTTACGATTTAATACAGAAACAGATATAATTTAAAAATTTAATTTTTTTTTTTTTTTAAATTATACAAATGATATGCTGGACCGTCCAAACATAATTCATAGATGGTGCTATTTTCGTAATACACGGTCATCTGCGTAACGACATCTTATTAAATCGGTATGTTGAATTACCGAAATCGTCATAGTTACCTAAATCCCTTTTTAGTTTGGTTCAATTTAAGTAGTATTAACTATTAAATGCATTTTAAAGAGATAACAGTCACTTTTAAGTGAAAATTATGCATATCTTACAGTAATATTGATAATATAAAGGGATTTCGGTAATAATGATCGGAATTATGTTAGTTCTCTCCCCTGTTTTCAGTTTGCAGTTACAGATATACCTTTCTTTTTATGCCCCCGAAGGGAACTTTTGGGGGCATATAGTAATCGCATCGTCCGTCCGTCTGTCCATCTGTCCGTCTGTCTGTCCGTCCGTCACGCTTATTGTGCGGAGCAATGACTCCATTAATATTAACGAGATTCAAATGAAACTTCAAATAATGAGAGAGGACAATGAGAGAAAGTGCAGAGTACAAGGACCACAACTCTTCTTCAATATTGACGGAGTTATTGTCCTTTGTTTAATTTTTTTGTGCGGAGCATATCTCCTTTAGTATTGATGGGATTCAAATGAAACTTCACAAAATGATAGAGGACAATGAGAGAAAGTGCGGAGCACAACAAGGACAACTCTGTCTTCAGTATTAATGGAGTTATTGCCCTTTGTTTTATTTCTTTATTTGAAGCATTCATATTATTGTGCATAACTCCATTAGTATTAAAGGGATTCAAATGTAACTTCATAAAATGATAGAGAACAATGAGAGAAAGTGCAGAGCACAAGGACCATAACTCTTTCTTCAATATTTTACAAAGTTATTGCCCTTTGTTAATTTTTTTGTGCGGATCATAACTCCATTAGTATTAATGGATTCAAATGAAACTTCATATACTGATAGAGGGCAATAAGAGAAAGTGCAGAGCACAAGGACCATAACTCTTTCTTTAATATTTACGGAGTTATTGCCCTTTGTTTTATCTTCTTGTGCGAAGCATTAATTGTCTTGTGCGGAGCATACTGCCAATAGTATTGAAGGGATTCAAATGAAACAACATAGAATGGTAGTGGACAATGAGAGGAACGGCAGAGTACAAAAACGATAACTATTTCTTCAATATTACGGATGGATTCAAATGAACTACATATAAAGATGTTCATCAGTAAAGGTGTCTCATAAGTCAAAACTGGCTGGCCCTTAATCGCGAGGGGTGACACTATAATAAAGAAACGCTTTACTTTACTTTACTTTTATAATGATAGAGGACAATGAAAGGAAGTGCAGAGTACAAGGACCATAACTCTTTCTTCAATGTTTATGGAGTTATTGCCATTTATTTATTTTTTGTGCAGATCATATCTCCATTTGTATTGAAGGGATTTCAAATAAAACCACATATATTGATAGAGGACGTTGAGAGGAATTGCAGAGTACAAAGACCATAATTAATTCTTCAATATTGACAGAGTTATTGCACTTTAATTTGGGGGGGGGGGCAGATAATTACTATCCAAGTATTGAAGGAATTTTAATATAACACCACATATATTGATAGAGGACATTGAGAGGAAGAGCAGAGTACAAGGACCATAACTCTTCAATATTTATGGAATTACCGCCCTTCAGTTTCATTTTTGCAAACATGTAACTGACATTGTGTTGCCTTCCGCTGACAAGCATATGCTTCGGGGGCATACGTCAGATCCTGTGACAAGCCTTATTTTTGTTTAAAGTAAAATAAAATCTATTTTTGAACATAAAATCAATTTTAGATGCTACTGTATATGAGAATCTTCATATATATGTGCATAACTTTCATATGGTCAAATATGATGTGGTGCATTAACTCATTACAGGGATTTTGGTAATTACAAGCGGAGCGGAGTTTGCTGTAAAATTATATATAAGTATTTCATCATTCACGGTATTTCGGCCAGTCGTAACCAGGAATTACTGCAGTTGCGATTGAATAAAAATACACATACTTCAGGGTACAAATCTTCCTAGATACAAATGAATATAGATGCATTGCTTTGATTATGTTAACGGTTTAATAATGTTGAGTACGTTAATTTACAGGGATTTCGGTAATTACGAGGGGAGTTATCTGTGATTGCTTTCTCCCGTTTCCAACGTCCAGTTACCGAAATCCCTTATAAGTTGTGTTTAAAGATATACTAAATGCATTTACCGAAATTCCTTACACCTCACACCATTCTGCTTTACGATGATGGTAAACATAACTTAATTTCAAACAATATGAGTAAATTAGGAAATAATTTTCCATTTATCGTTGTTTATCGGCCAATAAACAACGATTTGGAGTTCTGATGCCTAGGAATTAAACCACGAGGACGTGGGCCCGAGTGGGCCCGAGTTGTTTAATAGCAACGCATCAGAACGGCAAAGAGTTGTTTATTGGCCTATAAACAACGATAATGCGAAAATTATTTCGATTCTAACATGCTTTGACATATATTTTTGCAATTATAATTGGAACTACTTTTTACTATGCTCCGCTCAGAATCTTTACTTCTTTTTGCGTTGTTTATTGGGTAGTTTAACAACGGTAATTTTGTTCTTTGTCTTTGTTTGAAAAATTAGCGAGTATCATGTTAGAATAATGATTAAGTAACAATTATATCAATGCATCAGCGTTGAAATAACGCAGTATAAGGAAAAATGTGTACACCATATAAGGCTAATTAGTAATAACTATGCAAAGCTCAGCACATTAATTGGCGAATGTATAAAAGATGCTACGAAAGTTATACATGCTTGGCTTGAAAGACAATCACATTATCATTTAATTTATACACTATAACGACCATTAGTTCAACAAATTAGCTATAACAATCATGTTAATATCCCAGATATATGAGGATTCGGCGGACTTTGGTAATAACGGGGATTTCGGTATCCTACACACACACCCAATTTTCATCTAAGGGAAAGCACCGTGTATTGAATTCTGCACGAAGCATAGCGCAACCTATAAAATGTTTTTGGCAGGACGGTCCTTGCTGAAATTTTCCAACTAACATTTCAAATTCTATATCTCTTCTCGTTCTTCGTTTTGACTGATTCGTATGAATCTTAAAATATAAGTATTTTTCTTCTAAAATCTTCAAACTTTTTATAATAAATAACCAACGTTTTATATAAAACTAGGCTTTGAAAATGTCTTTACAGCTGCGATGCTGACTATGTTAATACAGACAGGATTAAGCAAGCGATGTACAAGATGACAGTTTGTAGTAAATACTAAAGTAGTTTCAATGTACCGTAAGGAACTTTTAAAAAAAAGAGAGTAGTTACACTACAAGAAAGCAACTGGAACCAAGAATTATGGTGTTTTTCACAATGTGGAGAGTTGAAAGTTATCACAAAGGAAGATGCGATGTGTAATTTGGAAGTTGGGATGTCATCTAGCATGATGCATTTTTGGCAGGATATGTCCTCCATAGATAAACGCGATGCAGCAGCCCAATCTCATAGCAGGACTTGAATTTACTTATTATGATGTATCATTTCTGGATCTTATTTCCCTAAAACATGCAACCGCCATTTATCTGTAATTGGTTCAAGTCTACGAAGCCATTAATCAATGTACCGAACAATGTCAGTGCTGTTAAACCGCATAAGCAAGTCTTCTTGAAACATCTATCAGTTGCAAGTTGACATACTTGAGTTTAAGGCTAACAACAAGACATGGCACTGTGCAAAGTGTATCTTGCATGCAATTGTTTCGAGAATTTTGTTCAACATAATTTATAAAAAAAAAAATGCAATCATTAAGAATATCCACATATATACATTTATACCCGAAATACCAAATAATATATTTTTATAATTATGGCATTGATATATTTTCAAATGTTTTTGATGAATTGTTTGTAGATTATTTTGTTGGGGGGTCAACGCCCTTATAATTACCTTAAATAAAACGGTGACATTGACGATATTAATAACAGGGGTATTTCAATACAAACTGCAGTGAGCAATGTTACTGTTTTAATTTTTAGAAATTGCCACTACCATTGCAAAAATGTATTGTAGCAGTTCCACGTGTGATCTAGTTGCCAATACCTGCTTAGGCCGTTTTGATACATAATTAATCATTGTCCATTGTCCGATTTGTGCTCATTCGTATTCACGTGATAATGTGAATATATTAAATCCATTTTATGAGTATTAATTAGCAAAATAACAAAATCAAATATTGCTTTCATATATGGTATTTTATTAGGGATTTATGCGTTAATTAGCTAATGTTACTCTCAAAGCATTAATAAAATATTTACCAATATACGAGTATATTTCCACTTTATGACCTCAAGATATTAATCCATATTTAAGTAGCTGCTCGCCATATAATGAAATATAAAACTTAATATGTTTTCCAATTTTTACTAATGAACTGCTAATTAATTGTTATGGTAGAAAGTCGTTGAACAAAACTGGTGTTGTTCTTTTTCCAGAATGGAAATAAATACGCAAGTGTATTCATTATTTTGAAAACGCTGTCAGTACTTGTATTTCACGTTTATTTATTAATGCATTCCATTTTCTATTTACCCGTTACGAATATCATAACTCGGCTTTCTGGTATTTGGGAACGACGTCTTTACTTGTTGTTTTTTTCCATTAAAATTAAATGAAAATAGTTTATTAAATGTAGCGTACCGACGTCATCCGAAATCCAATACTAAAAAGTAGTAAACATTGATCTAATGCCATTAACTATGACTTGACACGAAACCAGTCACACAAATATATGCTCGTATTTTAAAATAGATGCCCATTTTATCAAGCGAACACATTGGCATTGCCCGTACATAATTAAAGTTGTACTTTTGATATGCAACTTTATAACGCGCAGTTATGATTGGTATGTACACATAACAACCTGGTAGTATATCAATCAATGCTCTAGCAGTTGGTTTATGTCTACATTTAAACTCTACTTTAATACGTGTTATGCTTTATATAAACTCCACAAAATAATTCACAAATACTTTCATATTTACATGTCATGCTTAATATACATCCCGCACAATAATTTTAAAAAATACAAACGCTTCATGAATTCAAGCCTCGCTTTCCGAAACCAGAACACATACAACATCGGATCACCTGTAGAACAAATTAGTTGCGTTCCAATTACTGTTGTATCTAATAATTGTATCTAATGAAATCATGATTGCCTTCAAAGCCGTCGAAAACAAAAACGATAAAATAAACCCGAGTACTTGCCTCTTCCAATAAATAATGAAGCCTGCAGTTAATTCAATTTTTGATTCGGTGCAATTTTTCTGATTTATACAAACACTTTACGTACGATGCCACTGAAAGTACGACTAGGATTGTGTTAGCAAGTGGCAAAACCACGTATTACACCCTTGAACACTGAGCTGAGATAGTCCTCGCTTGATATGCTCACACCGTTGTCTTCAGGTGAAGCAAAATTATTACCATAATCATATAGATTGTCACTACAAAACACTTGAAATTTCCGTGTGTAATATGTTTATATAAAAGTCTTGATATGTGAACAACACATATCGGTCTGAACTTGTGAGAACAACGGTTATAATACCGAGAGTTATAAAACAAGCGCCGATATTGGCCATCATACTCTAAATGTCATAGTCTACAAATCCCACAAACAAACAAATATTTGCTTTCAAATGGAAAGCCAACAATCCAGAAACAAGGAATTTGCAAGTTTTTGGAGTTCGTCTTACGCGTTGCATTATCCACAGAGGAAACGTATTTAAGAGTATAGATATGGACAATCCAAGACCAAACAAACACATGGTTACAAAGTGTTAAGTAAAGATGCTTTACTCTTCTCGTCTACTCACAGGTATCGCATCACCTGTCAGTTTTGCACATAATATAACCATTACAAGGAACTATATAATCTTATCTTTAATGTGACAAGAACATACCCGCATGCTGATAATTGTGAATACAGACGAAGAACAGTCGGTTTACTAATATTTAGGTCCGAAATATTGGAAAAGCTGAATTCATTTCAGTTGAAACTAATATTAGGCCCACGTTGTCTTCATTATTAGCACATGCAACCAAGGTCTCTTATCCTGTCCTTTCCAGACGTAGGCTACTGGTTGAAACTGAAGTAATGGTAAGGTGGGGTTTCTAATTGTTTACATATTTATTCTGGTGTAATGAAATAAATAACCAACGCACTTGAAATTGCCAATATTAGCATTTTAAAAACAACAGATGTTCGACAATTAATGTATTTTTAGTCAAGTGGTTGCTAGTAATTTGTAAAACCACTGGCTCAGAAAACGGTCCTGCTATATGTCATATTGTTTAATGTTTTAAAAATATTGATGATCCAAACTACTCATTTTCAGTTTGGGTTATAGTTTAAATAAATACAAACACGTCATATATTCACCGTTCTATGTCAGGCCGGAATATACCTTATTCATCGGCCAACTGCTGTTACTTTTCATACTGGCAGGAATGTGGTGTCTAAAACAAGTCATGTTGCGGCAGTAAGCTACTTTTGAAAATGAAATCTTTTAAATACAAAGCTTCGTTTTGTACGGTGGCACAGATGTGACATGTGCAAGTTTTTATTTATGTCGTTCCCACGACATATTAAGTCGTGGGAACCAGATCTTATCTCGTGGGAACTAGATCGTATCTCGTGGGAACGACATAATTATGTAGTTTACACGACATATTAAGTCGTGGGAACAACATAATTATGTCGTTCACACGACATATTAAGTCGTAGGAACGAGATCTTATCTCGTGGGAACGACATAATTATGTCGTGGGAACGATATATTTTTTGTCGAGGGAACGACTTTATGAACCAATCAAATTTCATGTTGCTCTCGCAGAAGAAAAACAATTTCTTTATATCTAAATCCTACGGTGGCACAGATGTGACATGTGCATGTTTTTATTTAAATCGTCGGAACGAGGTCTTATCTCGTGGGATCGAGATCTTATCTCGTGGGAACGAGATCTTACATCGTGGGAACGACATAATTATGTCGTGGGAATGAGATATTTTTCTCGAGGGAACGACTTAATGAGCCAATCAAATTCCAAATTGCTCTCGCAGAAGAAAAAACTATTTCTTTATATCTTAATCCAGCATTGAAATACGATATTATGTAAGCGTCTCTTGTATCAGCCATTTTAAAACATGCTTTTAAACAACGTGTATTCTGATTATGTCGTTACACAGAGTTAATTATCTCGTTCCCACGACTTAATATGTCGTTCCCACGAGAAAATATCTCGGTCCCACGACTTAATATGTCGTTACCACGAGTTAATTATCTCTTTCCCACGACTTAATATGTCGTTACCACGACATCATTATGTCGTTCCCACTAGACAAGATCTCGTTCCCACGAGATAAGATCTCGTTCCCACGACTTAATATGTCGAGGGAACGACATAAATAAAAACATGCACATGTCACATCTATGTCGCCGTATAATCCAGCATCGAAATACGATATTTATGTCAGCGTCTCTTGTATCAGCCATTTTGAAACATGCTTTTAAATAACGTGTATTCTGATTGATTAATTATTTCGTTACCACGAGTTAATAATCTCGTTCCCACGACTTAATATGTCGTTCCCACGAGTTATTTATGTCGTTCCAACGAGAAAAGATCTCGTTCCCACGACTTAATATGTCGTTACCACGAGTTAATTATCTCGTCCCACGACTTAATATGTCGTTACCACGACATAAATTAAAACATGCACACGCCACATCTATGCCACCGTAGTTTTGATACCGACTGACTAGCAAGTAAATCGTGCCTCCTGTCTAAATCGTTCATTCGATTTAAAAAACAACAACAACATGTTAGATGATGCCGCTGGCACGTGCTGGTAATAATATGTCTTTAAAATAGTCGTCAAATGAAAATACGTATTAAATTAGTGCGTAATAATTACTACATGCATTGAATGTTTTTTTGTGTGTCGGGAGTGAAATTATTATAAATATTGTTGCCAATGCCTTATATCGTCTCTGTGTCCTCTATACGATAAAATATAGAAGAAAACAGTATAATCTGAAGATGTGGATGATTATTGCCTAAGATAATAACGGTGTTTTGTTTGCTCACAGAGTTCCTGTTTGGCAGACAGTTAATTAAGAGTATTACCGTGCATTTTTCATAAACATCTTGCGACCTGCTATTCGAAGAAAGCGTCATACATTACTAAAATCCTCTCCATGAATACTGTATGACAACGCCGCCTGTCATCAAGCGGGGAGGGTGACGCCACTTATGACGTCATACAACTGAGATGCTTTGCCTCACCCACCACAGTCACAAGATATGAGCAAAATCTGACTTTTACCTATTTCCCAACTTGAAAGAACCACTTTGAGGCGGTCGCTTTAACGATTTAGACGTCCTAGAAATAAAGTGGTTGCCTAGCAACATAAAATAAACGCCTTTCACCCCGGTGTACTTATTTGATTCAAAAAAGTGGATCAATTAGTGAGGTAAAATTGTTGAAATGGTTTGTTTCTTAAATGTTAGTATAGTCTCACTTATTATTGGATGACGCTCGTATTATTTTTTCCATAAAGATAGTATGATTTTACAGTCACTAAAGTTCGGGTTAAGTGTTATCCAATATTTAAAAACTTACTAAAAACTAAGAGTGTGGCCCTTAAATAAGTAGTTGGATATACCATAATATTGCATGTTTTGTGTACATGATTAACCATTACGTAGTAATATTTTAGGCATGTATGTCGTTTTTAATATAAACCGCGTGGGCAGTTAGCGAAAGATGCAGCTACTGAACTGATTTTGTATGGTATTTAAATGGACATTGTTTAAAATATGTAAGCTCATGTTGATTTTCAAATTTTATTCAGGTTGTTATGATGTTGCATTCGCATGATATTTTCGTCATTTAAATGCAGTCACAATTCTATTTTCATCATTCATTGAGTAAACCTTGTGTAGCAACGTATAATGAGATGCAATAAGGCGTCTTAGGAACTTATATTTACTTACTGTATCTTGTCGGTAGACATGTGTGTTTAATTTTAAATTTTTGGAAGAGGTATACTTATTTCAATACCAACAACAAAAAACAAAATGCATAATTATATAGTTATTTATACAGTTTTTATTTCATATTTTGTTACAAATTTCCTAGTATATAGGTTTCGAACAAACCTTCAAATAAAAATGTACATATGCTGCAAAAACTTCACATGTACTCGCTTATTTCATTTTGTATCAGATAAAAGTTGTCTTTATGGTAAATTTAATTATCAAGACGTTTTTATTTAGATTTATTAGCAATACATAACAAAAAACAATGAATTACACTTTGTCAAAATCAAATACATGTATTATCTAAACGAAATCGTTGTCGTGTCATTCGTTAGGTTATTATATAGCATAACAAGTTAGGCCCTGTGCCAATATTGAGCTACTTTCTATATGGGCAATATTGGTTGGAGGGCCTAACCGGGGAAAGAGCAATTTTGTGGTGGAAATTTCTCACTATATGTTTATAGAGTAGCGACAGGATTTTCGTCGCTACTTTAATGCGCTGAAATGGCATGGTTAACATTAATATTTCTTAATAGAATTTACATTCCTGCAAAGAGAATTTATTCCTCAATAATGTTTCATAAATATTTGTACGATAACACTTCCATTTTGGATGCAACACCAAGTTAAACCTACACCCTACTGCATTTTCAACACATCTCGCTGTCCTCCACTGTGTAAACTCATCCGATTGGTTGAAGCATATTTGAAGGGTTAAACAAAAAAAATACAATGTAAACATGGTGGACTGTACAAGAATGTAGATTAATACGAGTTTAAATCGGAATTAAACGCATGTCCTAGGTAAATTTCAGCGCATGTTGAGCAGTTTAGGTGTTGTTTAAGTAAAGTACGTTGATATATAACTTTATTGTCGCAAATAATGAAAATTTATGAGATTCAAACTTTTAGGCTTCCACGACATAAATGGTCTTTTGGCGATGAGACGTTCAAGCGAATTTAGCCCTATGTAAAAAGTAACACAAAATTCGCTGCACGTCTCATGAATTAGACTAGGTTATTCTAGTACCAGAAAGCAGCGGTCTTACTGAATATAAAACTAGTGTAGGCTTGACAGTGCTAGCACAGAATGAATTGGGGAGTGAATACAAAATAATACGCCAATTATGATTTATTATCATGTAAAATAAAAATATTCGACGTTGAAATCAGATCCATGCAAAGGCATGTCCGTAAAGTAAATAATGCAGATCTATACAGACACGTTCATCCATACTGCTGCTGATGCGGACGTACGGAAAAGCTGCTAACAGCCTTTAAAATCTGGCTGTAACAATTGCAACCAATTGTCAACATTTAAAATTGAAATAAGGAACTTGGACATGGTTTGTTATTGCTGCTGCTGATACATTTATTTGCCTTGCTGCAAAGTGAATATATCCAATATTGCGCCTGCTCGTAAAACAACGGTTGTATTATTAAAAACTTTATTGCGTCTTAAATATAATTGGTTTAAACTACAATGTTGGATTTCAAACAATTGTTACGCCATCATGGAGTTGCGGATTTCCTTGGTAGACAACAATGTCAAATAGTTCAATCCTCATAGACCTCACCCTATCTTTGAGCAAAGGTGCGCATGTCGACAGAATCTTTAAACATTCCAGCAAGAAAGGATCCACCATCGCGGCAAATTGAGATGACGTCACAGGAGTGTGTAAAGCTTGCTTGTTGAAAATAAAAGCGTACGCAAGAGCAACCATGCTCAACCGTATTGAGGTCGAAAACAGAAACGACAGAATCAGTCCAGTATATCTGCCTTTACCGATATACAATGATGCCAGTGATGGTGTTAATTTATTATTTGGTGATCTTGAGCGGATTACTAAAATGATCTTTATATATGAAACAAAAACGCACACAGTTAGGACGAAATGCGCAGATGGAAACAATACATAGAACATCCGAGCGCACTGAATTGGAATCACTTTAGCATTAACTGGGCAAATTGTTGTCTTTACACAAACCAACACTGTTACCATAATTATCCATACCGTCATAACGAAACATTTGAACTTAACATGTGTGATGTGTTTGACATAAAAATCTTGTAATGTGAACAAAACGAACCGATTTAAACTCCTCAACGCCACGGTTATAAATGCCAGTGCAATGAAAGATGTTGCGATGTTGACCATCATACTCTGAAGATCGCTGTTTACGCATCCCACCAACGAGACGACATTTGCTGCCACGTGAAACGTTAACAGTTCAGATACAATAAATTTACATGCTTTTGGTGTTCGGCGCGTGCTCTGCATTATCCAGACGGCGAAGACATTAAATAGTAAAGAAACAATAAATCCTATTCCAAACAGAACGGCTTACAACTTAGTCATTATAACAAGGTTGAAACCTTTTGAAGTGTATGAACGTTCTTTTGTAAGTAAAACATGGTTGTTATGACAATTGCTTGATACTCACTGCATAACATATTGTCATGGTACTTAATCACGTATTTAAAAAACAAATTCCTTGTTATAGTATTAGTTATTAAAATGTAATTATTCTCTGTTGTCAAGCCGATTAGTTTTAATACAATAATATTCGCTATATGCATTAAATACATAAGGAATAGCAAACGACAAGACGTACCTTTGGTGAAGAAGATAAAAGCAGACATCAAATACGAGAAGCATTTGAAGGCCATTCTTTTTCGGAGAAATGTCTTATTCTGTCCAGGATTCACTACAGGTAGACTTCACGCGTAGATAAAAGTAATAATCGAAACTGTTCGACACTTGGATGGAACGGCATATCTATTTTCGCCTTATCTAATTAAACAAAACCGTAGCAAAGACAATATACCAAATATGGACATGGATGTTTGTTTGTTTTGATGATCGTAAAGCAGGTTAAATAACTATAACTAGAAACATAGAGACATTTATCTACTACTAATTAACAATAACTAAAGCAAGTAATGTCACTAATCTCCAAATAAGTAGTCCATCCTCATCTTTAAAACCTTAAGCTAGAGGTTTACGCGTTTATCTAATTAAACTTTGTGGCAAACCCTGTGTCAATATTAATTATGAAACAAAATCCTTAATATGAAATATGCTTGTGTAATGAATCTTTACAAGCCAATTGGATACACCATCACGCCCTATTTGGATCGTTAAATACTTCGGTAATTTATCTCTAGTATAATCACAACGTCACGTTATAATAACACGTTGTTTAGAAACGCATGGTTTCCTTCTCGAAACAATGGTAAATCATTTTTATTTTATATAAAGCATACTTAAATAATTACAGTTTTTGTCAGTTAACAACTTATTTCGAATGTATGTGCACTATTTTACGTGTTATACTTTACATCGGTAAATTTAAAGTTTGTTTATAATCCCGTCCAATGAAGCAAGTATTGTCCTGGCCTCCCGGTTTATAAATGACGGACTGACTAGTTTCTCTCTTCTTTATTGATTCCATGTTCTCCGTGAAGCGTTATATCAACCAGAAAATGATCTCGGTAGTTTAGGAACTATGGCCAATGGTCTTAACCCCATGTCGCCATATCAAGATTGCTGTTTGCTCAATTAACTCCATATAATAAAGATAATCGAGTTTTCTGCTTGAAAATCCCTCGCCACTGTCAGTAAGAATTCATTTTAAAAAGTGCGTAGGGAACTGTGAAACGAATGAAACCAATCGAGATAGACAGAAATTAATGGAAAATAGACGGGTACATGCTAATAATGAACTAAATTTCTTTAAAATGTATTATCATGCATGATAACAGTACACAATAATTTTAATAAATCCGGTTTCTTATTTAGTAATTCACATAATGTAAATAATGTGGGAATGCATTGATCTTGAACACTTACATAAAATGCCTAGAAAACTGCATCTAATAAGAATTCAGTAAAAATAACACTTGCAAACTCGTCTTAGCAAAAAATATTAGGGATGGCAAAACTATTCGAATATTTGAATGTTCGATTGAATAGTCGCCATTCGCAAAATTAAAACGCCATTCGAATATTGGCAAATTTTTATCGCTGTTTAAAAAAAAAGCATTCATTGTCTGCAGTAGAAAGTAATTTTCCGTCTATATAAAGGCAGTATTTTCCCTTTAGATACCTAATACCATGTTTTCACTAAAATGACTCCGTGTCACGTGTCAGACTGAAAGATATTGAATATACGGGTTGGTGTCAGTCTTCACATGTCTAGTCGCCAGTAATACACAACTGCATCCGACAGTAGGAAACAATATATGTTAATATTTTATTAAACTTGCGTTTAGACTTCTGAAGAAAGAAACAAATAACAAATTAAAGAAGTGCGATCACACAGTTATCAGTCATTTTAGATGAGAAACGTTGCTCAAATTTGCTAATAAACTAATGCTCATCAGAGCGTTTCCAAACTGATAACAATGTGTGACATTTTGAAAACATTTTTGTTTCAAATAATAATTTAATTGAGTGCTACAGTTGTTAATGCTTTGCTACTGTGCATTTATGCATTATTTAGAAAGCGCAATTTAAAAATGAAGAAACGACGGTACTGGCTTTTCGGTACTAAAATATCATTAAAAAGAAATTACTATGTCTAAAAGGCCACAAAGTTCACGGTAGGTAATAAAAATGTATGCGAATATTTGACTGAATAAAAAAGCGAATATTCGAATATTGATTTTGGTATTCGATGTCATCCGTAGTAAATATAAATAATTTACGAGTTATTTTAGTATTTATATTGCAATTCAACTTATGCTTTAAACCAGAAAATCAAACATATAGTATGTGTTCACGTGTTACTGACAATATTTTTTGCATTTTCTTGTAGCGGATATTATGAATAATATTATTAATAAAACTCAACAGCAACAATTATCAACATTTAGACTATGCGTTAATAAATTAGAAATAGAGTCATTTAGATACACTAACATAGCAAGAGAAGAACGTCAATGTAATGTATGTACCTTAAACATTGTTCAAACTGAATACCACGTCTTTCTCTGTTGTCCAACTTATAGAGATCTTATTGGTATAAGATCTAACTGGCCTGACCTTACGAAATGTAAACATAGTATTTCCTGTCAAAATAGTTTAGTAATCAACAATGTTGCGAGTTTTATCACAGATGCTAAGAAACTCCGTGAGGAACAATCACACGTTTTAACGGCTTCGTAATGTTTCATGTAATACTATATTTTTCATGTAAAGTTTGTGTTTACATATATAATTGCATCGTATATTTCCTAACATTTGCATGTATATTTCTCATGTATAATTTGTATTGGATAATTAATTATTGCATTATATAATTATTTAAAGTGATTGTATTTGTATGAACTACTGCATCTTGTCCATATGTCGTTAAGTTGTATGTAAATGGTCAAAAGCCTTTTGACGATTTACCAATAAAACTTGAAATTTATTAACCTTTGGTTCAGAGAGATATTAAGTTCTGGCAACATAATTAATCAACATAGTTTGACATTTCATTTGCACACGTGTTAACATTTTAAAGAGCTTATCTTTTGCAAAATCGTGTTCGCATTACGATATAATTTTTCGGACCATGGACATTGTATGCTAAGCTGGATTTCATTAAATGTAATTGTATTAGTATTTTTGTTGCACCGAAATTTAATTGGACTACAATAATAATCATATTCAAAAAGCATTTTACGGGTTTCATTTTCTCATTGTCTGTATATGCATATCATTCGTGATCAGTGGAACTTTGACTTTTACTTTGGTCAGACAATATTTTATATTACAGTTTAGTCATCGTGTATAAAATTAAAATACATGCGTATAACAATCCATTATCATTCAATTACTACATTTCGGTTTAGTCTCGTTTATTGTTATTTCGAATTTTGATCGTTCTTATGAAACTTTTTTAAGGGCACATTTTGCTCATGTCTATGAGTCAAAATATTCAAGTTAGTGTTCATGAATAGTACATTTGAATTGTCACCTTTCATCTTAGACTCTTGACTGGCTTCCACTGAAAGTTCACAGGAGAAAAGTTATCAGATTATTTCTTATCTCTTTTTTTTAATTAACTCCACGTCAGATGTCGCAAATCTATAACCATTACAGAAGCCTTATGCACTCTTTATGAACGTCCGTTTTATTGCCTATCGTTCAGAGTGGGAATAAATTATGCGAGTATCTCACCATGGCTGTGATCAAAAACATGATCTACATTCAGCCTCAAAAGTCAATTCAAAATTCATGTTCAATAATTTAGCTCTACAATGTAAATGGCATGATGAAATGTTATATGCATCGTGTTAACATTGAGGTTCGTTAGAAATAATGTGTTGTTGAAACATAGTTCCCGAATAGAGTTGCGCGAGCGTGTTCATTTGTAAATTAGATTGCTTTTGCTCGAAATGAAGTCACAATTTAATAAATCACGAGAAACGAGAACATCTAGGGTACGTGTACATTTTTCATTTGGGATTGCGCTGGTATTTTTTCTGACATTTGTGTACAAAGGCGAATGGAAAAAAACAACAACAAATGTACAATAATGTACCATGTCATACCGCATATGTTTTGTCAACATACACTTTGTTTAAGTATATACTAACTAATAAAGAAACTGGACACTTTTGCTAAAGTAATGATTGGAGTATTAATTTGCTAAGTCAAACCTTCACCTGTTTGGTAACAGAATGTAGCTTTATGATTTTTCCTGTTAAAAGACGATGTTATTACTTATAGTTTTTCATTTCTTGTTTTCGGAACGAAGCGGGTTATAGGTAAAACACAGAAATTTAAAATTGCAACACAAAGAGTTATACCTAAGTACGTAACGGTGTATTTATTGTTTGAGTTAGCATATTTAAAATTGAGAACATTGGATGTGGTTGTGATTTCCATATCTAGCATTTGCAACGACAACTTGAAATAATGCATGCTTAGAAATAGGAATAATAGGGGAAATGAAAAAAAAATACAATGGCTCTAGATTGCCATTTAAAAGCGTTATAATTGACCACGATTTAATAACTATATATTGCACCTCATTTAAGTAACTAATGTAGTATTTATTAGGTTTACTTGCACTATACTTTTTCGCTGTATTCGAACAATGGAATATTACAGTTCTAACACTATTACATTTTTCTTAATACTAATAGTTGTCATATTGTCTAGGTAATCAATATAATGTCGTCGATTCAACAATTGCCAACGCAATCATTTCCTTCAACCAGAGTGTTTGTGTATCGAAAGCTTTGACATTTCATTCAAACCAAAATGGAAACCAAAATGGAGTAATTGTTTCAAAGATGGGAAGGTGAAAGAAATATTTAAGGGATTTCATAAATTGTATCAATTAAATATCCATTTATCAAAATCAATATCTTGTTAAATAAAAGTGAACAAGTGAACATTGTCTGCCACGAACGTTTTTTTTCCGTTGTTATATTGAACAGATAAAATAATAAATTGGTAAGAATATAATAATGTTCACATGCAACTTAAAGTTATTCGATATAAAATGATTTCTGAAACAAATTAATTATTTAATGAAACCTCATTTCGCATGAAGAATTATGCACACACAAAATTAACGGGAATACTTCGCGATAACTTTTTGGCGAGAACCAGGCTTGGGTGTTAACATCACCAGACCATAGGGCAACAGGACATATGTGGCCATGAGGTCCCATTGCCAAACGCTGGTTTTACTACATTATTCATTGGTCTCGGTCGAAAGGTTATATCATTATTTTGATTACTCTGACAAACGAAGATAGGAATAACTAAGCAACATTTACTATATACATGTTTAATTATGCTTTGCAATTGTTACTAGCATATACCCATTATACAAATGATTATGGGCAATTCAACATTAAACTGAATAATTGGTCAGTCCATTCAGGTACAAAAACATGTGGTAAAAGCTTACACTCGACCCTCAACAATCCAGTTGAAGATGATCAACAGTTATAATTGTGTTTGGCCTCAAAATGTAAAGCACATACGAACAGGTTTTGAAAGGCTCACCTATTCGATAAACGGTATAAATGCTTTGACAGACAACAGTATCGAGTGTAACGCACTAATGTCAGCGTTCTTCTCATCACTAATCTTTATTAAACGTTAGCCAGCTTTATTTGACGTTCCGTTTCGCATATCACGCGGCGGTCATTTGGCCGTAATTGGTTATAGAACACTTAACCATTCATCAAGAGGACGAGAGCTGCCAATCAAGCCTCTTAAATACAAACAACTCTTGCATTTCCCCTATACACACAAAACGGTATTTCTCTATTTTGATTCAGTAAATATGTACAAATCGTTTACATTTTATATTCTCTAATTCTTCATGATCGTTCAGTCAGACACGAAAGAGTCACACCCAGTCTTTGACGCCACACTTAAGACTTCAAATCAAGCATGCTTTCAACAAACGGAATTCACTGGGGACACCATATTTATAATGTTCTATTATCCAAACTAAATGAAATTGTCACACTTGTAGCACATGCTAATATTGGTAAAATTGATTTTGGGAAAGCACAAATGGGAAACAAGAAAAAACGCTTATCTGGAAAGCTAGACAAAGATGTTAGAAGAAATGAAAATCGGCCGACTACTTTTATTGTCGACGAATAATTATAGTGTGTTAGGAAAAGTGAACATGCGGAAAATGCTGCATTTCTCAGTCAAGAGACAGTTACCAACGCTGTTTGTATGTCTTGATTTTTTTTAACAGCGGTCAACATCAAATACTAGTTCCTGTATTATTTCGATGACTGTTCATGTTCATCTTTGATATATTACTATAATTATTATGTCGAGCATAATATAAGCTGTAACAAAAATTGGATGTAACCCTTAGACATATAAGTCAACATTTTTGAGTCTTATAACATGCAATAGAATGGAGAGAACTAGGTTAGTCGGCTTGTGTATTTTAATACACGTCAACTTCGGAAATGCAATCTGTACATTGCCTTGCATAAACAGTGGCTATGTATAACAATAACGTTTGAGCCGAATATTTAGGAAATATCTAGGATTAAGAAAATAAAGGTACAGGGTGCTGTTAAAAACGAACAGGGTTGAAAGCCAGACCAGTTGTTGACATTGTTCAATAGTTTTGCTAAAGCCAATGCTTTTTCACTAACTCTTATAATTAAGTTTATTTTTTTTTAAATAATGTAATCATTTGGAAGAGAATACCTGCACAATTATCAGGATATTCAAAATATATTTAGCAGTTCTGAACATAGGGGCAGCATGAGGGAACCAAAAAGGAGCAAGTGCAGCACCGTGCTTCATTTGTGTAGATCTTTCACTTAATAAAGATTTGTCATTAACCGGAATCAGGGTCAGATTGAATGTCCTTTGTATTATAATAGTTGACAACTGATTACCTGGTACATCTTGTTTTGCACATACACCATTTCTATATCTAAGTTGCTCGGAAATCGCCCTTTGTCCGTCGTCCGTCGTGCGTCGTCCGTCGTGTGTCGTGCGTCGTGTGTCAACATTTTCAATCAAAGAACATCTCCACCTATCCCACTGGGCAGATTTTCACCAAACTTTACAGGAATGATCTTTCAAAATTGTTTAAATCGTTTCGGTCCGCTGCATATGTAGGTCACCAGAGCCAAAAATAGATTTAAAAACTGAAAACTTTTAAAATCTTCTTCTCTGAAACAACAGGGCTTGGAGTTTTTATATTTGATCTGTGACATCCTCTAGTGGTCCTCTACAAAGATTGTTCAAATGATGCCCCTGGGGTCAAAACTGGCCAAGTCCTGGGGTCACATGGTTTATATAGACTTGTATAGCAAAATGACTTTAGAAATCTTCTTCTGTGAAACCGCGAGGCCTAGAGGTTTCATTTTTGGTATTTAGCATTGTATAGTGGTCCTCTACAAAGATTCAAATGATGCCCCTGGGGTCAAAACGGGCCACACCCCGGGGTAGACTTGAATAGCAAAATGACTTCAAAAATCTTCTCCTCTGAAACCGCAAGGCCCAGAGGTTTCATATTTGGCAGGAAACATTGTATTGTGGTCCTCTACAAATATTGTTCAAATGATGCCCCTGGGGTCAAAACTGGCCACACCCTGGGGCTCACATGGTTTTTATAGACTTAAATAGCAAAATGACTTTTAAAATCTTCTTCTCTGAAACCGCAAGGCCCAGAGGTTTCATATTTAGTTTGTAACATTGTATAGTAGTCCTCAACAAAGATTGTTCAAATGATGCCCCTGGGGTCAAAACTGGCCACACCCCGGGGGTCACATGGTTTATATAGACTTGAATAGCAAAATGATTTAAAAAATCTTCTCCTCTGAAACCGCAAGGCTCAGAGGTTTCATGTTTGGCATGTAACATTGTATTGTGGCCCTCTACAAAGATTGTTCAAATGCATTGAGATATTTTAATGGAACTTAATACATACATATATTATACTGAGATCTCGATTGGGATTGCATATGGGGTGGGTGGGGTCAAGGTCACCGTTATTAAAAATAGAAAAATGGTTTCCGCTAAATATCTTGAGAAGGCATTGAGCTATTTTAATGAAACTTAATACATAATACCTTATATCGAGACATTGCTTGAAAATAGAAAAACGGTTTCCGCTCAATAACGTATGTGGTGGGTGGTGTCAAGGTCACTATTACTAAAAATAGAAAAACAGTTTTCGCTCAATAAGTTGAGAACGTATTGAGATATTTTAATGAAACTTCATACATAGATATCAGGTGAGCGACCTAGGGCCATCGTGGTCCTCTTGTTATATATTCTCAAAAGGGAGACAAACACATGGCTTGAAGTTTTATTGGTAGATATGTGCGTCCTCCTAGTCTGCTTGATTTTAAGCTATTCATAATTGCTAATTAGGAAATTAATATATCAAGTAAACATATATACTATATTAACCGTCTTAAGTGTTTAGAAACGTAGCCTGTACTCATACACTAATGGCAAAATTGAAAGGTACTGTTCACATAGAGCGTAAGTGCTCCAATAGAAATCGTGCAGCTTTTCTAAGCAACGTGGACCGTAAATTTCAGAAAGGAAAACTTCAGTTGTCATTTGATATCAGTTTCAAACTCGTGAACAAGTTAATATGTTTTATTAATGAATGTCTGTGCGAAATCAATTTCAGTTTCAGTGTTTAATGAATTAGAATGTTAGCCCCATGCATGAGCATTCTCAAAAGGATTGTTCAGCATTACGCTAGTTGTTAAACGTGAATTGGAAAATAAATACATGCAATTCACATAGTATCAATTTTCTCAAAAGGATTGGTCAGCATTACGCTAGTTGTTAAACATGAATTGGAAAAGAAATACATGCAATTCACATAGCATCAATTTTCTCACTAAATTACAACTGCTTTAAGTTTCAACCTGAATTATAGTTATTCTGATAACAACGATGCTGATTTCAAAGTAGAAAAAAATCATAGTTTGCAAATACTTTACATATGATTACATCAACAATTGTTGCTTTGGAAAAAAAAGAAACTAATTCCCGAAGTTTGTTACTTCTTTATTATCCCTTCTACAACGTGCAAACCAAACATGCGTATATTCCATTAGATGCTGTTTCACAAACACGGTGTATTTTACACATCAATCATTTAGAACGATTGTAATGATTACCTTATTTCATTTATTTATTATTTATTTAAAATTGTTGTCGCTATTAATAAAACATACATTTTGTCATTAACTTCAACATAAATACATACACATATATTAATTATTCGCAAAACAAAGGTATTTCACGTTACAATCGGTGTTTTGTTAGATGCAATATTAAGTAAAATATGCAAATTAAAATGTTGACCAGTTTTTTTTATGGCATTCTAGATAAATATACCAATGGACACATGTTGAATGAAAACACTTCTAAAATACTACCAACATCAATTTTATGACAATGACCAGAAACAGAGAAAAGCTAAAGATGTTTTATTGTTTCTGTATAACTAACATTAAAATTTAGCAGTCCTCTTAACTGAACTAATTAAATGACTCTAAATAACGTTCACATTATCTGAATTCAATTATATGCATCGCATACATAAAACATTTTTTAATTCATACAATCAACAATCAAAATATTTTTAATTAAACAAGAATTAGACGGTTGTGTGAAAAATAATGAGTAAAATTATCAAATAATAAGTAATAAATTAGACAAAATGTATTACTTATTATTTGATCATTTTACTCATGATAATGATAACTATGTATTAATATTTATATAATTGTATTCGTCGACTTGCAGATGCAATGCGGGTGACCACGTGATGGTCTCATTTAGTCAACCTTAAATGTCATCGAAAAGGGCCTCAAGGGGGCAATTTCATAAAAAATAATCTGAAATTAACATATTAATACTGGCATATTATAGCGGTTAAAAAATAGTATACATAATGGGAAAAGAGGTGTACACATTCTGTGATAAAAAAATCAATTTATAATATAGGTTGTGTTTGTTTGGCCCTTTTCATGTTTACATTTTGACGTCAGAACTATGAGCATTGTGTATAGCCATAGTTTACATACGTATTAATTCAAACTGAATAGCTCAGTTGGTTAAAGCGATGTCTACTGTTATTTCTTCGCATGGCTCCTAAGTCGTGAGTTCGATACCCGCATGTTTTTTTTTTTTTTTTTACTTTTCCTTTTTTTAAAAATCAAATATCTCATTAAGTATTATATTTGTATTACTTATTTAGTGCACAAGTTTTAGTATAGCGCATGTCTATCATATTTATATTCTTTATAGTGCAATAGGAAACCAATTTTTCGTTGACACAGTCTCTTTTATGGCGGCGCCCGTATGAAACAACGTTTTGTGCTGTTTTTATCCTTTATTTTCATACATCACCCCCACTAAGATGTATGTGTATAAATCAGATGCAATGAAACGAAAAGATTTGATAGTAGTGAATTTCGGGATGCGACTGTTCGCGTGTGATGATAAACACAATGCCACAGCATAATCTCTTTTCAGGACTTGAATTTACTTATTACGATGTATCACTTCTGAATCTTATTTCCCTAAAACATGCAACCGTCATTTATCTGTAATTGGTTCCAGACTACGAAGCCATTAATCAATGTGCCGAAGAATGCCAGTGCTGTAAAACCGCATAAGAGAGTCTTCTTGATAGAGTTATCAGTTGCAAGTTGACATACTTGAGTTTAGGGCTAACAACAAGTCATGGTATTGCGCAAAGTGTATCTTGCATGCAATTGTATCGAGAATTTTATTCGACAGCCTTAATCTAACAAATTGCAATCAATAAGAATTTCTACATAAACACATTCTGACCAAAAATATCAAATAGTATATTTTATATAAATATGTCACTGATAAATTTTCACATGTTTTTGTTAAATTCTTTAGTAGATTATTTTGTTGCGGGGAATACACATGGGGGGGGGGGCGAATCTCTTATAATTACCTTATATAAAAAGGTGACATTAACGAAGTACAGGGGTATTTCAGTACAAAATGTATTTAGCAAATTGTACTGTTTTATTTTTAGAAATTGCCACTACAATTTCAAAAATATATTGCAGCTGTTCCACGTGTGATCAAGTTCCCAATACCTGCTTAAGCCGTTTTGGTACATAAAATATAATTGTCCGTTGTCCGATTTGTGATCATTCGTGTTGATTTGATAATGTGAATATATCCCATAAATTGTCTGATAATTAATAAGCAAACTAAAAAAATCACACATTGCTTCCATATATGGTATTTTATTATGGATAGATGCGTTAATTAGCTAATGTTACACTCAAAGCATTAATGGAGCGTAAGTCTTTACAAATATTCGAGTACGTGTCCACTTGATGACCTCAAGATATTAATCAATATTTAAGTAGCTCCTCGCCATATAATGAATAATAAAATATATAATATGTTTTCCAATTTTGACTAATGAACGGCTAATTAATTTTTATGATAGAAAGTCCTTGAACAAAACTGCTGTTGTTCTTTTTCCAGAATTGAAATATAAGACTCGCAAGAGTAGGCATTATTTTGAAAACGCTGTCAATACTTATTATTCACGTTTATTCATTAGTGCATTCCATTTGCTTTTTACCAGTTATGAAACTCATGAATATCAATACTTTCTGGTATTTGTGAAAGACGTTGGTACTTGACATGTTGTTGTTTCCATTAAAATTAAATGAAAACATTGGCATCATCCGTACATGATTAAAATTTGTAATTTTGATACGCAACGTTATAATGCGGAGTTATAATGGATATATACACATAAGAATATTGTAACGTGTCAATGAATGCTCTAGCAGTTGGTTTATGTCTACCTTTAAACTCTACTTTAATACATGTAATGCTTTATATACTTTCCTCAAAATAATGTCACAAATACTTTATTTGCTACATGTAATGCTTAAAGTTTGTATGTACGATCCTACAACAGATATATTGGCATACATACAATTATGAAAATAAAGTTAATTAACATATATTTCTATTTAAAATGGAATCAAATTTAATAACAAACGTTGCTTTTAATGCACAATAAGCTAGTTTTTAATAACCAAATAGGTTTTGTCTGTGCAAACGGAACCTCAAATACATGTATATACGTTGACTTAACAGTTGGCTAAGGGTACACAACGAAAATAAACGATGCAAAAGTCGACACAAGTACTTATTGATTTCTTTCATATTGAAGTGTTTCCTTCGTCATTTTTAAGTTTTCTGATTAATTTCAAGATATATTGTCACTTTCATCTGCTTATTTTATAAATAATTTATATGAAAGATTGTACATACACATTTTAATATACATGTACATTCCACAAAATAACCTCACAAAATACTTGTATTGTAGTATGTAAAGCCAGATGTACATTTTACAAAATAATCGCACAAAATTCCATTTCAAATTAATATTACTAATATAACTAATACACATATACACATAATGAGACAAAACATGTAATATTATATACATTATTCATTATGCAACAAACTAATTCGATATGATTATAGCACATTTTATTGAAACGTTTGGCTCATATAATATATACAACAACTATGATTCGAATAGTGGACAAAGGATTATTGGTCACCTGCAATCTTCATTCATGTTTTTTGTGGCGTTAATCTTGGAATAACCATATGTAGTTCCTAAGAACTCAGTCAAACTTAGAAAATCGTTACTACACGAAACAGAAAAAAAGATGAGTTAATGGGCAAGAGACTGTTCCCTCAAAACAGATTAAATTGCAATATTCTATGGACAGCGAGATCATTCCATTACTGGACACAATCTTTTGCGGCAGCAAATTAATTGTTCAAATGAAATAGCGTTTTAAAGAAATGTGCCGTCGTGTTATTTTCATAATGCAATGCGTATGATTAATAGGTTGTTTCTGAACCTTGTGATTCCCGATAATTATTCCGAAAGGAATTTTACACATAGTACAAATCTTCATACGTTATTTTAAAGGTGCCATACAGTTACACGTAGCTTTGCAATCTGAAGTAAGTGTGGTCTTTGTTTCAGACGAAGTGAGCTGTTGATTCCATAGATGTGGTATTTGTTTCAGACGAAGTGAGCTGTTGATTCCATAGAGTGTAGTCTTTGTTTCAGACGAAGACTGATGTTGATCCATAGAGTGTGGTCTTTGTTTCAGAAGAAGTAAGCTGTTGATTCCATGGAGTGTGGTATTTGTTTCAGACGAAGTGAGCTGTTGATTCCAATCGTAGAAACGATGACCGATCTTGCTGTATTGTGTGGTGCTACCTTATTTCTTACTCATGTCTTTGAAGAGGTAAAATTAGATCCATGAAAAAGCTTGTTCGTGAAATTATCGATAAAGACACGTTCATCCATACTGATGCTGATGCAGACGTATGGAATAACTGCTAACAGAGATCAAATTCTGGTTGTAGAAATTGCAACAATTTTTTTCACATTTTAAACTGACATAATGAACAGGCACATGCTGCCTTGTTGCAAAGGTAATATATCCGATATTCCGGCTACTCGTAAAACACATGTTGCATTATTTAAAATATAATTGTGTCTTAAATATAATTGGTTTAAATTGCGATGCTGGATTTAACACAGTCGTGAAGCCATCTTTGAGTTGCTGATTTCTTTGTTAGACAACAATGTTAAATATTTAAATCCTCATAGACCTCGCCCTGTCTTTGAGCGAAGGTACTCATGTTGACAGAATCTTTAAACATTCCAGCTTGCTTTCCCGAAACCAGAACACATAGAAGAAAGGATCCATAATTGCGGCAAGAAATTAAGATGACGTCACAGGAGTGTGTAAAGCTTGCTTGTTGAAAATAAAAGCGTGTGCAAGAGCAACCATGCTCAACGGTATTGAGGTCGAAAACAGAAAGGACAGAATCAGTCCAGTATATCTGCCTTTGCCGATATACAATGATGCCAGTGATGTTGTTAATTTATTATTTGGTGATATTGAGCGGATTACTAAAATTATCTTTATATATGAAACCAAAACGCACACAGTTAGGACGAAATGCGCAGATGGAATCAATACATAGAACATCAGAGCGCACTGAATTGGAATCACTTTAGAGTTAACTGGGCAAATTGTTGTCTTTACACAAACCAACACTGTTACCATAATTATCCATACCGTCATAACGAAGCATTTGAACTTCACATGTGTGATGTGTTTGACATAAAAGTCTTTAAAAGTGAACAAAACGAAACCGATCTTAACTTATCAACGCCACGGTTATAAATGCCAGTGCAATGAAAGATGTTGCGATGTGGACCATCATACTCTGAAGATCGCTGTTAACGCATCCCACCAACAAGACGACATTTGCTGCCACGTGAAACGTTAACAGTCCAGATACAATACAATTACATGCCTTTGGTGTTCGGCTTATGCGCTGCATTATCCAGACAGCAAAGAAGTTAAATAGTTTAGAAACAATAAATCCTATTCCAAACAGAACGGCATACAACGTAGTCATTGTAACAAAGTTGAAACCTCTTGAGGTGTTTGAACGGTCTTTAGTATGTACAACTCGGTTGGTATAACAAGTGTTTGATATTTACTGTAATCATATTGTAATGATACGTTATGACGTATTAAAAGACAAATCCTTATTATATTATTAGTTTTATATTTTTAGTTATTAAGTTGTAATTATTCGCTGTTGTCAATACGAGTAGCTTTAACATAATAATATTCGCAATATGCATTACATACACAAAATAACCAGCAAACGTCAAGACATACCTTTTGTGAAGATGATGAACGCAGACAGCAAACACAGGAAATATTTCCATGCCATTCTTTTCCGGTGAAATTATTCTGTCCAGCATTCAGCATAGACTTCCAGCGCACGCGTACATTTTGCTGATGACTGGCATGCGAACACTAAACGATACTGTTTATCTGAAAGTATTAATCGAAACTGTTCGACACTTGAATGAAACGATAGATCTACATTCGCCTTATCTAATTTAATAAAACCGTATCAAAAACCAATATGCCAAATATGGACATGGAAGTTAGCTTGGTTTGACGGTCGAAAAGCAGGTTCGATTACTAGGAACGCTGATCAATATAGTGATATTTATCTAATTAACAAGATTTAATGCAAATAACGATTGTAATATCGAAATAAGCAGTCCATCCTCATCGGTAAAACCTTAAGCTAGATGTTTAATCATCAACGTGATTAACCTTTTTGGCAAACCCTGTGACAATATCAATTATGAAACAAAAAATCCTTCTTATGAAAATGTGCTTATCAACTTAATCTTTACAAGCTGATTGGATACACCAAGAAACACTGGTTGGATCATGAAATAATTCAGTTATGTATATCGCAGTATAATCACATCGTCATGTTCTAATAACACATTGTTTAAGAACGTTCACATGGTGTACCTTCTCAAAATTATGATAGCAGCTCTTAAATAATAGTCTTTTATATTAAACATGCTTAAATAATTTCAGTCTTTTAGCTAACCACTAAGTTCGAATGCATATACATCATTCCTCGGTAAATTTCAAGTTTGTTAATAATCCTGTCCGATGAGGCAAGTATTGTCCTGGCCTCCAAGTTCATAAATGACGGACTGACTAGTTTTTCTCGTCTCTATTGATTCCATGTTCTCCGTGAAACGTTATATCCAGCAGAAAAATGATCTCAGTATTTTAGGCACTATGGCCAATGGTTTTAACCCAATGGCGCCCTATCAAGGGATGCTGTTTGCTCAATTAACTTCATATAATAAAGATAATCGAGTTTTCTGCTTGAACATCTCGCGCCACTGTCAGTAAGAATTCATTTAAGAGCGGGACTGAGTGGAGGAACTGTGAAACGAATGACGCTAGTTGAGATTGACAGAAATTCGTGGAAAAGACAGGGGAACGTTCTCGTTATAAAGAGCTTTTTTCAAATGCATTATCATGCATACTAGTAATAACAGTACAGAAATATTTTATATGTCGAATTTTAATTTTATTTCAGTAATAAACACTAGTTTGAGTGTAATTTGGTACTTTTGGTCTGTGATTAGTGGTCGTTATACGGAATAGCGGGGTGTCCGTATAATCGGGGTTTGCGACCATTGAAATAAATAGGAAACCAATCGGGTCTATTAAAAAGTGTCCGCTTAAGCGGGTTTGTCGTAAAATCGAGCATAGATATATAAACCTAGATGCCGCATCGCCTATTACCCGTATGCATGTGAAATGCGTCTGGACGTCCGCCATATTGGTGCGGTCGTCGATTGTAAACATGGATATGATTTCTTTGCAAGGTTATCCATAATTAGGCTTTTAATTTGATAATCTGAGGAAAAAACTTCAAATTAATATTGTTTTATTTTGTCTTGTGAATATTCTCTCTAATTATAAACAATAACTATATTCGTTCGTGGAATATAATTGTAATTATGAATATAAACGGATTTCAGATGAACACCACTCAGTCTGAATGCTGA
The DNA here is from genome assembly GCA_027627225.1 of Congeria kusceri. Lineage (NCBI taxonomy): Eukaryota > Metazoa > Mollusca > Bivalvia > Myida > Dreissenidae > Congeria > Congeria kusceri. The sequence continues at coordinate 77,508,489 of CM051025.1, forward strand.
AAATATTTCTGCTAATGACAAAGTTCACGTAGCTGACAAATGAATTGCAAAAATTGATGACAACAGTTAATACAACTCAGCTTGAAATGTACTAGCCGTGTAGATGGATTAAGTATGCCAATACATTTATCCTAGAAGGTGTGTGTATTACTCTCATGCATCATCATGGATAATGGTGTTGTGCAGTGCTTAAATAACAACAATCTTCATTTATGCTTAACAATCTGGATTGATTCTGACATTAGACTGCAGAGGCACCATTAGCAAAAATGTTGGAAAACTGGAGCACGGAAAGACAGGTATATAAACAATGCAAATTCAATTTTATGAATAGTGTGTTCCATGTATTTGTTTAAAATGACTGCAGTCTGTTAGAATCTAATTGCCCTGCAATTTCCATTTGCAAAAACGTATGTTATCCTTGTTCAAACACAAGTTATTCATGTTCACTTTGAATTACCTGTCTTTACACTTTTATATTGTATGCTGTTTTTTGTAATTTTTCTTAAAAATCCACTTGCCATAATGGAAATTTGCCATTTTTGTTACTGGTCAAAAGCAAATTAAGATGACCAGCTACCAGCAAAATATTACTGTTTGATGCCTAACTACAGTATTTTTTATCAGACTCTGTTTCAGTGAAAAAAGCTAATTTTAGTATTTTAATTGTATAAATGGATTAAATAATCTACATATCTGAAATGTTACTTTTAAGAGAACTTAATGATTTATGTTAATAAGAAATATAACACTGAAATGTACTTGTTTATTTGTTAAATATTACATTTTTTTTAATTTAAAGGGAAATAGTGTTGACATAATTTAGAAATATGTTAAATCATTTGTCAAGTCCTATTTAAGTAGTTCTTTTCTTCTTTTAGATTAAACAGCGAATGATTTTTCAGAAATATATATTTTCCTTCTTCAGATGAAACAGCCAAACATTTTTAAAAATAAGCTATGTTAACATTACTGGCAATCCGTGTAAATTAAAAAAGTGCAAATTGAAGCCTTCCATCTCTCTTTGATATGTGGGCAAACCTAGTGGTAAACAACCTGGAAATATATAATAAAGAATACTACATTAATATAATTAATGTTGCTATATATTTATTTCATTATATTTAATATAGTCGTGTTTGCAATAAAACGGTACACACCACACATAGTTTAAACTTTTCTTGTTTGCAATATGCATGCAAAGTTGGAACTATGTGACAAAGGCTACAAACACTACTGTTGTCTACATAAATTATTCTGAAAATATACTGAATTTGCATACAATTCTGACTGCAAATATGATATACCTTGTAACATAGGTTTTTACATTGTTCTTGCCTTTTAAAGGTTAGCCACTGGAGGTCTTCAAAGCATTTATCTATTTATTAACGGGTAACCAGGTTACTAAGGCATGGTGGTTTCACTGTATTATAATGTGGCCTCCATTTTTCCATTCTGACCATAGTGTACATGTTTACGCAGGTTGTTGCTTAGAAATACAAATTGGTAGCCACATTTTTTTTATTGTGCCTGTCAGTTTGAAATGAAAATTGTGAATCTTCCTTGAGTTGCAAAGGTGTAATCATGTGTAATGGATATGGTGTCTGCCTTTTGATTGAGTGATTCTGAGTATGATCCATATTAATGGAGCATTTGAATGGTCTTTCTCAAAAAGACACCCAGTACTGATTCTACTCTGGAAACAGAATAATTATTAATTCATTGTCAAAATATATCAATAATAGTCAGGCTTTCTACACAGTAAAACTAAAATAAATAGTTTTAAACTAAATATGATTTTTAATTTTCCTTTATTTTTCCTGGATGGATTTCGTTTTACACATTTTCCCATAAGTAAATAGCAACCATAAACAAACATCTGGTAATGTTATCCATTATTTATTCAACAATATTAAAAAACAGCCAACACAATACACCCAATGTGGTAACTTTTTTCCAAAAAATAATAGATCTGTCTGCTTAAATATTCATTTGTTTTCATATTTTTCTCTTTCTTTGAAGATTACAAAAGGGTGTGATTTATAAATACTTCAGTGAAGGAAATTGATTTTGCTAGAATATATAAAAACCACTTAACAAATCACTGTAACAAACACTATACTACAGAGTCTGAGGCTTGCAGAACTTTAATGATATTTTATATTCTCAGAAAAGTCATGAAATACATATTTAGTGGCAGTATTAATATCAGTCAATTCAAGTTCATGTATGTTGTTGCTGCACTGGATTGAAGAAATGCATGCCATCTTTTTCAAAGCATTAATGGGTCCCTCTGAAAAAAAAAGCATACATTATTTCTGGCATATTTGTATATTTCAAGTGCATGAATTATAATCTGTTAATAATAATAATATTATTATTATACAGCTTTAATAGATAATATTTTATATTACAATGATGTGTTTATCAAATAATTAAAACATGATTTAAATCAAATGTTGTTAAATAAAAAGCAAAAATAAATAAAATAATAATAATAATGAAAACAAGCAATAAATTATTTGTAATAATACAATATAATAAATAATAAATACCTTTTTGTAAAAGTACAATCTAATAATAATAATAATAATAGATCTCTAATAAAAGATCTAATAATAATTATTATTATTATATTATTAATTTATTATTATAATTATTATTATCTAATAATAATAATAATAAAATATCTAATAATAATAATAATTATTATATTATTAATTTATTATTATAATTATTATTATGTCATTTTAAAAATATAATATTATATTATTGCCTTATCCATTTTTGTATTTAAATAATTTTTAAATAACAAGTCTTTGCTTTATTAACACTTACGGCAAATATTAAACTAATTATCATTATCATTTATAAGCAGTATAAACGTTACAATACAATTTTTATTGACAGTTACCTTTGTGAAATTATTCCTCTACGCCTTGGTTGTATGCATTGACAATCTCTTCAGCAAAAAGACGCAAATGTGTTGAGAAATGAAAAAAATGTCCTTCAATTCCAGTATTAGGTCTAAGTGTTTGTTTACAATCGACGACCTTTCTAATATGGCGGACGCGCTGACGCATCCTATTGGATGCGACGCGGCATCTAGTTTTCTATATCTTTGAAATCGAGGTGGTCCTTTAGACGGGTTTTACTATACTCGCATCTATCTTAAGCGTTCCATTTTAAACTAATTTGTTTCCGTGTTTTTATGTTTTGTTTCGTTGTGCACATTTTTACTATTCAATCGGGAGTTCACAGTGTTCTCTTTATTGACCCTTGACCGTCATATGATTATTTAAGTCCGTGTTATTTAGGTCATTCTCCAGATGTGTTTCTTGTTATATTCGCTTTTGTACTTCGAACAAATGTAATTGAAATCTTTTCTGTCCCATTTTATTACTTGTATAGTGTTTAATTATATCAAGGGTTGATTAATTATCGAGTCCATGCACAAGCTGTATTAACTTGGTAAAATTCTACCGGCAGGAAGCAATTACTGCTAGAAGAGTGATTGCGTGCGTATCAAAGGCGATGGTTTCCACATATTTTATAATGTTAAGGAATTGGGAAAATGTCAAAATCCCCATATACTCTTTCCTTTCATTAACTGATAAAAGCGCAATTACACTACACACATTAAGGAATAAATTATTAGTACAATTATATACATAGGCAGATTTAGAGGGGGCGGGAAGCGGCGTACGCGCCCTCTAAATTTGTCCAACATTCGATTTTATTAACTTTACCACCCCTAAGGCATATATATTTCGCTGACATTTGATGTGGTGCTCAATCAATTTATTGCATTTATTAAACCTGTTTTGTAGTATTTTTGATGACCTTGCATCATTCCAATATATACCCTAACATGTAAGAGAGACAAACACAAGTCTTTTGGCAGTGAGTGAATATTACCGCCCAGTCTAAGCCCAAATCCTGTACCCGCGCATGGTATAGCTGTCCCCCGCTACTGTTAGAGACAAAATGTGCAAAACTAATGTTGTTTTATCAAGGGCATCACATTTATGTCTTAAGAAGGTAAGCGGTAATCAAATGATGACCAAGAACAATAACCTGATGTCACTGAATGAATTTAAAATGGATTAGATGTGGTTAAACACCAATTGAATTTCATATATTCTCCGCATATAAAGCAGCTTGTTATATATCAAAATTATGCTAAAAGATGGTTTTGTTGGTTGAATTATGCACATAGAATGTTATAATTTCTTTATAGCGATTAGCCTCCGCATTCAGCATGTTAAGTGGTCAGGTTTTTTGCAACAAAAAAGCTCAAAATCCATTGCGTAATTAACTGTTGGTAAATGCAATCTGTGTACTGCACAAGAAATGTCTTTAAAAAAGACAATCGGCGTTGAAATTAATATTGAGACGCCATTTTTTGCCCTAAATATAATACAAGAGAACCAAGATGATCGGTTACGTGACTTTTCGGACCCCAGATTTTTGCGGTCCCTACTACGAAGACTTCTCGGACCCTAGTTTTGTCGTTCCCTACTAAGGAGACTTCTCTGACACTAGAGTTTTCGGACACCATAAGAACACGTATCGGCCCCAAAATTAATTTGAGATAAACTCAATCATTATTAATATCTGTACCGTGAATAAACCGATCATATACCGCCCCATGTTTCCACCAGTGATACATGAATAACCTAAATACTAGTAATTTACGTAAACATAATTGATAATGAATTTGTCAGGCAAATTTAACAAATTAACATTGTAAGAAAATAATAGCGGGAATGAATGAAAAGTATTATGTATATCAGACTAGTGTACATAGTTATGTTGATTAATATACTATATATGTATCATTAGTATTGCACATAGTGTATTCATGCTACGCAAATGAAGTTAAAACACATGAATGACATTTCGACGTAGTACGAGACTTCTTTCGCCATATTTTACTTATAAACAGATTTTTAACATTTTTATAGATTGAATAACATCTACTATAGAAGTTGATAGAAATTAAGGTGCAATTACAAATAATTCCTAATAAAACGTAACCACAATTCAAATATAAATTAAAATGAACAGTAAGTGTATAAATAGAAATTCCCCATTTATTGAAATTCTCGGGTTTAGGATTCTCCGGACGCTAATTGATGCGTTTGTATTAACACAGCTTTACCGCGCGCCGGAGTGTGTTGCACAGGCTAGAATTAATTCACGGGCACCCAAGTCGGTTACAACATGCAATAATATTTTTACACAATAATAATATAATAGGAAACACAAGCTCCATCAAATTTGCAGAAAAAAGTTTGCCTATTTATCAGAAAAATAACAGAAATTTACCACTTTATATTTTGTGCTTGTCACAAGAAACGCTATTGACGAGCTCAATAGGCAACATTGTACGTTGTGACCGAATGTGGTCCCCGTGAATTGTAGCATTGTAATTGCTATATATAGAGCGTGACGATTATGTTGGCTAAATAGTTTAATAGTTACTTCATTATGTGAATAAATATAACATTCTGATCATGACATACAATGAGTAAAATTGTTAATAATTATGTTCAGTTCTAGAGGGTATGTCGAAAATATATGTTTATAACTTTATTTTGACCGCTTATGTAAACAATTATGTAAATTTTAATGTCCAAAAGTATGCAACAGTTATTGCTATACATTAAACCATGGTTGTAAGTTTGCATTTCCTAAAATTAGAAAATTTGCCCAATTATCGCAATAAATCTAGGTCAAACGTGATCTTAGACAGCTACGCCGAAAAATATTGAATGATACATATTGCGTTTCACGACACATCATTTGATTACATGTATTATAAAGAACACTCACACAGATACATCATAGGTTCAACTTCAAATATTATTCGAGAAATACAAATCTTGCTTTATTCTAAAATGAGACAAATCGAGTTGCACATTAAAATTGTTTTACTTAACATTTTATTATTAATTACATGTACTTATTTGTACGATCCGTTTAGATAAAACGACTTTAATGTTTCAGCTCCGAATCAAAAACAAAAGAAAACTCGTTGTATGTGTATAATCAGCACATACTCTCTTTACGAAAGGTTATTTGATTGGTGACTGTGAATATAGCGAACGCACGTTTTCCGAGTCGAAAGTAGGACACCGTGGACCCACTGCGATCTCTGCACTGCGATCTCTGCATTGGGATCTCGGATCAATCGGGCTGCTTTCGCAAAGCTTAGCAATGTGAGATAGAATAGCAGCCAGTATAGATAGAATAGCAGCCAGTATAGATAGAATAGCAGCCAGTATAGATAGAATAGCAGCCAGTATAGATAGAATAGCAGAAAAGACTTTTTGCCAATCAAGCATATTGTTATCCATAATAGCAGCTATTGTAGAAGACATTTTGCCAATGAAACATATTGTCATCCATAATAGCAGCCATTGTAGAAGACATTTTGCCCATCAAACGTATAATTTCATCAAACAAGCGTTCATTCGTAGATGGTATCTTTACTAACGGATCTAGGGGGCACCGGGCGCGCGCCCCCATAAAACTCCGGACAATACATATATGGGCATATATATAACAATAAAACCTAGATAAATATGCTAATCTTTTTTCGCTTGCGTCGCTCGCTCAATTTGGTAAAGAATGCACATCAATTTCAGTAAAACAGACGCGACCTAGCCCGCCCCCTACGATTTCTTAAGAACGGCGCCAAAGTTCATCGAAAACGAACAAGTTTAGACAATATGTATATATACCTTTATTTGTGGATGATATTGTTTTCTTTTTAAATCCATATATTATATAAAGATGTCAGATGCAATACACCGTTGGCACAGGATACCACATACAATACATTTATACTTTTTGAATAAATATAATTTAAGTTGAAATTCAAGGCAAATCAATTTCTAGTTTCGAGATTAAACAGTTTTGTCTCAATAAATAATTTAGTTCCCAAAAAATCTCAATCGAACAACTTTTTGTTAAATGTTCCATTAGTAATCACACCAAATTTCATAGTGTTGCATGCATTCATAAAAAAATATATACAGTGACAAAGTAGAGGTATTCCACAACGTTGGCGATTTCGTATTTTTTCCGGCACCATATGTCAGCGAAATTGACACAACGTCGGCATTACTTGCCGTATTACTTCACAAAGCAATAATACGTGTATCTTACACAATATTTCGCTAAATAAACATGTTCGTATGTCTGTCCGTTAGTTTGGTTTGATGAAAAAAAAACAGTGAATAGCATATTGGAAACAATTGATGAGCATGACTGTGAACGTGTATTACTTTAACCCTAACCCATAGGCATTCACTTCCAAAAGAGACCATTACATAAAAAATGAAAAATAAAAATATTTCTCGACGAGTATGTGTTTGAATGTAGGCAGCTTCGGCTTTTACATGTTTTAACATGTCCCTGATATACATCATTGAATGTCAAATATGTATTCCGTCGCCAGGCACATCAAACAAGGGCAATTTACTGCCAAAATAGATTCATGACATACAGATAAACCAACAAGTCTTTCGAACATAATACGGTGAAGTATTAATTTATTCAGTGAAACAAAGTGCATTTGATGATGATGATGATGATGATGATGATGATGATGTTGATGATGACGATGATGATGATGATGATGTGCAGTGATTTTTCATATATCTTTTATACGGATCTGTAGCTGATCACTGCAGATCCACAGACAACATAAAGGGGTTATTACTGCACGATAAATAGTTTACGCCCCCACCCCTAACCCGACATCTGGAACCGCCCCTGATATTTGATGAAGTAATCAGAGTTTTATTCATTCAATTAAATTTCAAGGTTACCAGCGAGGGCGGTAGAGGGAGGTTGTTGGAGTTGTTGGTTAAAACATATGAGTTCTTCACTATATTTAATAAGAAAAAACGCGACCGGTTCGAGAAAGAATTAAAACGGTCGCAATTCATGGCTAAATTTCCCTGTTTCTGTCCACGCCTGTGCAGTCATATGGACGTCTCCATTAATGTCCATATTTTCCATTTAACTTATGAGTCGTTGTACGTGGAATGTACCGAGTTTACTGGTAACTAGGTTACACAAAGGGGCACGTGGTAATGCTGGTGAGCTCTTGCTAAAGAAACAAATGGAATTTATTCTTTGTCAATAGTTTGGGTGGAGCTTTCATTACGAGTGGCAACAACAGGAAAGGTTCATAATGAAGATGGTTTTGGTTTTCATGGAGATAGTTATGTTCATGTTGTTCATTTGGGATACATTAAGTTGTCGCTCCTTGTTCGAACTTGTTCAAATGTTATTAATAAAGATTAATTAGACGGGAAGTCGTTCCAACATGAGTACACGTTCTGTATCGCTCTGTAACACATTTATTAAAAAAAAAAAAAATTAACTATTACAAATTTATATCATATATATACTATGATTTATACAGATATTGTCAATCGTACAAGAACACATAGCTGTGTCTATTTGGTTGTGAACTATTTATTGTAGATAACAGGAAATATGTACATACTACATGTATAATATTTTTCACATGCATATATGTAAAAATAAATGTGTTGGTTCACATAAGATAAATTATTAATACCATCATTTCCTAGCTGTGTTTTTTTCTCGCAACGGTAGAAGATGAAGAACAACACTGTTGTTATAGTGTTTTATTATAAAACTGTTTAAAATACATGCTTTATCAATCGGTGAAATGCATGTCGACAGAAAACAAATCCCGTATTATGCTACTCGCTATTTTTCCGATTCCGTATTACCATACTAGCTGGACTACTTTTGAATGACAACATCATAGAGTTATGTAAACAAATATAATCTATACCTACAATGATTAATCATTATTGTAGTTTTTAAACAAATAAAATAAGGTAAATGCACATTTGAAGTTTATCGTGGTATATAATAAAAGGAATATTACGCTAGTCAATTGTTCCAAGAGTATATATTAGTCTCGTGGTTTGCGTTATTTCGTATCACACTCGAGGCTCCGCCTCTCATGTTATACGTCATTACACAAACCACTCGGCTATTACATACTCTTGGAACAAATGACTAGCGTAATATTCCGTATATATCAACTTCTATCTGAAATTGTTGTATTAACTGTTAGCTGTAATAAACTTAGATCGAGTGTAACAAATGCTGACAGTAAAACATCTTTATTACAAGTGCCGTTGTCCATTGGTCAGTTCCTCGGGCCGTATTCCAGAAACATATTAAGTAAAATCGTATTCAGCATTTTATTCCATGTGTACATTAAATTCTATTTAGTGAACACTAATTATCAACTTATTATTAACTATGTTTAGTTACGGGCCTAATTTACGGAATGTCTGATCTCTCCATGGGGTATTCCACTCTGTGTATTGGTCCACCATAAAATCTCTTATCATTATCTGCAATCATTTTTTCTCAGCTGAATGAGCAATGGTTGAGTGCACTGTGTCAATTGCAGCCGTGGATTGATCTCAGCTGATAAGGGTCGCCACACCGTGTCCGCACTGTGACCACAGCAGGGTGCCAATACACAGGGGTACAATATCCCAGATTATAATTTTTTTTTTTTTTTTTTTTTTTTTTTTTTTGGTGGGGGGGGGGGGTCAGATAAAGAAGGATTAAACTAGGCCTTTCACTGTAATTAGATTAATTTATTTATATGTAGTTTAATAATATTACCTTACAAAACTTGAAACGTAAGACAAAATATTTTAAGGTAAACTGAAGCTGTTTCTGGAATACGGGCCCAGGTGGATTCGCCTGAATACCATGCACGGTGAACTAAATATAGTCATTATACAACAATCCTCTTGTTATGCCATAACCAAGATACGACATACAAAAAAGATACATACATAACAAATAAATAAATAATACGACTCAAGTTAAGATATGTATTCATATATACCAGTTTCAAAAAGCACTAAATAGTGCTTGCAATTGGGTGCGAAGGACAAATAATATTATAGTAAAAAGTAGAAAGTAAATTATATTTTATTATTAATTTTTTTGTACGTCGCACGTCGCATTGAATGTATAGGACATGCTTTATCGTCGTTCCTTTCCGCTTTTCAGTCTTGTATAATACGTGTGTGTTACATTGTTATCGAGTGCACCGGGATTCTCTCCCATATGGCCATCGCCCCCAGAAGACTTGTTAGTTGTGTTACCAGGGATAGTGCAAGATACAGGAGACGCCCCGTTCCAGAGACGACCCTGGGTCTTTTAGTGCCCGGTGTGAAGCACCTAGTACACTGCACCTAGGTTTAACGTCTCATGCGAAAGACGAGTTAGTAGGTTATGGTGTAGCGGGGGCTCGAACCTGCGACCCCTGAGTTGTGAAACCAGTGCGTTACCACTAGACCACGGATCCGCCACTGTGTATAATACAGACTGCTGACTTATAATAAATCCATTTTTATATACATTTGGAAGGTATAGTTTGTATGTCATACAGATTGAGACATCCATTATCACGTTGGTTTGCTCAAGTATATGAACAAAGAAAGGACTTCTTTGTCAGAAGTATGAGATTGAGGACCAATTAAGGACCAATTGAGGACCAATCTCATACTTTTGACAGTTTGTTGACTGAAATAAGGTACTTGCGATAAACTCGAAGAACGTACAAAGTTACTGATTTTATCAAGTCACAGCATACAAACATGTGGCGATTAAAGTTCTGAGAAATAAGAAAACTCATATTGGTTGTTCGACAATTTCAGTTCCATTTTATTATTACTAATTATCATATGTTTTACCTCTATCGTGAAAAAAATACGTTAGATTAGCAGACATATGTTTAGAATAAAAATCCAAAATCGAAATAGAAATTGTTCGCAAATGTAGAATCGACGTATAACTAAAAGGCCTAGATGAAGAAAAAGCCTGGACGCTCCATGGGGTATTCCACCCTGTGTATTGGTCCACTGGCCGCTCCATGGGATATTCCAACCTGTGTATTGGTCCACAGGCCGCTCCATGGGGTATTCCACCCTGTGTATTGGTCCACTGGCCGCTCCATGGGGTATTCCACCCTGTGTATTGGTCCACCATAAAATATCTTATCATTATCTGCAAAATGTTCTCTCAGCTGACTGAGCAATGGCTGAATGCGTTGTTTCTGTTGCAGCAGTGTATGTTTCTCAGCTGATAAGAGTCGCCACACTGTGTCCACACTCTGACCACAGCAGGGTGCCAATACACACGAGTATAACACCTCAGATTTGGGGTTGGGGTCAAATAAAGAAGGATTAAACTAGACCTTTAACAATGTGCCTGTACCTTAATCCTGAAGGAACTATGTACAATGAGTACCCCAGTGGTGGGGATGCACTTTTTAAGGTTGTATTTCAACAGCTGCACTGCCATTATTTCTTGCTGCAAACCGCTAATCGAAAAACTGGAATAACGAACAATGTACACTGAGTACCCCAATGGTGGGGATGCACTTTTGCAGGTTGTA
>CM051025.1:77529973-77752473 GCA_027627225.1 Congeria kusceri
GACACTGGAGTTGATGACAAAGGTATACTCCACGTTTCAAGTGAATAACTTATGTAGTTTTGAAGTTACAAGACTTTTGAATAAATACTTTAACCAAATTCAGACGTGGACGCGTACGCGTACGCCGACGACGGGGGAAGATGGAAAGCTCATCTTTTCTTCGAATAGTCGAGCTAATAATAATTTTTATGCTTTGCTTAATCATTATCAGTATCCTGCTTTTAAAGTAAAAAAAAAAATGAAAGTAAGTAATGAAAATAGAAGATTAGTGATTTGTCCAGTAATCCCCGGTATTGCCCAATATCAGATAATAATAATATTGACCAGGCTGGCGTTATTGTCCTGACAGATAAGGCCTCCTTAAGTTTTATTGTTTACCCAAAGAAAGAATAGTTCAATGCAAGAAAAAAAGAAGGATGAATAACTGACATAAGTGTAGACATATTTCAATATCAAGCAGAATAATTTCACAAACATTATAGAAATATGATAAGCGTTGCCATAAAAAATGAATGAATGAACCAGTGGATATGTGCAGGCACTTACAAAAAGTACTGTAACTATGCATATACAGGATCTGCAAAACTAATGAAGTCATTTTCTTAATGACATAAGTTTACTGAGCATTTAGATTTACAAAAACAATTAAAACTGCAAATTAACTGAAGAAAAAATAGTATTGCCCAGTATTGCCCAGTATTACCCACTTTCAGGGTATTGACCGGGCGGGAAAAACCGGTAAAACCTGCCGGGAAAACCCGGGGGTGGGTAATTCGTGCTAACCCTGATTTTAAAGTTGAGACTGTTACCAATAAAACGTGTTCTTCTTAATTGTAACTAGCACAATAAAAAATGGAACATAATAATTGGAACGTTCTTTTGCTCACAATCATTGATGTGTTTATTTAACATGTATTGCTTATTTTGCACAATTTTCACAATCCTACTTTAATTTATGCTGGCAACGATTCTTGTTTTTATCCGCTGTTAGAGCTTGGGCCAACAGCATTAATCTCTGGTCGCAACTCGTTTGGCATTAACCCGACTGAAAGCATGGTTTTATGTCGTTATTCTGAAACTGAACAGAAAATGAATGTGAACCATGTTTTATGACCGTACATTTAGTTTGTTCGTGTTGTTTTTTGCAGATACGCAACTATGGCTATTACAATTATGGAGCAATATATGGAAGAAGTGACCGTTGTGAACCAAACTAACGTCACCTTCAACATAACGGCTGACGTCGCAAAAGAGCTGTCGTTAGAAGATATTTTATACATGAATATCGAGCCCCTCTTTATCGTCTGCCGATACATTCACTTACTGTGGTATTTCATCGGGTTCATCGGTAACATCACTTCCGCCGTGATCTGGAACACCCCACACATGTACAACGTGTGTTCATCCGCGCACTATTTGGTGACTATTTCGATATGTGACTTCCTGTGTCAGTTATTCCACATTATGTATTACCTGAAGCATTTCTGGAGGATCGAAAGCCTTGGGGAGGATGACATGTGCGACTTTTGGAGTATTCTGTACATGATTCCTTTATACATCAGCGAACTACTTTTACTCGGTTTAATAATTGAAAAACTAATATCCATCCGCAACCCATTTCGAAGCGGGTGGTTTTCCCGCCATCAGCGCGCGCCAAAAGAGATAGTTTGGATTGTTACGTGCGTTACAATTCTGTCGTTACTCCAGGCGTATATCTGGAAGGTCGGCAGCAGGGACTATTGTGATGACGTCAGAGATAGTCCTATGACGTTACCGATCTGGAATTGGTTAACTGACGTTTTCATTTACGTCATAACACCCGTGACAATTATCATCATTGTTTTTCTCATACTCCGCGAAGCGAAACATTCCATAATCAGCATAAGTCATCGTCATCAAGGTCGTGCTAACGGCGTTCGTACGTTACGTCAATCGACGATTGTTATTATACGTTTATCATTGTTTCGAGTCTGTGTCACGTTCCCATCAACTTGTGTGCATTTTCTACATTTGGAGTATTTCAATCCAGCACGTTTACCGCACGTATTCTCGCCGAGTGACGTCATTGAGAGTGCGACATGGAAACGCTTTATCAACCTCTATGCGGCAAAATACAGCTTAGAATTATTGTCAACTTCAAAATATGCCCTTGGAGTTTTTGTCTTTGTACTTTCGTGTCGCCATTTCAAAAGAGACTTACGCGCTAGAGTTCAGAGTTTAGTACGTATGACATACGTTGGTTTAAATAACGCCGTTACGTACCTTCGAGAAAAAGTCGCTTCTTGTCGCAATGATGAATTCAATACATCAACTAGATATTGAAGCGGGAGTTTAATAAATGTCAATATCTATTTTAATACAAGTCTCTTTAATACATTTCTTCGCTGCCTTTTTTATCGTTTGCAGCAGTAGTAGTGGTAGCAGCAGCAGTTGTTGTTGGTGTAATAGTAGTAGTAGTAATAGTAGTAGTAGCAGCAGCAGTAGCAGTAGTAGTAGTAGCAGCAGAAGTAGTAGTAGACGTAATAGTAGTAGTAGTAGTTGTTGTTGTTGTTGTAGCAGTAGTAGAAGTAGTAATAGTAGTAGAAGAAGAAGTAGTAGTTGTAGTTTTAGTAATAATAGTAATAGTAGTAGTAGTAGTAGTAGTAGTAGTTGTTGTTGTTGTTGTTGTTGATGTTGTTGCTGCTGTAGAAGAAGAAGCAACTACAACAGCAGCAGTAGTAGTGGTAGATATTTCAAGCACACTTCAGTGAAAGATTCTAATCGGTTCGCCATATAGTCCGTCGCAACGCAGTCAAGAGGTTCTTCACATAAACGTCTTCCCTAATTATAGAGTAATACAAGACTCCAAAGAACAGATGGGAACATAGTCAAGTTTCTAAGCACTCGTGCTTCTTTCAACTTTGAACAATCGGTATTCGTATAAAACAACACTATTATCATATACCGAATGTGTTCTGTTGTATTCACAATTCCCATTGACCCTTGACAAAAACAGTTACCGCCAGTTTCTGGTCGTTGTTGAAGAGCCAGATATCTCTGGTTTTGATTAAATACCAGTTAAAATATATCTTTTGCAAAGACGTGAGCCAAGTTAATTAGGAGATTTAACCAGCGCGGATGTGCACGTTGGCATGTCATTCCTAGTTTTAGATTTTATTTTAGTTTTTGGATCTTGTTTACATAATGCGTAAGTCATTTTTCTTGCATTGTTGATGCTGTTAACATTTTTGCTACACAGAAACAGTACAAGTGCACTGTGGTTGAAAGATGGTTTTGTTAAAATTGTGTAAATATATTATTTTCTGCAGGAAAATGCCTTTATAGAGTTCTGTTGGCATCTTTATACGACGAGATCTCACGTGGCGCTAAACTACCTTCACCATTATGCATTCAAATTAAGTTAAATTAACATTTAGTTATGCGCTTTCTGTTACGATCATGAGATACATGGGCGTGCGTCACAAGCCAAACCCATTTAAAATAAAACTTAACATGAATACTGATCACTGCGAATAAACTGGTTAGGCTAAATATGTTTTATAAATTATATATAGACACGTATTCAAACAAAAACTATAAATAAATTGGGATGCTTCATTTCATATTTTCAATTCAGTAATTAACGACATAGAACTATTTATGAAAGCATTGTATTCCAGAAACGGGAAATATCTATTGAGCCCTTTAATTAACGTGCATAAAACATTTCACTGACCGTGGTTCCTAATCTAGTATTACTGTAATAGTTTTCTTATTTCAAAATAAGTGTAACATTTTATTTTTATTAGTAAGCCTTTGATTTATATTTCATCGTCATCGCCGTTACTTTGAATTCGACCTATAAGTAGCATATACAATAATGATTATTATATCATAACTCTCCCGGTGTTGTTGGTGAAGCAAGAAAAGAAACCAAAATAATGCCATGTCTGCACAAAAAAGTAGAACTCATGACTATGCCATGTCTGCACAAAAAAGTAGAACTCATGACTATGCCTATTCGCCCTGTGTGACCTAGTTGATATATTGACAAAAGAAGTCCAGGGGTCATATTCCAGGAACTACAATCAAACCGGCCACACGTCAAACCGGCCACAAAAAAGTCAAACCGGCCACATAGTCATTTGGAAAAAGTCAAAACGGCCTCATTTTTATTTCTCAGTAATGCTGATTAGGTTACAATATACTAATTCCAATCATTATGTAATTTAATGTAAAAGCGATAAATTTGACCAAAAATAAATGCAACATTTTGCACATAGGAACCCTCATAACCATACCTTTTCTTAAAGAGCATTCTAAGCTGAATTGATTTAAGCAATAAAAAGGGTGTGTCATGCATTATGTAAGAAAGAACTCGACACTAAACAAAGTTTTATCACCATCTTTTTAGCGGCTACTTTCTAGTTGAATGTAACCCGCCTCAGCGCTAGTGTCATACTGTAGTCTCCAATCTTAAAACATATCAGTGATTTAATTGTGCATACCAATGCTTACCCTACCAGCATCTCAAAAAAAAAATATCAAAGCAAGTGTCTAAACCTTAAAACATGTCTTCGAGTTAAACTTGTTGATTTATTTAGAGAGTACAGCCCTACATCTCTTATTTATTTAGTGTATTGTGACCTGATAGTGTGAATTATATATATTTATTGAATTACTATATAACCCAATTATGTATTGTTTGTTTTTATAGTGAACAAAAATTAAAGGATCATAACATAACAAAAATAAATGTATGCACACATTGTTGTATTTTTTTCTTTACACATTACACATACATTAAATATATACCAAAACATAAAACAGTGACATATGTTTATTATGAACACATAATTGTGTTCACTGTATATAGCTTAAAAAAAACAACACAGTTTCACTCTATTAACTGCTTATTTTGGCGAATAATGATATATCATTTGGACTCGCGTGGTTTTCTGGTAGATGGCACATGAGTCGAGTTAAATCTACTCCGTCACTGGCTTGACTAAAGATACCGGTATAATTATATAGTTTATTTGATGAAGTCTTCTTCAGAAGAGATAATTACCAATATAGTAAGCGAGTAATAAGCTTATAAAGGTTAGTTAAAATTCGTGGGTTTATATCACACCTTTTCAAAGTGCGAATGCGTCGTTAGCATATCGGTGTTAAACACAAGCATTATTTCATTTTAAGCAAAGGTGTAAATAAATCAGCAGATCTGTCTGCATTATTCAGTGAAATAAGACAAATATCCCATATATTGGTCTAGAAAAAATACTCGTGTTAAGATGTAATCATACATATACTTGAAGAACGCACTTCAATCATTTGAATAAGAAAATTTCACATGTTTATATATTAAATATGATATATGTGTTATATTGTACAATTACCTAGAAACAATTGTATGCCTAATGCGTATAAATTATTATTGTTATTGTAGTTGTTAAAATAAATGTTGTTGATGTGTAAATAAATCAGTCAATAACTGAAGTCAAGTATTCGATGGAGGATAATTAATATTTGGTTAGTATACATGTGGTTTCATATTTATCGCGTTGGGACCAGAGTTCACTTGAGATAACGATCGGCGTTTACACCAGACACGAAGGTGTTAAGGTGTCATAACATCATGAGTTTTCTGATAATTAAATTTGCAATCTAATGTGTAACACGATCTTATGTTGAATAATGATGTCCGTAAAATATATATTTGCATTATTAATCTATTTGAGTAACTCATCGTGTATTTTTGTTTTAAACTCTTAGTACTAACAAATACCCGAAAGCAAGTACTAATAATAGTAATTAACAATTAAATATTGATTTTGTTATTTTTTTAATACTTAACCAAATTCTTATCGGGAAATTTGAGTTATAAAATTTTCACATCTCCAAATTTATGAAAAACACCAACCTTAAAAAAAATAATTGTATTGCATGGTTGATCGAAGGCTTATTATAAAGTACACTTACTTGTTCGCATTATTGAATTGTCTCATGCTTTTAATGTTCAAACACAATAAAGCAAGATTATCTATTGGTTAAACATTTTCACTTTTGCTGACTAAGGACAAACAATGTAACAAAGGCACTTTTTTATTTTTTAAATTACCAGTAAATATTTGAAATATTTTCTGATTACCCCTTGCTATGTACAAATATTAATTTGCATTGTTATTGAATTGTGAGGCCGGTTTAACTCGTTTGTGGTCGGTGTAACCGTATTTCTCGCAGAGTGAGGCCGGTTTGACTTTTTTGTGGCCGGTTGGACTTTTTTGTGGCCGGTTTGACTTTTTTTAGGCCGGTTTAACTTGTGGCCGGTTTGACTTGCTTCCATATTCCAGAAACATCTTAAGTGAAATCTTATCCTTAGGCTTAACATTGTCTTCTTTATTTTTTATTCCACATGCACATGATATTCTGTTGAAAGTTTTCGCTATTAACTAAACAGTAATTGCATTCACTAATTTATATTTACTTTAAAAAATATTGCCTTGCACTCATCGGAACTTAAGTGAAAATATTTTAAGATGAACTTACAATGTTTCTGAAATATGGCTCCAGGTAATTATCTAGAATGATGATTGAATACAAGAACGCATTGGCATTTCACATGTTTATTGCAATTGCAATGTGTAAATACAAAGAATATTACATCTGGTCCCATATATATGACAGTCTCAGAAATAGCATTAAATAATTTACAAAGTTCCTATACAAGCATTGTTACAAACAATATATATTCAGGGTTGTCATTATCAAATGAAGCAAGCGATTTTTATCTTAATCTAAGCGATTTAGCCTGGGGTCTAGGGGGGCCCCTTGTGATATTACCTATTGCATTTGTTAAATTCCTGAAAAAACAACTGATGTTCTCTTGCTTTTAAACGATGAATTTGATCGGCAATCTGTTAATAATGACAACCCTGTATATATTAGATATAAAATAATCGACGCATGTACATCATTCATGTACATGTGTTTATGTATATGGTGTTCATTAACAAAAATGTATAAAGTTCATCATGGACGAAAACACAAGATCGCGCAGAATTGTGATCTAGATTTGTCTTCGTTAATTTACAATACTAACATATTAAAATTCCAATATAAATGTGATGTATTGATTTCAGTGGAATAATATCTGATATGCACTTTTTGTTGTCAATAAATGACCCATACAAAAATGCTATCATTATTTTATATTTATGTAATCAATGTTGAATTAAAGTTTGTTGCAACCTGTTAGAATAAACATCTTTAAAAATAAATACATCTCATGAATTAATCATTGAGAGCTGAAATATCTGTGACAACTTTGGATTACATTTATACAAAATAAATACAAAATGATTTAAAATGTGCTGAATTTGCTACAAAAACTATATTTTCTATATAATTGTATTTATATACAATATTTGTACATTTTATATACACATTATTAGCTTTATCACAGAAAAAAAAGAAATTATATATGTGACTATATTTTAAGATTAATGATAATGTTGCTAACAAAACATGATAGTGACAGTTTAAAGGGACTATGTCAACGAAAAATGATTTTCATCTCAGAATGGGTACACTCTTTTCCCATTATATATACTGTATTTTAACCGTTATTATATGCAACGATTAATATCTAAATTTAAGATTTTTTAAAAGAAATTGCCCCCTTGAGGCTCTTTTCAATGACATAGTCCCTTTAAATGTTCTGTTGTCACGATTCTGTGTATGAGAAAAACCAAGAAAGATCTCTGCAAAATCAACTGAACCAGACAATATAATTACCTCCCTTCTACTCGTAAACAGACTGCATAATTCGAATAAAAATATTGCACAAAAAGTGAAATTTAAAAAAAGGAGAAATTATGTTTTACGAGTTTAAATTTGGTTATAAACTGATATTAAAACTGCTAATACACATTCTATCAACACACCATACATACAAACATACATACATGTACATATTACTTAACAGAACACAATGACATTTATATCAGGCTACATTGCATTAAATGTTTATGTTTTCTTGAAAAATAATCTAAAGACAATTATATGAATTAAAAGTTAAAAAAAGTCCGTGTGTGCATTTAAACTTTTTTAAAAGCATCTGTATAACAACAGCTGATGAATGTAATGTTAACAACTATTTAGCAGTACTTGGTCATACAAACAAAATTGTAAGACATGATGATGGATTTCGCAATATATCTAATTGTCACAGATAGTGCTTGATTGTTGACATTTCTGCCACAATGGTGGATTATGACACACAATTTTCTCTGGGATAATAAACGTTTACCAACATCAACGAAACATTACATTTGAACAGAGTAGGACAAGTTGTTGTTCTAACTTTGAACAGATTCATACATACAAGCTACAGGGGTGGCAAAATCCATTGTCTGTATTGCCGGGGTTGTCCCAGAGCATGAACGGACAAGTGAAACATTGACAGAATTTACTATATAATTGATTTACGGACAAGATGCAAATAGCATTTTCAAACATGGACAAGTAAAGCAATATGAGATTTTGTTACCACTGAGCAACATAAGAAACATGAAATATAATTTAAGTAATAATAATTACGAGTTGGTTAAGACTTCAGTTATTAACTGATTATTTAATGGAATGAGAAACATAACTGCAATAAAAGTTTGAAAGTGTCACAATGTTTAACACCTTTACTGCCATGTAAAACTGTATTGTCAACAAATTTGTTTTTAAATTAATAAAACTATTAGAGGCGTGTAGTGGAGAAACCGGACTTAATGCATGTGCGTAAAGTGTCATCCCGGATCAGCCTGTGCAAGTCCGCACAGGCTAATCCAGGAAGAAACTGTCAGCTTTTATGGTATTTTCTGTTTCGAGGTAGTCTCTTCTAAACATAAATCCACTGTAGGCAGAAAGTTTTGTCCTGGATTAGCCTGTGCAGACTGCACAGGCTGATCCGTGACAACACTTTACACACATGCATTAAGCCCGGTTTTCCCACGACACGCCTCATTTAGAGATAAACCAATGTTTATATTGTTGATTGCCTTGGCACATTTAAAATGTTCTTAAAAAATAAAACCTCTAAAAATACTACCAAAAAAAAACACAATAAAATAAAAATAGCATACACATTTTGTGTGCAATTTAAAACCTTAATTTTCTTTAAAGTTTCTTCAGATTCAAGAACAATCAATTAAGGATGACTAACTGCATAAGAACTAGCATAAAAACAAAGCATCTTTCCATAATTATAAAAAACAACTTACATTTCATGGTTGTATACATAAACAATATAGAAATATTAACAAAAACTTGTCAATGTTGGTAAACATGCCTTTTATACTAATCCCTGCAGTAATACAATGCAAATGTACAAAGCAACCAGACAGAAACGTAATAATAATTACTTAATACTGGAGTGATGCAAACAGTTGGTGCAAATTAACAAGCCGTACCTTTAACATGCAGTTGAACTGTTCTAGTTTTTCACTGAATGCAAATGTACACAAAGCGGAAAGTGATATTACATTTATGACAATTAAATAAAATTATATATACAACAAAAGGTACTGTTACATTAATGAAATAAAAAAGAAAAACCGACACCACTTGGGCTATGTCGACAGTTGATTGACATTAGCAACGGATGTACAGAAGGAAATACACCACATACACATAGCCTGGTTAATTACTTTCATGCAAACTGAAACGTGCCAGTCGCCCCTTTAGAAAGAGATATAAATCTGTCTATATATCCATCTGAACAGCAAATGTGACACACATATAAATTTACAGGCAGTATAGGACGTGCATAAAATATGTCAGAATTTGCATAAATATTACCTGTATCATCTATTTATCCAGTCACAGGCCCTGAAATTAGCCTAATAACCAGGTCACCTAATATCTCAAAAGTTATTAGGTTAGTTGACCACGTGATGTCGCATCTCCATCAGTAGCTATGACGTACTACTTGTCTATGACCTTACTATTGACTTTTTGTGTAATGTTTTGTATGTACATGTTTGTTGTGGTTTAGTTTTGAAATAAAATCACCCGATTAATTTCTTCGCTTCACCAGATAAACATTCTCCATCCACGTCAATAACCTATTATTCTCTATATGAGGCGCGTCGTGGGAAAACCAGACTTAATGCATGTGGGTAAAGTGTCGTCCCTGATTAGCCTGTGCCGTCCGCACAGGCTAATCCAGGACGGCACTTTCCGCTTTAATGGTATTTTCTGTTTCAAGGAAGTCTCTTCTAAATATAAATCCACTGTAGACGGAAAGTGCCGTCCTGGATTAACAAGGTGGCTGAATGGGTGTCATGTAGAATACAAGGTTCAGCCCACCACCCCGCCGCCACCACCACCCCATGTCATAAACCAAGTTGTAGCTACAGCATTCATGCAAAACATCAATAGTTAAAATCAGTTTTGCATAACTGGCAAACCTTAAGGGTTTTTCACGTTCCAATTAACAATTCAAGTTTGTTTTTTTACCAAAATATGCAACTGATATACAATAATCACAACTCCTTTCAATATTGTTTATTGTATATTGCAGAATATTGAAAGATGGTACACCTGTACTTTCATGTCCCAAAGAAAAATTGTACAAGAACGATTACATGTACCAGCATGACATGTGAATGCCTAAAAATATTTATACGTGTAGTTACTATTTTTATCTTTATGACAATGCTTGACTAACTGTTAACTGGATTCGGGTCAATACTTATTGTCTTTTTTCATAACTTTATATCTTATTATACAAACTGCATTATGTTATGAACATGTAAAAGCAAACGTGACATTCATCACATTGTACCCTTCAACTGAACTTTCGCATGACCCATACTTATTTAGTAACTCATTAATCTTCATCCTGTCCTGTACATGACCTATATTTTTCTGCAGTTATTGACTAAAAATATAACAGGATGGTGAATTCTGAAATTATTTTCTTTTCAACTTTGAAAGACATTCTAAAAATTATAAGAGCAAGCACACAGTATATTTTTTTTATTATATACCTGTTTAAAATCTTAACAAAATATATACTTTATTAATCGGTGAAATACATGTCGACAGAAAAAAATCCGTATTATGCTACTCGCTATTTTTCCTATCCCGTATTACCATACTAGCCGGACTACTTTTTAATGACGTCATCATAGAGTTATGTAAACAAATATAATCTATGCATACAATGATTACCGGTAGTCAATATTGTAGTTTTTAAACAAATAAAATAAGGTAAATGCACATTTGAAGTTTATCGTGGTATATAATAAAAGAATAATACGCTAGTCATTTGTTCCAAGAGTATGTATTAGTCTCGTAGCTTTTGCTATTTCGTGTTACACTCGAGGCTCCGCCTCTCGTGTGATACGTCATCACACAAGCCACTCGACTAAAACATACTCATGGAACAATTGACTAGTGTAATGTTCCATATGTATGAAACACAAAGCATTATTTTTATGGCTCAACATTCCACAGTGTACTTTTGAATGACACACAAAGCACTATTTTTATGGTTCAAAATTCCACGCTATGTACATGTAATAAAGCTTGCTTAGAAGAGTGCACAGATGAGTTAGGTACATTAGGTACAAAGTTTCATTAACAAATACTACAAGAAAGAAATGCAGTGTAATCGAAAACTAACATTAGTTCAAGCAAAAACTAACCTGTGCAACAATTACACTATAGATTTTAAACTTATGCTTCACACACTTGTTCCTTAGTGTAGCATGCAGTAAGATTTTGTACACTGGTTACCATAATACTTGAAAGTACAATGCCAAAGACTTGATAGGGGTAGGCAAAATGAAATACCAAGACATTTATTAAATACAATAGGGTCATGGAAGGTAACCATGCTTGTAAAAAATTGGAAGACATGAATTTATACACCCCAAAAAATAACTGTAAAGTGTCTGCAAGTACGATTTAATGTAAAATGAAATAATAAACCAAGATTATAACCTATCTACCTATTATGTCCTACCCTTTGGGTCAAAATTGCATATACACATGACAGCGAAATATAGATGTAACTTTTG
Source organism: Congeria kusceri (assembly GCA_027627225.1). Lineage (NCBI taxonomy): Eukaryota > Metazoa > Mollusca > Bivalvia > Myida > Dreissenidae > Congeria > Congeria kusceri. The sequence goes on from CM051025.1 coordinate 77,542,033, forward strand.
ATATAAAATTGTAACCACTGTTACAAATTTATGACTGCAGTCATACATTGATAAAGGAAGTTACATTTACAAATATAACTGCAGTAACAATTTATACCAAAGGTAAAACAAGAGGGCCCTAGGAAGCTCACCTGAAACCTTGTAACCCAATTAGAATTTGCATCTCCGAGGTGTGGCTTATTTTTATCCCAGGGGCATAATTTGAACAATCTTAACAAACCTCTGGGCCTTGCGGTTTCAGGTAAAGCTTTTTAGAGTCATTTTGCTATTTAAGTCTATATAAACCATGTGACCCCTTGGGGTGTGGCAAGATTTGACCCCAGGGGCATAATTTGAAAAATCTTTGGAGAGGACCACTATGCAATGTTACGTACTACATATAGGAAAGCTGTGGGCCTTGCCGTTTCAGAGGAGAGGATTTTTAAATTCATTTTGCTATTTAAGTCTATATAAACCATGTGACCCCCTGGGTGTGACTAGTTTTGACCCCAGGGGCATAATTTGAACAATATTTGTAGAGGACCACATAAACATACCAAATATGAAACCTATAGGCCTTGCGGTTTCCGAGGATTAGAATTTTAAAGTCATTTTGCTATATAAGTTTATATAAACCATGTGACCCCTGGGGTTTGGTCAGTTTTGACCCATGGGGCATAATTTGAACAATCTTTGTAGGGGACCACTATAGGATGTTACATACCAAATATTAAATCTTTGGGCCTTGCAGTTTCAGGAGACGATCTGTAAAGACATTTTGCTATTTACTTTTATATAAACCATGTGACCCCCAGGGCATGGCCAGTTTTGATCTCAGGGGCATAATTTTAACAATCTTTGTAGAGGACCACTATAGGATGTTACATACCAAATAAGAAACCTCTGGGCCTTGCGGTTTCTGAGGAGAAGATTTAAGTGTATATAAATCAAGTGATCCCCGAGGCGTGGCCAGTTTTGACCCTAGGGGCATAAATTGAATAATATTTGTAGAGGACCCCTAAAGGATGTTACATACCAAATATGAAACCTCTGAGCCTCGTGGTTTCAGTGAAGAAGATTTTAAAAGACATTTCGCTATTTACGTGTATATAAACCATGTGACCCCCAAGGTGTGGCCAGTTTTGACCCCAAAGGCATAATTTGAACAATCTTTGTAGAGGACCACTATACGATGTTACATACCAAATATGAAACCTCTGGGCCTTGTGGTTTCAGAGGAGAAGATTTTTAATGTCATATTGCTATATATCATATATATAAACCATGTGACCCCAGGAGCATAATTTGAACAAACTTTGTAAAGGACCACTAAAGGATGTTAAAAACCAAATATGAAACCTCTGGGCCTTGCTGTTTCAGAGGAGACGATTTTTAAAGTCATTTTGCTACATATTCTATATAAACCATGTGACCCCCGGGGCGTGGCCAGTTTTGATGCCAGGGCATAATTTGAACAAACTTTGTAGAGGACCACGATAGGATGTTACATACCAAACATGAAACCTCTGGGCCTTGCGGTTTCAGAGATTTTTTATGTTTGCACTTTTTAAATGTATTTTTAGCTGTGGTGACCTACATATGCAGTGGACCGTAACGATTTGAACAACTTTAAAAGAGAGTCATCCAATGATCATTCCTGTGAAGTTTGGTAAAAATCTGCCAATTGGTTTAGGAGGAGATGTCGTTTGAATAAAAAGTTGACGACGGACGAACGCACACACGGACAACGGGCGATCACAAAAGCTCACCATGAGCACTTTGTGCTCAGGTGAGCTAAAAATAGGACAGTTGTCATAATATTATAACTGCAGGTAAACTTTTTGTCTGATTCTTTTTTTTTACGAAATATGTATTTTTAGATTGATTTTATAATTTAAAAATTCATATTTAAATAAATAAATGCACTTTTGACAAAAAGGCATTATATAAGACGTGATTTATTTCGCAAAACAGACCTAGCGCTTAAGTTTAGCATTTGGTCAAAAAAATGTAACCGCGGTTATAATTTTATAACGACTGCCATATTTTATGACTGCTGGTATAAATTATAACTGCACTTATATTTGTATGACTGCAGTCATAGAACTGTAACTGCGGTTACAATTTTATAACAACAGTTACATCTATATTTAGCCAGAAGGCGCATATGTACTTTTGACCGAAATGGTACGCCATACTGTTTGATGTCATTGCAAATGCAACAGTAGTTGTCCCATATCTAGGCCAATATGTTGCGACCAGCCTGTCTTCACATTCATAAATGCTTATGTAACACAAGTCTGAGAAATGACAAATTTAGGAAATTTATGGTAAAATGCAAAACCTAATTTACTGAAAAATTAAAGGCATACACAACTGCAGTGCACCAAATATTAAAATTGCATTTAACATACAATTTTAGCAACATACGATAGCCTTGCTAATAAGGAAGATTTCATATTAAATTCTTAACATAATGCAATGCTTTATGTATATGTAACAGTCAACATCCACAGTGAAATGGAAGTCTAGATTTAGGATATATCAAGTATCATAAGTGTACAAGCCAGCACTGTATGCATCAGATTTGTGCCACTTGAAGTGAGCACATTATGCAAATTTTGAAAGCAAACTATGCTGTAAAAAACTGCAATTTCAACCCATCAGGCAATATCAACTATTCACATCCAAAAGCTATTATTTTCAACAACCTTACAGAATGAAGATAAGAAACTCAAACTTTCTTGGGACAACCTTCATGCTACACAACTTTGAACAAAGACAACACTAATACAGGATGTCTGTTAAATATCAGTTATCAAGGTACAAATGAATAATCTCTGAATAACTGTCTTGACATAAAAAGTTGTAACAAAAACGAAAACTTCTTAGGAATATCCAAAGAACAAAACAGACCGCAAGATTATTTGTAGTAGACTCTGATTTGTAAGTAATATACACATTTCACAAAAAAGATCATATACAACTATTGTGACAAATAAAATATTTTAAAGGTATGCATCTTTACATTTAACAAGAAATGACGATAGTTATACACAATCTAATTTGTGGATGATTTTAAAATGAACACAATGGAAGATGACATCATTTGAAATACAAAAGGTACATGTTTAACTAACAACACTTCAAATAAATGAGGGTTTCAAAAGACATCTCAAAGCAAAGAATGTGAATGTAATGATCAGACAACTTGCAGAAAAATAAATGCACGTCACATGTGTTCCATCCTAGTGCTACAAAACGGAATCAATCCAGGACCCACCCCCGGTGTGTTCCGACCGATCGTCTATGAAGCCAGATGTGGTGAGATCGTCCCGTGAGCCAATCTCAAATCTGTGTCGAGAACTCTGAGTGTTTGTGTCAACATCCCCCTCCAGATCATCTGGATCTTCAATATTCAGTTCTCCCTTCCGCTTCGAGCGTTTGCGCGTCTTTCTCAGACTTTCGCAGCTCATCTGGCTGGATGCCCTTACCAGATTGATCTCAAGATCTCCGTTATCAATTTTACTGTCTGTCTCATCGTCCACGAGGAACTCCTCCACATCTGTGAAGATCATAAGGTCCTGCTGTTCTAAGAACTGAGGCAGTGTTCGCATGTGAGAATTGATGTCACGTCCAGAGAAATCAGATATTTTGTGTCCTCCGTTTGAGTACTTTGCACTAAGGAATTTCTGGCACTCCATCATGGGAACGCGGTCTTTCTGTTTCCAAGGTAACGGCTCGCTGGCCCATCGCACCAACATCTTCAGCGACAGACTGATACAGATGTCTTCTACGAGGGAGTCGGAGTCCTTCCTTAAGATGATCTGATGCCCAGTGCTATTCACGATAGCATAGCTGATGTCCAGAAAATCCTTCGATGACCACCGAATCCTCTGCCCAAACGTGTCCCCAGTGTTGAACATGTAGATCTTGTAATCGAACTTGTCTGAAAAGAACATGAAAAAAACAACATATAACAAGAGGGCCCTGTGGGCCTTGGGACGCTCACCTGAGACTTTGTAACCCAATTGGATTTGCATCCCAAGGCGTGGCTTACTTTTATCCCAGGGGCATAATTTGAACAATCTTAAACAAACCTCTGGGCCTTGCAGTTTCAGGTGAAAAGTTTTCAAGTCATATAGCTATTTACGTCTATATAAACCATGTGACAATTTGGGGTGCGGCCAGATTTGACCCCAGGGGCATAATTTGAACAATCTTTGGAGAGGACCACTATGCAATGTTACATACAAAATATAGGAAAGCAGTGGGCCTTGCGGTTTCAGAAGAGAAGATTTTGTAAGTCATTTTGCTTTTAAGTCTGTATAAACCATGTGACCCCCGGGGCATGACAAGTTTTTACCCCAGGGGCATGATTTGAACAATATTTCTAGAGGACCATTATACAATGTTATGTACCAAATATGAAACCTCTAGGCTTTGTGGTTTCAGAGGAGAATAATTTTAAAAGTCATTTTGCTATTTAAGTCTATATAAACCATGTGACCCCTGGGGTGTAGTCAATTTTGACCCATGGGGCATAATTTGAACAATCTTTGCAGATGACCACTATAGGATGTTACATACCAAATTTGAGACCTCTGGGCCTTGCAGTTTCAGGAGAAGATTTTTAAAGACATTTTGCTATTTAAGTTTATATAAACCATATGACGTCCTGGGCGTGGCCAGTTTTGATCCCAGGGGCATAATATGAACAAACTCTGTAGAGGACCACTATATGATGTTATCTACCAAATAAGAAACTTCTAGGCCTTACGGTTTCTGAAGAGAAAATTTTTAAAGTCATTTTGCTATTTAAGTCTATATAAATCATGTGACCCCCGGGGCGTGGCCAATTTTGACCCCAAGGGTATAAATTGAACAGTATTTGTAGAGGACAACTATAGGATGTTACATACCAAATATGCAACCTCTGAGCCTTGCGGTTTCAGGGAAGAAGATTTTTAAAGACATTTTGCTATTTAAGTTTATATAAATCATGTCACCCCCGGGGCGTGGCCAGTTTGACCCCAGGGGCATAATTTGAACAAACTTTGCAGAGGAAAATGTCACATATCAAATATCAAACCTTTGGGCTTTGAGGTTTCAGAGGAGAAGATTTTTAAAGTCATTTTCCTATATATTCTATATAAACCATGTGACCCCCAGGGTTTAGCCAGTTTTGACCCCAGGGGCATAATTTGAACAATCTTTGTAGATGAACACTATAGGATGATACATACCAAATACGAAATGTCTGGGCCTTACAGTTTCATAGGAGACGATTTTAAAAGTCATTTTCCAATATATTCTATATAAACCATGTGACCCCTGAGGCGTGGCCCGTTTGACCCCAGGGGCATAATTTGAACAATCTTTGTAGAGGACCTCTAGAGGATGTCACATATCAAATATGAAAGCTCTGAGCCTTGCAGTTTCATAGAAGATGATTTTTAAAGTTTTCACTTTTTAAATATATTTTTAGCGCTGGTGACCTACATATTCAGCGGACCGGAAAGATTTGAACAACTTTGAAAGAGGTCCACCCAAGGATCATTCCTGTGAAGTTTGGTGCAAATCTTCCAAGTGGTTTAGGAGAAGATGTTGTTTGAATGAAAATTTGATGACGCACGCACTAACGCACGCACACACGCACGACGGACAAAGGGCGATCACAAAAGCTCACCATGAGCACTTTGTGCTCAGGTGAGCTAAAAATTGAGTACAAAGTAATAAACATGAAAAAAAAATCAGAGTGTACCGATATCTAAGTTATTGAGTACCAGCCATAAATATTAATAAATGCACGTAAGTAAATATCATAAATGCAGGTATGTATACATATAAAAAAGGACGAATTTATGTAAATGTATGCATGTTTGGTAAACCAAGAACAAACATATGAAATAATTCCGGGTCAAGAGATGGAGCTGTTGTTTGTACAACCAGTCTAAGCTGGTTTGATGCAAAAATATGAAAGACATTATGCTGCAATATTTACTGAGCCATGTGACTGAACTACCAACGTCACTCATGCAATTGAGGCCCCCCCCCTTTTCACACAGGATTAACTGCAGGATCAAGATCAATCTTAGCTGATCTTCCAGCTCAACTGAGCCGAATCTGAATATTTAATTTTTGAAATCACTTTTGTTCCAGATTAAATAAACATACATTTTTGTTACATTTTGATGAAAACTAATTTCTATAAGATAGAAATGTATGCGAAGGGAAGTTCATAATCATGTATAATATATGTTTGACAAACAATTAACATTGATCCAGATTTTTGGTGAATGCCATTTTTTTTCTTAACCATGAAAATCAGCCGAAATTTGTTTTGTGAACACGGGGCCAGATATAAACAATGGAAAAAAATGTGAATGTAAAACAGTATATATCTAGATTTAGTAATTATTAGCTGAACATAGGAGTTTTAGCATTATTATGACAATAACTTCGAATTAAGACAAAAAAGCCCCACAATTTTTAATTAACAATTCTAATAACAGGGTTTAACAACAAGGCCAAAAAGCATTACCACAAAGATAATTCAAATATAAAACACAGTAATTAATAAACAAATAAACATAATTAATATTCATGTATCCTATGTAAAAATGATTATTCAAACATGACAATACTCTAATATATTTTGTAAACATGTTCCATTAACAATGTTTACATGAGAAATCAGGAAAATTGTTTTTGTACTTTTCCTTATAGAGATTGGAATCATTATTTGCAATATATAATTTATGTCATATAATGCATTTTATATACTAAATCTACATAATATTACTGATTTAGATAAAAACATGTTTCTAGAGTTACATTTGTGGACTGACAGGCAAAGGAAAGCACTTAATTGCACTCATGGAAGTTTATCAAAATATCTGCATTTCAGTTTTTGATCAATATATGGAATATTATTAAAAAATATTTACTGGTAGTTAAGAATATTATAAGCTGTAATAAATACTGGTATAACATAAAAGATATTTTAATAAAGTCTTATATTTCCACATTTCCATATTTCTACATACTGCATTATTAACCCAGGTTGCATCCCAGTATTCTCAAGATCAACGGTCTACAGATTGAAATATGGCGCGTCGTGGGAAAACCGGGCGTAATGCATGTGCATAAAGTGTCATCCCGGATTAGCCTGTGCAGTCCGCACAGGCTAATCCAGGACGGCACTTTCTGCCTACATTGGATTTATATTTAGAAGAGACTTCCTTGAAACAGAAAATACCATAAAAGTGGAAAGTGTTGTCCCGGATTAGCCTGTGCGTACTGCACAGGCTAAACCGGGATGACACTTTACACACATGCAGTAAAACCGGTTTTGCCATGATGCCCCTCATATAAAGTCAGAACAACCTTATATTTCAATGCATTGGAAACTACCAAAAATTGTGCTCTGATTAGGCGCAAAAAAAAAAAATGTTTGTTTCAGGTAACCCGACCTACCCTAAAAAAATGCCCTGACCCTAGAACATTTCATTGGGTTTGTCAGATATATTTTTGTTTTATTTACCTTTTTTAATAATTAAATGTGTTTTGGATAAATAAGTGTTTTGTTTTGATAGTATCCACTTATAAACAATGTTTAAGGATTTTACTGATATGTTTTGAATATTTATTTAGTTTTAGAATTTTGAAGTTGACCATTTACCAAAAAAAAAAAAAAAAAAAAAAAAATCCCGTCCTACCTACCCTATTTTTTTGGGCATGTTACATGAAACAAACATATTTTTTTTTACGCCTTAACAACTACAGCCAAGTCGAACACATTGCTTTACCTGAGAAACTAAGGAGAAATAACTCTTCTTCAGAAAGAAAAATTACTGAGAATAACAAGGCAATGTAAATTGAACTTTGGGGTCAACATACAAAATTAATATTGTACTCGGCATTAAATACTTCCAGGAGGCAAACTTTCTAAAGATTAAATTAGTCCACTTTGGATTAAGCATTGTGTGGGCATATCTTGTACTTAAGAACTTTTAAACATACATCCAGCCAAGTTAAACTTCCATGCTTGACTGACCCTCAATGCCTATAGATGAGAGCCCAACAAACTTGAAACGTTACAAGGTCCATGTGATCTATGCAGACTTGTCTCACATCAATGTTACAGTACAGAGCTATTTTCGAAACACGAGGGTAACTGAATGATTAAACTCCGTTTGATACTTTGGATTTTAAGTGTTGTTATTTTTTTGTATTATTAAGTGATTAAAATTGGTTACCATTTAGATTTCATGAAATACTTAAGATGTAGAATAATGTTTCTATGGAATAATAAAAATGCTTAATGCCTTTAAAGATTCCAATAGTTTCATGCAGCTAAATGTTTTGTAACGTGCATGTCCTTTCGCTATATATTTTATCAGAAGAATGAATTCTTTTTTTTATTGAGTTTAATGTGTATTGCAGAAAAATATTATATGAGGCGCGTCATGGGAAAACCGGACTTAATGCATGTGCATAAAGTGTCGTCCCGGATTAGCCTGTGCAGTCTGCACAGGCTAATCCAGGATGGCACTTTCCGTCTACAGTGGATTTATGTTTAGAAGAGACTTCCTTCAAACAAAAATACCATACAAACGGAAAGTGCCGTCCCGGATTAGCCTGTGCGGACTGCACAGGCTAATCCGGGATGAGTCCGCACAGGCTAATCCAGGATGACACTTTACGCACATGCATTAAGTCCAGTTTTCCCAAGACACGCGTCATATATTTTATTCTAACATGACATGCGCAGAGTTTTCTGTAAACAAAGAACAAAATTCGCCATTGTTGAATTACCAATAAACAACCCTCTAAATAGTTCTGAAACTGTGCTGACTGCACAGGCTGATCCGGGACAACACTTTACGCACATGCATTAAGCCCGGTTTCCCCACAACATGCCTACCATTCCCAATCCAATTTTCTGACCATTTCCCCCAATTTGAAGTTAAAAATTCCCAAATGTAAGGAAAAAAAACCCAAAAGACCCTGAAAAGATCGACGATGTTCCTGTATTTTACTTTTGTTTTACCCAAGTGTAAACCATAGCTCAAATCAGTTACTGTTAACGGCTAGGGGAAGTAACCGCTGCAAGGTTTGGTGGCGCAGTATATTGGTTACTGTTATCAGTTATACATTGCGTGCGAGAATGGGAACCAGCTGACTGTTTTTGCGAGTGTCATTGACGAGACATGGCAATTCATAACACTAAATACTACAGAAAAAAAAACATTCAGGGATGCAAACCTTTATCTAGCAATGGCTTTTATGGCAAAGCAGAAAGTATAGATCCACAACCGTCATTAACGGCGGAAGATACTAGTAATTTTGTTTATGTTCTGTCAACCATTGACACAGACATTGTCAGTGTCGAGTCCGAGATCAAACTTGTGTCTCTGGGGCAAGTTGTGCAGGTTGATACCCACCAGCATGGCATTTAAAACCATTATCTCACCTGAATGCAAGTTAAAAAATAAATTTAACAAATTGTTTTAGGGTTTATTTCTTGTAACTTACTGTTTTTACATCCTTTTCGTCTGGTTTTAATGAAAGTGGTAAAATTCCGAATTTGGCTGAAAATGCCGTTAATTTTCCCAATTTGATCGGTACTGGTACCATTCCCAAAGTGGTGAGAAAAAACGCTGAATACAGACACCATGTTTGAATATACAATCGCAAACAATCCAACTTTAGCAAACTTGCAACTGGAACGTTGTCAAATGGTTGCTTTTTGTTGCTGTTACCTGATGTTTTCCATTTGGCTGAGCAGAGACAGTATGGCCCTTCAGCGGTCACAACCAGAATGGCCAACCGGTACCGGTACATCTGAAAACACATGAAACAGGGAATTCAGATTGGCCAAATGGTACCAGTGTGATATAAGTGCAATCTCACAAAACATTTAGAATGGCCAAGGGGTAATGGTACATCTGAAAACACATGAAACAGGGAATTCAGATTGGCCAAATGGTACCAGTGTGATATAAGTGCAATCTCACAAAACATTTAGAATGGCCAAGGGGTAATGGTACATCTGAAAACACATGAAACAGGGAATTCAGATTGGCCAAATGGTACCAGTGTGATATAAGTGCAATCTCACAAAACATTTAGAATGGCCAAGGGGTAATGGTACATCTGAAAACACATGAAACAGGGAATTCAGATTGGGCCAAATGGTACCAGTGTGATATAAGTGCAATCTCACAAAACATTTAGAATGGCCAAGGGGTAATGGTACATCTGAAAACACATGAAACAGGGAATTCAGATTGGCCAAATGGTACCAGTGTGATATAAGTGCAATCTCACAAAACATTTAGAATGGCCAAGGGGTAATGGTACATCTGAAAACACATGAAACAGGGAATTCAGATTGGGCCAAATGGTACCAGTGTGATATAAGTGCAATCTCACAAAACATTTAGAATGGCCAAGGGGTAATGGTACATCTGAAAACACATGCACAATAAAATTTCATAATTGGCTAAATGATACTGGTGAGTAAAATAAACTAACGCATGAAACAATTGCAATGGCCAAGGAGGTACAACTAAAAACACTTGTACGATACATTTAGATTTACCATGTGGAATCAGCGTGTGCCACAAGCAAACGCACCAAAATGAAAACTGAAAAATGGTACTGTACACATCAAAACATCTGACAGACTTTTTACCAAAAGCCATCAGTCCGACGGACTTGATGTCAGACAAAGTTTGAGTCGGACCGGCATTAATTTACATAGGAAGTGGTATGACTGTTTGACAGTTTTTACATGGTTTTCAAAGCATTTCTTAAGAAAACATTTTTTTTATCTGACAAATTTTATTTTTGACAAGTTAAATTATAAGTTTTGTCAGACCGAATGTTTGACATATTTTTTTAGCTTTCGGTAAGTCTGATCTAAGCACACAAAGAAGTTATATCATAAGGTACCAGTTGCGCAGCCATCATGTGACACATAAATTTTGTATACTAGACAGAACTGGAAAATCTGCCAAAACGTGGAAAGCAACAACAATAACATTCACAGGGCAATCAATCTGGTTTCGTACAACATCTGGTTTTATAAAAAAATTACATCCGTTTGCCACGTCTCACAGGCATGTTAATTAAACAGAAGTACAAGAAAAACACATTCATCAGCATGTTCGGCACCTTTTGTTTTGTAATTGAAGGTAACAGTTGCCGGGTGGAACACTTTAACATAAATCACACGGCAATTTGACATTCTGATTGAAATCCATTGGTCAAAACAGACAGTATGCCACAGAATATAAATTCAAACTTAACAAGGATTTGTATTCCGGTTACCTAACATATCTGAATCAAAACGCTGATAGTGTAGAAAGACTGTTGGCGAGAAAAGGAAAGAAACCAAAATCAAGGGCATGCAAACATTTTCTTACAGAAAGGACACATTTGTTGGAAAGAAATGTTTACACAAGACAAATAGAGCTACTCATTGTTATACTCCCTACATTCAAAATATTGCTAAATATATCGGTTTGTATGCAAACAACGTAATGCAACACAATAATATGCATAACAGTCAACATGTTGACTTATCCTGAGCAGGCCGAAATTGCCGATGGAGCGTATAAATTTGGGGGCATTTATTGTTAGAGCTGCATAGCCTGCAAAGTAAAAAGTAGGTCAGGCAATTCAATCCCTCGAAATCGCCCTACTAATGCCCGTTGGTATCAGCCAACAGTCTAACAATATATTTTACAGAGTAACTGTATTTCCAGAAACAACACAATTGAGACTACTCTACTACAAAATAATTGTCTAGATCTGGGTCATGTTTTCTAAACTCAGGTATCAACAAGAGGGCCATAAGGCCATAGGTTGCTCACCTGACGGGCTCAGAAACTTGTTCTGCACGCAAGTTTCATGAAGATTCGGCTAAAAATGTGGCCTCCAGAGTGTTCACAAGCTTTTTTTTTTCAATGTGGCCTGGTGACCTAGTTTTCTGGTTTTGAATGTGTCCCAGATATCATTTGATTGATTGGGCCATAAATGTGGCATCTAGAGTATTCACAAGCTTTCTATTCTCTTTGTCCTGGTGACCTAGTTTTTGACCCGACATGAGCTAGATATGAACTTGTCCGAGATATCATTAAAACAAATGTTCTGAGCAAGTTTCAAGAATATTGGGCAAAAAATGTGGCTTCTTGAGTGTTCACAAACTTTTTCTTCAATTTGCCCCAGTGACCTAGATTTTTACCCCACATGACCCAGTTTTAAACTTGTTCGAGATATTATTAAAACAAATGTTCTGAGTGAGTTTAAGAAGATTGGGTAAAAAATATGACTTCAAGAGTGTTCACAAGCTTTTTTATTCAATTTGACCTATTGACCTAGTTTTTGAGCCCACATGACCCATTTCCGAACTCGGCTGAGATATCATAAGAAAAAATGTTCTGAGCAAGTTTCATGTTGATTGGGCAAAAAATTTGACTTCTAGAGTGTTCACAAGCTTTTTCTATAGCCATTGGAGAAAACTGCCCCGTCTCCTGGCGGCCATGTTTTTCAATGGAGCGGAACCATTTTCAATTTCGGCCGAGATATCATAACAAGAGCTGTCGGAGGACAGCGCGCTAAACTTTTCTTGTGCCAGAGTAACTGACATTTTTTTTTTCTAAAACAAGAAATATGGAAATTCCACGAAAACCTAATTTTTTCTAATGAAATGCATTTAAGTCAGCACATCAATAACATTTTTAGTAAAAGTGACCTGGAACTTGACCCCACCCACCCCACCCCATATGCAATCCCAAGCGAGGTCTCGATATAAGGTATCTATGTATTAAGTTTCATTAAAATATCTCAATGCATTCTCAAGTTATTGATCGGAAACCGTTTTTCTATTTTTAGTAATAGTGACCTTGACCTTGACCCCACCCACCCCATAGGCAATCCAAGGTATCTATGTATAAAGTTTCATTAAAATATCTCAATGCATTCTCAAGTTATTGAGCACAAACCGTTTTTCTATTTTAGTAACAGTGACCTTGACCTTGACCCTATATGCAATCCCAAGTGAGGTGACTGAGGTCTCGATATAAGGTATGTATGTATTAAGTTTCATTAAAATATCTCAATGCGTTCATAAGTTCTTGAGAGCGGAAACCGTATATCTATTTTGAGTAACAGTGACCTTGACCCCACCCACCCCATATGTAATCCCAAGCGAGGTCTCGATATAAGGTATGTATGTATAAAGTTTCATTAAAATAACCCAATGCATTCTCAAGTTATTGAGCGGAAACCGTTTTTCTATTTTTAGTAACAGTGTCCTTGACCCCACCCACCCTGTATGCAATGCCAATTGAAGTCTCGATATAAGGTATCTATGCATTAAGTTTCAGTCAAATATCTCAATGCGTTCTTAAGTTATTGAGCAGAAACCGTTTTTCTATTTATAGCAACAGTGACCTTGACCCCACCCACCCCATATGCAATACCAAGTGAGGTCTTGATATACGGTATGTATGTATTAAGTTTTATTAAAATATCTCAATTTGTTCTCAAGTTATTAAGCGGAAACCGTTTTTCTATTTTTAGTAACAGTGACCTTGACCCCACCCACCCCATATGCAGTCCCTAGCGAGGTCTCGCTATAAGGTATCTATGTTTGCAGTTTCATTACAATAGCTTAATCCGTTCTCGAGTTACAGAGTGGAAACGAAAGTTGAGAAACTAGCTTACCGAAAAACTTTAACCTTTATATGAAAAAATTTTAAGTGTAAAAAGGCCCATAATTGTGACGAATTTCAAACTAGAGTTATCAAAGTTGGCCTATGAGTTTATGTTAATATAGAGAATAAGTTTTCTAAGTTTGAATGAAATCCCCTAAGCCATTGCTGAGAAACCAGCTTACAGAAAAACTTAAACCTGTCTATACAGCTTATGTAAAATTTCTGAGTGTAAAAAGGCCCATAATTTTGACAAATTTCGAACTAGAGTTACCAAACTTGGCCTAAAGGTTCATTTTAATGCGGGGAATAAATGTTATAAGTTTGAATGAAATCCATCAAGCCATTCCAGAGAAACTAGCTTACCGAAAAACTTAAACCTAGCTCAGATGCCGACGCCAACGCAGACGCCGGGGTGAGTAGAATAGCTTGCCGTTTCTTCGATAAGTCGAGCTAAACACAAATGTTCAGAGCAAGTTTCATGTTGATTGGGCAAAAAATGTGACTTCGAGAGTGTTAACAAGCTTTTTCTTCAATTTAACCTAGTGACTTAGTTTTTAATCCCATATGACCCAGATTCCAACTCAGCCAAGATATCATTGGGACAAATGCTCTGACCAAGTTTCATGAAGATTGGGCAAAAAATGTGACTTCTAGATTGTTCACAAGCTTTTCCAATAGACATATAAGGAAAACTGAAACCCACCCACCCCTGGCAGCCATGTTTTTCACCTGACCGGAACCATTTTTGAACTCAGCCAAGATATCATCAGAACAAATGTTCTGACCAAGTTTTATGAAGATTGGCAAATAAATGTGGCCTCTAGAGTGTTCACAAGGTATATGTCGACGACGCACGACGGACAAAAGGCGATCACAAAAGCTCACCATGAGCACGTTGCTCAGGTGAGCTAAAAAAAGAACACATTTGTTACTATTTTTGTTTGGATGCACCTGGATTAAATGTTATTTCAATATCTACCACACTAACATTACAAATACATCCAACATTGTCCTGCTTTTCAAATTAATCTACTTAAACTACCAGTAGCAGTATTTCTAAAACTGGTCAAAATACTGTCAGAAAGTTTTTCGGAGTGTTCAGATGCTTAATTTTATCCTAATAAATCAAACACAGACAATTTTGAACAAGCACTTGACTGAATGTACTTTACTGACATCAATGCTGATTACTTTCATTGAACTATGTTGGATAATGATGTACAGAATGACTTTTGTCTGTGCAGACTGCACTGGTTTACAGGGGTTTCTTATCAGTGACCTGACCGACCCTGAAGTAACCATGTACAGTAAATCATGCGGTCTCTTTGAACTAAATACCAATATAGATTGGGTATCATTGACAGGATTACAATGATTGCTATGGCCCAAATGGAAGAGACCAACATTGCACTTTTGGATGGCTATGCCCAGAGACCACATTGCTGGGTTCACAGAGATGCCTAGCAGTGGCTGGGCACTCTTCAGTTTGGATTGTGAAATATTCCAGCTAAACATTCCTGATTGCAGCGAACAGGAACTGTACATGTGTACATACTGCATAACTTGGTTTGCATAATATTATATTGTGATTTCCTTATCCTGGAATGGCATCTTTGCATTAATTTGCAACTATGTGAGAAGGTGTCCGATAATTTCTTTGAAACAGAAGTATGTCCAAGTGAATACCATTTGCCAGTGTTAGAAACAGTTCCAACAACTAACTTCTGAATTACCCACACACAGCAGTTATTTCCCTTGAACACTAACAGAAACTAGTTAACATCAGAAATGTACTGCTGTTAAATAGTATTCAGTATACAAAACTGCTGGGATGGCAAAATCAATTGTCTGTTTTGGCCAGCTTGCTCCAGAGCATGTACAGGCAATAGAAATGTGGCGCATCGTGGGAAAATCGGACTTAATGCATTTGCGTAAAGTGTCGTCCCGGATTAGCCTGTGCATACGGCACTTTCCACCTACGGTGGACTTATGTTTGGAAGAGACTTTTTTGAAACAGAAAATACCATAAAAGCGGAAAGTGCCATCCCGGATTAGCCTGTGCGGACTGCACAAGCTAATCCGGGACAACACTTTAGGCAAATGCATTATGACCGGTTTTCTCACGACGAGCCACAAATATTTCCTAAATTTACTATAAAATGAATGTACGGATA
The DNA here is from genome assembly GCA_027627225.1 of Congeria kusceri. Classification (NCBI taxonomy): domain Eukaryota; kingdom Metazoa; phylum Mollusca; class Bivalvia; order Myida; family Dreissenidae; genus Congeria; species Congeria kusceri. Next base: position 77,557,916 of record CM051025.1, read on the forward strand.
TTTATCAAATGTGGACAAGTATGATAATATGGGAATACCTTGATTGTTCATAGCTATAAGGAATCTATATATTTAAATAATAATATAATAAGATTTTTGGAAAAAGAAATACGAATCAAATGTTAGTGTGAGTTATGGAATCCTAATGTATACTCTAACTTGGCAACATTGTGTTCCTCACTACCTTCAAGAGTTTTCTAAAACTCGCAGGTTTTGCAACACCTAGATATTCCTATTACATATTATTAAGTCTTTTTAAGACCTCCATGTTTGACACAGAGGAAATGAAACTGTAATGCATCAGACAGTGTCATGAATACGGATATTTCAACTTTTTGCATGCAATAAAACACTCGGCAATATACCGTCTATTTGAAAAGTACAATTAAACCTGTAACCTAAATACATATAAATCACAGTTTTTGACCTGACCCAGCATTAGAAGCATGTTGAGAATAAAATGTCCTTGACAAGTACCACACAAAAGAAAGGTCAAAATTTGTTTAATAAAGGCGTCTTATTTCACATGGTAAGCTGAAATTTGATCACTCGCTTTAAATAAAAAATACCGCTTCCGAAAGTTTTGATACTTATCATTCAAAAACATCTACATGCATTTACAAGTGATTTTTTTCTTACAGTTAAATGTTCATAAATATAGGACAATAAAACATATAATTAAAAGGGACACTCACTCTTATACTGTTATATTTAAACTTTAAACCCCAGACAATGCTCTCAAAAATCTTTAAACCAGCTATAATTTATGTTTCAATTAAAGTTTAAATGGCAAATTTGTAAATAAGAAAATAACAAGGGCTGTTTGTAAAAAGGTATGCCCCCTCTAGTTTAAGATTTGGTAAGATATTATGCCCCTAAACATTTTCATCAAGTTTGGTGGAGATCTGATGAAAACTGTTGGACCTGGAGAACAGAAACAGCTAAAAAGTCTAATTTGAGATAATTCAAGGGCCGTAAATTCACATTTGGTTTGGTTAATATCAAACTTGACTGAGAGATAATGCCCACAAAGGTTTTCATCAATTTTGGTGAAGATCGGAAAAACATGTTGGACTTACAGAACTGAAAAGGCTAAAAAGGCCAATTTTATATAATTCAAGGGCCGTAACTACACAGTTCCTTGGGTGATTTTACTGATTATCATGAAGTTTGGTAAAGATCGGATGAAAGCTGTTGGAGTTAGAGTGCGGAAATGAAAGTGGTTGACCGACCTACAGCAAACCAATAGACCCTGCCATCATTGATGGGGGGCATAATAACATTGATAAAAAAAATTAATGTACCACCACAAGACACAATAACTTTGTGTGCCGACATCTACCCACCTCTGCATCAATTGTCTTCACCACTGGTACCAAGTATGCGAGCAGCTTGCCTCCGAGCACTGTTCGCAGTTCTACGCCTGTCGGGATATCCGTCTCCGTGCATGCTGGCCTCACAGTCTTGCATTCCAGAATGGCTGCCTTGTTATAATTCACTAATCTGCAATACAAAGCATTTAGTGAAAGTTTCAAACAAACAATTGTATTCTCAGATGTTTAAAATGCTGCAATCAACATGTTTTCATTGAAACTGATATAAATATTACATGTTTGTTAAGATAAATTCTAACACTGATTTTTGTAGTGACAAACAATAAAAAATTGTTGTTAAACAACCCAATAACCAATGCAAAAAGTAGTCCCGATTCTGAGCACAGCATAGTAAAATGTAGTTCTCATTACAATTGCAAAAATATTTGTCAGATCATGTTAGAATCTAAATAATGTTTACATTATCATTGTTTATCGGCCAAAAAACAACTCTTTGTTGTTCTGATGCGTGCTATTAAACCGCCCACGTGATTTAATTCTTATGCACCAGAACTCCAAATTGTATTTTATTTGCCTAAACAACAATCATTTAAATTTTATGTCTTTATTGAAGTTTTTAACAAGATTTTTATAATGAACAACAATAAAACTTAATTTTTGTTGACCAAATTCTTGTACTGAAAACAATCAAAAGCTTAAAGTGGCAAGAACATGAAACAACTGTAACATGCCATAACCACAATGAAAAAATAATTGTATTCAAAATTATCACATGTAACTTCTTTGTTTACAGTTTCTCATCTGATGTATGTATATTCATTTTGTTTCTATCAATTTAACACTGTTATAAGTTGGCAAAAATCATAAATAATACATCATTTAAAATGCAACTGAAAACCTGCCCAAAAAGGAAATAATTATGCTCTACTACACGCAAATATTTCTGCGAAAGTGTGTTGCAAATAATGGTACATGTAGTCCACAATATGCAGAAATGCAAGTTTGAAATATTATTCTGACACTTGCTTGTCAAAACTGTAATATCAGAGTGCCAGACACTAGTAAAATAAACCCTAATGAAAAATTAATGAAGTCAAAAAGTGTGCATCCTCATCCAACTATTTTTTTTCCTAGCTATATTTACCAAGATTGTTAGGTAAAATCTATATTTAGACAGTAATAGACACTAACCAGTGAAAGCTGTCATTTATAATATGTGACACATAGTGACATATATACATTTGAGGCGTGTCGTGGGAAAACTGGGCTTAATGCATGTGCTGTAAGTGTTGTCCCAGATCAGCCTGTGCAGTCCGCACAGGCTGATATGTGACGACACTTTCAGTTTTTATGGTATTTTATGTTTCAATTAAGTCTCTTTTAAACATAACTCTACTGTAGGCAGAAAGTGCTGGATTAGCCTGTGCAGTTGGCGACACTTTACACACATGCATTCAGTCCGATTTTCCCACGACACGCCTCATATAAAATAGGTGTAGCACAGGAGAGTGAATGCAGTTATGCAATAATTGATTTATGACAACTTAATTTATACAGCTATAATTTATTAGAGGTTTCTATCTCTCACAATAATTTATCAAAGAGAAAATGGTACTTGCTAAACTTAATTAATTTAGTTTGCAGTTCATCATAATACGGATGAAATCACCATATTGCCTGCAGGTATGACAGGCTCTTTTATGTTGGGGTACAATTAGACGCTGTATTTCATTAATAAAGAAATTGTTGTATTATAAATTGATCCACTTTAAATGATACAAAGTCATATTTTAGTTTTTGCACCACATTTTTGATAAAATTGCAGTTAAAACATTACTCAGAGAGTTATTTTATCAGATATCATTTGCACATCATTTGCCATTAAAACAGCACCTTAAATATACACCTGTCCAAGAACAAAGTCTTTACTGTGAATTTAATGACAAGACACAATCTTTGACAGCTTCATGGCCTTCACCCCTCAGTTTTGCTTTAGACCATAACACATTGTATTCATAAACTTTGTTGCCAAAATTTACCACACTAGACCTGCACATTTCCTCTTGCTATGAATCATGAGCAGTTTATTTCTGACTTTAAAGTTGCATTCATGTTTCCTGGTTGAATAATGCATGGCTAGCATAACACCCGCACTCCTTTACTTATGGCACTCCTTTACTTACGAACAAAAGGCATGTAGCCTGAAGTCAACATAATGCCTATGAAATACATGACAGTTGGCTCATTGTACAAAAGACAAGTTATTCAACTAAACTTCAGCAATAAATCATGAAATGAAATTATTCATGCCTGGCAATGGTTCAGAGAAATGAAGTCTGATGAATAACCATGTTAATTCTAAATTGTATTTTGAGCTTTAATAGGCTTATACATGTACTTTGATAAGTTTAGTAAAAATCTAATATGAAAACATAATGACTGTGTTTAATAACAGTGTGACACTATAGGCCTGCAATAACTTTTTTTCAAAGAAACCACATTCTTATGTTTACATAATAGGAGATTTTAAGTACTAATAAAATGACCAGGAAACGCTAACATGAAGTCTTCTCTTTATAACTCATCCTCCACAGCAGGACCACATTCAAGCAGGGTAATAGCTCATGGTTGGCTGATCACTGATCAAGGGTTGAGTTTGAAATTGTTTGAAATTGTTGTATCTGGTTAACATTTCTATATCAGATACAATAGTTTCATGCTCCACCCACAAATATACCTATCTGAAATGACTTATCCACCTCAAAACTAAAGGCAAAGCCCACTCAACAATGACTGCAAACAGACCAGTTGTTAAACCCAGCAGCTACTAATGTACATGGAATGCTAGCATTGCAATTTTATATATCACCCTGGTGGGACAGTCATTTAACCTTCCATTATGGGTATTAAGTTCCAGTTATCAACAATTACACCCTGTCACCTGTGTGTAACCCAGGAAATGGAAGGGGTATTGCCTCCGGAGGCCAATATAAATCAAGTTAACTGATGAAATGACTCAACAATAAACTTATATTGATGCTGAATAAAACATAATGTCATGCATAACAAATAAATGTACATTACAGTGAAAAAAAAGAGTAAGTACTAGAGGTTGGGGGGGGGGGGCGAATATGGAGTAAGTACACTAGAGGTTGGGGGGGGGGGCGATTATGGAGTAAGTATACTAGAGGTTGGGGGGGGGGGGGCGAATATGGAGTAAGTACACTAGAGGTTGGGGGGGGGGGGGGCGATTATGGAGTAAGTATACTAGAGGTTGGGGGGGGGGGCGAAGTTGAAGTACAGAGGACGGAACTATTTCTTCCGAAAAAACAACAACAATAAAAATAAACAAAAAAAATTAACTGGAGTAGACAGGATGTAAACAGGGGGTAGAATACAGCCCCATACCAGAGTAATAAAGAAATCGTTAGAACATTAAACATAGCACTTCATTTTTTTAAATTCAAATGGTTACAATAAAATTATGATTTATTTCTGATATAAAAATGTTAATTTATTATAAGCTCTCATAATTCAATCACTCCACACTGCATTAAACCACTCTGATTGCCGTGTTTCTCTATTGATGGAACCCAAATTCTGACTAGAACCCATAAAAAATCTCAACAACCCATAAGCAGTACGAGATATCTCAAGAACTACCCAAACAACCACTGCATGATAGCCAACTGGATGTGACTGGATCTGATGCACTCAAACCTAAAGAACTGTTCCCCATTCGTTTCAGATAGACAGTGATTTATGTCACCTCCCAGGATATACCAAATTAAGCATTCGTCAATCCTATCAGACTTAATTAATCGGTGTCTCCATTTTCATGACATGTTTGATAATCAGGACAAAAATGTTAGGTTTGTTCTTGTCAGCAAAATTTAATCTGCAGATAAAGTATCCGTAAATCAGAGGTTTTTTCCTTTTAGTTTTAAGGGCCCTCCACAATGAAATGTCAAATGTGATGCAGTTGCAATGTACATGAACACCACTATGTTTGTAACATAGATTCATTTTATTTTCAATTATTTTCAATAAAAATAAACTTCTGCATGTGCTGGTGTAACTAAATTGGTAAGAATCACTTTCCATATAATGGAATTGCAGAATTTCACTGTACCTCACACAAATAGCTTTTATAATTTAATTAAAAATTATTCTACTACTAGAAATATAGAGAAATAAAGATAAGCTGTATGATAAAACAATTATAGTCAGTATTGTTAAATAAACACCAAGATTGTTTTAACAAGGTAAATTTTGCAATATCTGCATGGGACAGGAAACTATAGTCTAAAATAAAATGAAGATGAATGAAAATAATTGTATTCAATTTGGCATGAAATTAGACCAGTGTGTGCTAAAAAAAAATTGTGTAGTTTCCGTATTTTTCTTAAAGCCAAATAAAAAAGTTATGTTTCTGGTCTCCCGCCCCAAAAAATAACGGTAGGTAGGTAGGTATTTTATTTTATTAAAAAAAAAATTATGTTGGGGGGATGGTGTGTGTTCCATATACGTGTCTGTTAAGATGGGACATACAATACAGATGAGTAATGTGTTGACAGATTTTTTGGACCAAAAATATCTAGGGTAGGCAGCCAAAGTATAGGGTAGGTAGGGAGACCACAAACGTCACTTTGTTTTTGGCCTAACACAGAACAGTAAAGCTATATGGATTACCATTTGATAATTTTTGCTCCCATGATTATGAACCAGGAGCATTTTATTAAGAATATAAATATCTACAAAGTATGGGTCAAAGTTAAAATACTGTTTTAAAATGAAAATCAAACATAGCACAGAAAGCATACATTGTACACTCAAATTGAAGGTAAGCTTACTATATATGCAAACAATGGAAAATAATTACCTTTGGTTGTTGTACACGAACATCTTCACACGAGCATCTTCGTCTTTGTCTATGGGCGGCAAATCGAGAAGGAGATTGTAAGCAGTATCGTGGCTTCGGAAGCGTTTACTGGCGGACTTTGGACGTAACCATAACATCGGCTCACCTTTGTCTTCTTTCACTAAGTCTAGCTTGCACTGAAGTGTCAGTTTATGTCCGCGGCCATTGATATCGAAATTTAACCGCATGTTCTGCGTGTAGGGCTCGTCTAGGTGAAGACCCATGCCGACACCATTGTCTCTCGAGAGCACCACGACTTCCGTTGCTGTACCGACTTGTGTAGTGATAGTGTCTTTACCAAATATGCCATGCTTTTTTGTTTTATGCACGAAGATACCAATGTTGAGATTGACCCTATCCCCTGGTAGGTATGGAAAAGTTATCACACTTTTGCTTCGATCATCATTTTCCCACGTCCACTTGTTACCATGCCGCACCAAGTGCTTTTCTAAGCGCACAGTCTGTGTGTTAAAATCTTCTTGGTAAGAGAAAGACAGTTTCACATCAAGCATTTTAACTTTTTTAGTCAAATCGTTTCGAAAGATTTCTAGTGAAGACATGTTTATCATCAAGGATTTGGAGGCACTCTGTCTGTATATGTCTGTGGCAACTTCATCACTTAACTGTTTCACAGACGCGGATTTTGCAATCGGTACCCGGTCCTTCATGGGCTTGTATCGTACCGACGTACGAGGGCCCATGGGCTTTGGCTTTGGTTTGTATTCTTCCATCAGCTCAACGATTCTGGAGTACTCGCGTAAGTCACGCATCTGAAAATAAACAAAAATATCACATTAACAATTAGAAACAGTTGATGCTCCTTATTTCTGTAATTTCATGAAATTAAAATCTCTTTTTTAGGGGAGTGTACCTTTTTATTGGTGTTTTTAATTTTTAGTCATATTAATAAGTTGATTGAGGAACCAATCAATCCTTTGATTATTCGGTATTTTCCCTATAAAAGAAGTCCTCTCTTTTGTAACTGAAGTTGCAGCTGTCATCGTTGTTTTTATGCCCAGTTACTGATGTAGAGCACAAAAGCAACTGCACAGAATAAATAAATTAACAATCTGTAATATTTAAATGCACCAATTTGAATATGACCAATACACATCAATGCAAGGTCGCAGTTGACAGACTGTGCCTTTTGGACTTGCCCCACAAAATGCCAGGTGTGTTTATCTACCGGTACCCACATTGACCACAGCATTTGATCTCCACTCAAGCCCACCAACACAATTACAGGTTTTAAAATGTTGCCCAAAGGCTTAATACGCTGGAAGAGTGACACACTTAGCAAACAATACAGAAGTAGAGCGCTGCACAATTTGCAAACGCAGACTATCTTTCTAAAGTCAATTGAATTAATAATCAATAGCACTTTCTGTCCGGTGCACCGTATAAAAAATTAAAAAATCATCAATATTAAACTTGTAAAATTTAAATATTTATTAAATAGTATAAGAAAAACATTCATATTATTTTGAGTATTGTAACAGATATACCTGACCGCTGAAGCTATAATAGTGGTATTTCTTAATGATTTCACACTATAATCAAATTGTTATTAAACATATTTAAGACAAAAATAAACTTTTCAGTTTTAAATAACTTAATCTTTCAGAAACCAAACTTCTAGTTCCTTATTATTACTTCACTGGCCACACGTCTCAACTATAATTGATCCCAGCACATCATAACCTTTGCTTTTAAACCCATATCGGTCATCTGCTAAAACTTTCCAAATGCTATTGCCCTAACATATCAAGTGTCAAAATATTTTGAAATGATCGTAGTATGCAATATTTTTCTGGTATGCATTAAGTACTAATGATTATTAAATAAATCAAGAGAAACCATACAAAAAGAGGTTATAATCCCCCAAAAATAATTTACTAAATATAGTTTGAAAATACTTATAAATTAAAAGAAGTTACAAACCTTTGTCAATAACGATTTATATATCCAAAGTTTACTCACTTGGTAAACTAAGACAAATCGAACTTCACTAAGTAAACATACTAAACACTTTGTAAAGAAGAACTGAAATACTGGATAGACACTTGCAGTGGCATCAAAAGAGACAAGCAATTTTAAGAAAGATAACTTGCCTAGTGGCTTATATAGCAGCACACCTGTCATTCAACTCTGCATAGCTTAGCTGCAGTGATACACTGTATACAATGCTCATAGCTGAAACTACTTTTGGGTGTTAACATGTTCAGTTAACATTGTGATTCTGTGCTGTACTGTACTGCACACGATTCTGTACTGTGCTGTACTCACTGTAGTACTGTACTGAGCTGTACATGGATGTGATACAGCAATTATTTGAAAAAAATTTAATGCAATAACATGGACCAATATTTTCAAAGACGAAAAACAAAAGTTACAAACATTTTAAAATAAAATAACTGAATGTCTCAGCATGACTTCATCAAATATAATTTTATAATAAGAAAATTATTTATAATGTAAAAAGATACTGAGTAGCAAGACAAATTTGTGCACAATTACTACGGATGGGACCGAATACTGAAATCAATATTCGAATATTTATTTTAGTTATTCAAATATTCGTTTTGTAAATACTTCTATATACGGCACTCTGTCCGAATATTTTCCTATCCGAAATATGTATATTACGTGGATGTAGTTGTTTTACCTTGTTTCAGTGGTAAATGAGCGATATAACTTAGCGAGTGTTACGCAAATATAAACAAATGTAAGACAGGGCTTAGCCTAGGGACACATTTTAGGGAGAAGTCACTTCTCCCTCAGTTCAGTTTAGGGAGAAGTGAGGCCACTTCAAGGAGAAGTGTTTTCCAAAAAGCGCTTAACCATAATTTTGCTTGTTATTACCATCATCAGACCATGTCAATCATTATCATAGTACCAAGTCCATCATCGTCATCAGGTCATTATCATCATCAAATTCTCCATAAATTAATAACAAGATATTTTCAAGTTGTATTACATTATTCTAGTTTCCAAGTTTTTGTTCTGAGTTTCCATTCTAGCAATACACACATCAATAAAAGTTTAAATTTAAATATTTTTTTTATCTAAACGTTCACAGTGCATCATAAAACATTGGAATTAAAAATTAATTATATATTAATTATATTTTGTTTGTTATTAATTCATTTTATGTAAATAAAACACTTCGTTAAAATTACCTTGCAATTATTGATCTAATTCAAATAATAAAATCCATTAAAAACACCAGTCATTAATAATAACACATGCTAAATCTAAGAAGAGTGACAGTGTGACGTAATCAATTAGATTGGGTTTAAATCTGCAAGTCCTTAGCAAAAAAGCTAACAGCAACAGTGTCAGATTGACTTAAAAAAGTCTTTGATGTGACTGCCAAGATGGGGCCATTGTCTAGCAGTTTGTAGAACTAAGCCTGTAAAAAAAGGATTAGCAAGTGGTCAGTGAAAAAAGCATCAATCAATACCACTGTACCTGAACAATGCAAGCACAATGCAAGCACTGTGGGTAGAGCAGTAATGAATTAGCATTCCAGAGGAAATGTCAAGGGTTTGAACAAAATCAGACAGTTGCATGGAATAAAATGGATATTTAAATGGGGTAATGAAATAAACATCTTGGAATTAAAATGGAAACTGTTATACCAGGGAAATTATTGGATATTAACATGAATATTTACATCTAGTATGGATTGATATGTGTTTTGCGTATCAGGTAATTATGTGCGTTTTTTAAATTTACTTTTGATTACGTTCTCTTTTTTATGGAAGTTCACTTCAAAGCTTTTATGACTGGTGTTTGATTGATAATTATTACTATGCGAAGTTTAAAACAGACCGCGAAGTGGACTTCTCCTTCATGAAATTTATGGGCGATGTCAATAGCTCCAGGGCGAAGTTATCGCCCACGTCGCCTTCACGGCTATGCCCTGGTAAGATATTGTTAAATGTATTGTTAATTAATTTGTTAATCGTTCAGAACACAAATTTCTCATTACATAGATTACACGTTGCCTGGGTTTTGTCTAATAACCGCGTAAAGTACTTCCAAGCACATGATGATGGCATTGTTTATTATTCAAGACTCTTGTATAATATACGTTGTTGATATAATGGAGAATAATTTACAAGTGATGTATATTAATATTGACCAGATCATGCTAATTTTGTTAAAGAAATTGATTGGCTGATAATTGATTCATTTTGATTGGTTTACTTAGAGAGTAACTGTTATTTACTGTAAACAAGTTAACCGTATAGATGTCACTTAAGGACAATTAACAACAATGTACGCCTTGTGCAAACTGTAAAACCGTTATCACAACATGGCCCAGTTTTGTTATTTGTGGATACAATGCGTCATATTCGCGCCTCCTACAAACCGTCAAATCGCAGCCCTCCCTGCCAATTATCAATTGTCGTTTATTGGACATGTTTGGCAAGTGTTGTAAAAATGTTACACTGCCCCCGCCCACCTGCTAGGCAAGAAATATGACTGGAATTCATGCTAACTTTGCAATCAAACTGGAAAAAAACATGATTTTTTAAAAGAAATTTTGTTCTTTAGAAAATAAAATATTCGTATTCGTTTTTTTATATTCAAATATTATCCGATATTCGAATATTCGGTCCCATCCCTAATAATTACTCAATAACACAAGTACACAAATACAGGTCCTTAAGGTAATTTAGAATTAAAATCTTGCTGATGCTTTTAAAAAATCATAAATTCTTTTAATTTACATCCTTATGGAACAATTTATATTAAAATTTCTAGAACGTATATCACTTATCCACCATAAACATTTAAACATCACTGAAATGTCTAGGGGGATGTTGTACTTTACTACCTATGGTCTACTGCGTGCTAGTGTCAATCTACCATATTTATAGAAATTACTACAATTCTTTTATCTAATTAAGAATACTGTTTAAATTCACTTATTAAATTGTTTTAGTGTACAAAAAGAGCAAATCCTTGTTTTTTTAAACAAAATTTCTTTAAATAAGCAACATGATTAAAGGGATTTTTAATGAAATTCTCATTGAAAACAGAGAAACAATGTGGATTTGTTATATGTACATGTAATTTATTGCAACACAAAATAAGTATGTAACACAATGAGTAACCATAAATAAAGGTTCTAAGAAATATCAAGGTCTTTATTTTTCGCTGAAAGCTTTTTGAACAATGGTGTGGTCCTGTGTTGTGAGGAAGCTGTAGTACATTGAGAAATCCCACCTGTACTGGTCTGGTATGGTGACCACCAACCAAACTGACAGCGGCTGGGACATGGAGACCACCACAAACCAAACTCACAGTGACTGGGACATAGAGTCGACCACCAACCAAACTCACAGCGGCTGGGACATAGAGACCACCACCAACCAAACTGACAGTGGCTGGGGCATAAAATCCACACCAACCAAACTGACAGTGGCTGGGACATGGAGTCCACCACCAACCAAACTGACAGTAGCTGGGACATGGAGTCCACCACCAACCAAACTGACAGTGGCTGGGACATGGAGACCACCACCAACCAAACTCACAGCGGCTGGGACATAGAGTCCACACCAACCAAACTGACAGTGGCTGGCACATGGAGACCACCACCAACCAAACTCACAGCGGCTGGGACATGGAGTCCACAACCAAACAAACTGACAGCGGCTGGGACATGGAGACCACCACCAACCAAACTGACAGTGGCTGGGACATGGAGACCACCACCAACCAAACTCACAGCGGCTTGGACATAGAGTCCACACCAACCAAACTGACAGATGCTGGGACATGGAGACCACCACCAACCAAACTGACAGTGGCTGGGACATGCAGACCACTACCAAACAAACTGACAGCGGCTGGGACATGCAGACCACCACCAACCAAACTGACAGTGGCTAGAACATAGAGTCCACCACCAATCAAACTGACAGTGGCTGGGACATGGAGACCACCACCAACCAAACAGACATTGGCTAGGACATGGAGTCAACCACCAACCAAACTGACAGTGGCTGGGACATGGAGACCACCAACCAAACTGAAAGTGGCTAGGACATGGAGTCCACCACCAACCAAACTGACAGTGGCTAGGACATGGAGTCCACCACCAACCAAACTGACAGTGGCTGGGTCATGGAGTCCACCACCAACCAAACTCACAGTGGCTGGGACAAAGAGACCACCACCAACCAAACTCACAGCGGCTGGGACATGGAGACCACCAACCAAACTGACAGCGGCTGGGACATAGAGACCACTACCAACCAAACTGACAGTGGCTGGGACATAAAATCACCACCAACCAAACTGACAGTGGCTGGGACATAGAGTCCACCACCAACCAAACTGACAGTGGCTGGGACATAGAGTCCACCACCAACCAAACTGACAGTGGCTGGGACATGGAGACCACCACCAACCAAACTGACAGTGGCTAGGACATGGCTGGGATATGGAGACCACCAACCAAACTGACAGTGGCTAGGACATGGAGTCCACCACCAACCAAACTGACAGTGGCTGGGTCATGGAGTCGACCACCAATCAAACTGACAGTGGCTGGCACAAAGAGACCACCCCCAACCAAACTCACAGCGGCTGGGACATGGAGACCACCAACCAAACTCACAGCGGCTGGGACATGGAGACCACCAACCAAACTCACAGCGGCTGGGACATAGAGTCGACCACCAACCAAACTGACAGTGGCTGGGACATGGAGACCACCGCCAACCAAACTGACAGTGGCTGGGACATAGAGTCCACCACCAACCAAACTGACAGTGGCTGGGACATAGAGTCCACCACCAACCAAACTCACAGCGGCCGGGACATGGAGTCCACCACCAACCAAACTCACAGCGGCCGGGTCATGGAGACCACCACCAACCAAACTCACAGTGTCTGGGACTTAGAGACCACCACCAACAAACTCACAACGGCTGGGACATGGAGACCACCAACCTAACTCACAGTGGCTGGGACATAGAGGTGACCACCAACCAAACTCACAGCGGCTGGGACATAGAGACCACCACCAACCAAACTGACAGTGGCTGGGACATGGAGACCACCACCAACCAAACTGACAGTAGCTGGGACATAGAGTCCACCACCAACCAAACTCACAGCGGCTGGGACATAGAGACCACCACCAACCAAACTGACAGTGGCTGGGACATGGAGACCACCACCAACCAAACTGACAGTGGCTGGGACATAAGAGTCCACCACCAACCAAACTGACAGTGGCTGGGACATAGAGTCGACCACCAACCAAACTCACAGTGGCTGGGACATAGAGGTGACCACCACCAACCAAACTCACAGTGGCTGGGACATGGAGACCACCACCAACCAAACTCACAGTGGCTGGGACATAGAGTCCACCACCAACCAAACTCACAGCGGCCGGGACATGCAGACCACCACCAACCAAAGTGACAGTGGCTGGGACATAGAGTCCACCACCAACCAAACTCACAGTGGATGGGACATAGAGTCCACCACCAACCAAACTCACAGCGGCCAGGACATAGAGTCCACCACCAACCAAACTGACAGTTGCTGGGACATGGAGTCCACCACCAACCAAACTGACAGTGGCTGGGACATAGAGACCACCACCAACCAAACTGACAGTGGCTGGGACATGGAGACCACCACCAACCAAACTCACAACGGCCGGGACATTGATTTAAACCCTGACAACCTATTTGGGAAGCATGTGTACTATCCACTGTGCTAGCCATACGACATCTTCCATTTAAGAACGTAAAAGTTCCGTCAAATTTCCGTCAAATTTTATAAAACATGATTTTTTTTATTAAATTTGCTCCCCTGAGAAAAAAATATTATGTTAATATGATACAACAATAGAATCAAGAAAAATCAAAATAGCCGATGTTATTTTACACTGATGTGAAAAAATAAATAAAAAATTGATAAAAATTCATCGTCTTTTTGACGGACTGAACTTCTAGCTTCTTCACCAGTTCGGCCCATATAGGCATTTTTTGACTAATTCGAACTTTTATGTCCAACAAAGAGAATTTGTTGTTGGGGTATGTATTGCTTTGCATTCATTTTGCTTTGTAATTTCATTTTTTCAATTATTTTGCAAAATAAAGGATTTATAATTATGTAGATTATGAACAATGAATTCCTGTCAAAAAAGCGACGTTCGCAAAAACGGTCCATCTACTCGGTTATTGTGTACGTATGTGGTGGGTGGGGAGTCTAACACAGTGTTAATCTAAGTTCTTTCTTGAGATACAGATGGTTTCTCAAGTTTTGAAGCCATAATCAGAAATTTAAAGTAAAAAAATGTGCGATCGTAATTTCTGTCAATTTTTGTAATTGACGTTCGCACAGTCGTTGCCCAGTTTTACTTGTGACCGGTTTGACTTGACCCCTGAAAAGAAACTGCGATTAAATCCGTGCGTATCCGAATGCAAAAACATGGCCGACACGATGCCCATCATTACGTGATGCAAATGATTTTGTGTAAGTATGTGTCTGTCAAACGATTTGAACGTTCACAATTGTTGACGATGGCAACATTAAGTACTTATATATGTTTGTATACATTTTAAAGCAGAGAAAACATATTATAGTTGAGATGTATGTAGTAAATTGACGAACACATTTTCGTCTGTTGCTACCAATGGCTCTTTATGCTCATTTTTTGACGGACTTACTTGTTGCATACGTCATATTTCGACAGACACAATTGTTGCTATCGTCATTCTTTGACGCCTACTAATGCAACACCATTGAAGTTGAATAAATCAGTATCTGACATGTTTAAGCAGAGATAGTACTTCCTTTACATACAGTTTTCAATCTTTTGTTACTTTTGATAAATGTTGATTATTACAAAAACGGGAACGCTTAAATTTTTAACTTTTTAAAATTGGGAACATAAAAATATCTGTCAAATATTCTGTCAAATTATGACATTAGCAACATAAAATTTAAAATGTGATTAATATTTTAAAAAAAGTCAGCTACAATTTTTATTTTCATGATTTTGTTTTCGTATAATAGCAATCTTATCCTCTATATTCAAAAAACTGCTTTTTTTTATATAAACGAAAAAAATTCTTTGGTTATTTTGACGGAAATTTTATTTTCTTAAATGGAAGATGCCATACATGCTTTGGAATAAAACTAGCCACATCACGATTTATTAATATATATTTACGCAACGAGATACATATCTAATTAGCTCAGACTTCAGAGATGCAAAATCATGTGTTAGCATCAAATGACACACAACAGGAATGGGGCTGGCTGTATGTAAATTGATTCTTCTTTACAAGAATTGGCCTGGCTGCCCCCTACCCTGCTCCTTTTGAGCAGCACCCTCTTCTTTTTCTAATCCTAGATCTTCCCCTATCTTTGTGTCAGTTGCCATCTACACTGTCACCAAACCCAACAGTCTGGGAAAAAATTTGCTTTAGTTTCTAATAATTTCATCTCTAGTGGAGTACCCAAAATAAATCAAAGGCATGATACTTGACACAATAAACTGCTTCACTCGTGATCAAAGAAATAGATATTTTCACTCCTGGCTGTGCCACTCATGAAA
Source organism: Congeria kusceri (assembly GCA_027627225.1). Classification (NCBI taxonomy): domain Eukaryota; kingdom Metazoa; phylum Mollusca; class Bivalvia; order Myida; family Dreissenidae; genus Congeria; species Congeria kusceri. The sequence continues at coordinate 77,573,772 of CM051025.1, forward strand.
ATATCATTTTCTGTGAACACTCATGAAATAAAATACGATCTTACACCAAAATCAACAAATAATCCTCTATATCAAACTGACACTCCAGTTTATTTCAGTTTGGTTCTGATCTAATTCTATCTTAGAACTAATTGATATACAATTGTTTGTCCTTCTGACAGAATAATGGGTCACTTCTCACCTGAAAGTCTCTTTATGACAAACACTACAAATCCACATAGTAAATTGAACAAGCAATACAGATAGGATTAGATATGGTATCAAACAGAGAGATACCTTTCCAAATGAAAACACTTAACAGTCAATGATCCACCGCATTCCTACAGTGCATTGGGGCCATTAAATGTGTGTACTGTTTAGTCACCCCCTGTACGTTGGTAAACCAATTTGCACATGATAAATCAAATTTCAGAGAAATCAAACAACATGCAATGCATACAAACAACATTCCTGCAAAACATTATTTCAAAACAAAAATCAAACAAACTATTATATAGATTGCAAATTAGAAATCCCATAGAGCCTTCCAAATTCCAAATAAAATGGCAACATTTATTTCAAGAGCACGAATTTCATTGGAAAGACAAATTTCACATGCCATACAAAGCAACTGTCGATACCACACTGAGGAATTTCCAGTATAATACACAGAATCATCGCGACGAATAAATATCTTTTGAAACCATAGAACATCTTTTTTGGGAGTGCAGTGCTCCAGCTAGGCCTAAATAGCAGGGCACAGCAACCGTTCCTCTTTGCCCCCACCCTGCCGCCCTCGACACCGCCCTGCCCTCTTTGATCTCGGCTATGCTGTATAAACTACCATATACTAGTTTCATGAGCCGTCATGTCTATATACATGTACTACGCAATGAACCAAAACGGATGCACGCTGCGTCAACTTAATCTCCTGAGTAAAGACCGATCAACAAAATCCGTGGATACATGTATATTATGTCATTTATCTCGCCTTTGATCAAGTAAAGCGCCCGCTCATTTTGACGATCGGATTATGATGCTCGGACGCTGTTAATTAAAATGGCTATTTATTTACCATATCGTCACTTGACATATCCGTACACGAAATTATTAATGTATATGCAGTTTGTGCATCTGGCGAATGCATGCACGTTTTCCACGAGGTGTCCTTGACCTTGCAGAATTTCTAGCAAAACACGTTTTTATCATGGAGATACATGTCAGAAATACGGTACAACACACGTGTTCGTGTAATGAGAAATTATTACTAAAATAGACCGTGAGCACTTGAGACGTTATTTGCGAATAAAGCGCATCAAACCCACATATCACCCGTAGATTCTACGTTAATAAAAATAAGTTAAACTCTTACCGTATTCAAATATATTTTAATCCGATCTAAATTATCTCAGCATAGAAAACCACAAGCATTTCAATATGAAACACGACAAATTGCATCATAATTCTGTACTTTCCCATTTACGGCACAAGAACACTAAAACATTTTCATGTTTGCTGACCTAAAATTTTACATTTGTGATCAGTAACTCGTCGACATTATGTCGGCTTCACATCAAATGCGTTTTGCACTTTGATGCTCAAACAAAATCGTGTGCAGCTTACTAGTAATTAAAATCGCGTAAAAAGAATTTTGGAACTACTAAAAAATGGGTAGGGTAGTAAATGCCAAAGTGTGAATTGTAACAATGAATGTTTTAACAGTTTTATTTAATGTGTAAAGAATTAAAATAATTTGGATTTTTAATGGAAATGAAGGTATTCATTAATTTCATATACTTAAAGAGCGGTTATGAAATTTGGGTTCTCACGTTGATTTACAAAAGCGGAACATCAAATTACAATAATTTCATCAAGAATATTTTGTAGCCCAGCTACATGCTTATTAATGACAATTACATATCTCCGTGACCAAATCGTGTTATGTTGGAAATATGCGCGAAATATTTCTTAACGCTAGCGACGTCATAAAATGCTAGTGGAAAACGTGCCTGAAACGCGCATACTATTTCCTAACGCCAGAGACGTCACGAAATACTCGTGGAAAGCATGTGTACATCTGCTGGTAAACGCTTTCGTACATGTATAATATTTACCACAACCGTGTCTTGTAACAAGATCATGTTATAAACTGACAATGTGCCGTAATGTCAATGTAAATGTATTTTTTTACGTAACGGCGGTTAGCGAGAGATCGTTTGGGTTCTGACTGGAGCGTTTTAAAATCAGTTAATATTTTTTTTTTTTAATCAGTAAATACGCATTGGAATACGTATCAACATTCAAATACAGAATAAACATGTTTTTCGTAATTTGATGAATTGTAAATTCATTTGATTTATTGTAGTTACCTTTTCCACAACTGTATACAACTATCGAAATATCATTGACGGTTCGATTACCAATAAATGTAATGAACAGTCCAACACTGTACTTTGTAATGAAATGCATGTTTTCCATTTTGTTTTTAAGTATTTAATAAGTTTCCAGTCGCATATATAAGTTTTATATTGAAATACTAACTTAAAGAACAGTTTGATTATTTTATGAAATATACATGTTTTCGGACGTTTCATTTCGGACGTATGTTTGTATATAGTAAATACAATCCAATGCATTTGATTATATTTATACTAGGTATAGTTGAAACTGTTCAATTTAAATGCTATTGACAATATTTGGGGGTTATAATTACAGATATTTCTTTTAAATGAATATATTGAAGTTTCTTATAAACACATCCAACATATTTGGAATCAGTTGATGGTTTTTCTAGAATGGCAACAATTGCAGGTCAAACTATCTCTTTTAAATATTAGTTTTGGAATACATACGTTTAACTCAGCGGACGAGAATAATAAAAAAATAAATTTTATCATTATATTACTGAAATATTTCATATTCAACATGAAATACAGGAAACAAATGCCTACGTTAAACTGTTTTATACATAGTTTAAAACTGAAAATTCAAATTGAGAAAGAAATAGCCCTTGGTAATGATACACTAAATATTTTTGAACAAAAATGGAATGGCATCAGATTTCCATAATGCCAGTCCATTTGTATACTATTCACCCTTTGCAACAACTCTATCTCTCTATTTTGTTTTCCCGTTTTTAACATTATAAAAATCTATATAGCTAAATACACGTCATTAATATTATTATTGTTATTACTACCCAAGGTAAAAAAATCCACAGCATATTATTGTATATCCATTTGTCTTGTAAATCAAATATTGTTTTGTATATGGAATTATGTATGCAATATATGTTTTACATTGAATAAAAAAAAAGAAAAAAGTTTAAACATTTAAAATGTCGCACAAGATACAATGATATTTTGTACGTATATTGCGCTGTTACAAACGATTCCTAATGGCAATTATTTGGCCAAATTAGAATGAATTTGGTTAAGAATATAGAAAAATCACTAAAATTGGAAATATTTTATGTAAAAAAGTACTGATCAATTGATGTTTTTGCAATTATTAATGTACGACCTTACGTATCAGCCATTCTTTTTTGTATATCTGCTTCATGCGTTGTTTAAATGCACCATATACGCGTTATATTGTTATTTTCATGGGACAATATAAATGAATGTAAAATTGATAAAGCCCTAGCTTTTAGGTGATAAAGTCCAAACTATTTTTTAAAACTGAATGGATAATAACCAAACTTGTAGAAAAGTGCTTTATGTAAATGCTATAAATGTATGCATTTAAACCAATTTGAGCGAGATTTTAACATGGCTGATCACAAAAGTTCACTACAGCGTTGTGCAGCAATTTTATGAAAGTAAACATTGTTCAGGTTCTTATCACAGTAACACTTTACTGCTGAAGAAATTTTCCAAAAAAAAATGCCAATATTAAAACTGGAAAAGTGCTGGACCAGATCTGATCTGTAATGAATTTATAATAAATGGCAGAGATGAAATTCCTCCATATTTGCTTAAATTGTTTAACAAAATATTATGTCTTGGATATTTTCCAGATAAATGGACCGAATGTTTTATTGTACCCTATACATAACAAAAGAGATTTAAATGACATAAATAATTTTAGAGTGATAACTATGTTAAGTGTGATAGGTAAATTGTTTACAAATTTGATTAAAAATATCAAACTGGGCTGAAAATTACCATGCATGTATAGCTGGAAGCACAAGCTGAATGTCGAGCGAAAATGGGAACAACAGATGACGTACTAGCCCTTTACCGTCCGCATACATGAGTAGTAAGCATTTTAACATGCCTATATCAATACCAATTGCAGCTTTTGAGTACAATATATCCTCCATGTCATTGATATACAAAGAAAAAAGAATCGGGAACAAAACACTCGCCTTGTCTTAGACCTAAATGACTCTCAAATGCAGTTCCGATATCATTATGATGTCTTACTTTTGTGTACACATGAGTATACATTGCTTTTATAACTGTAAAACATCGTCCTCGAATACCAAAAATATCCCTTACCATGTAATCAAATGCATATGTAATACCAATAAAACAACAATAAAATAGCTTTTTTTAAATTAAAAATATATTATTAAATGGTGAAGGACAAATAGGTGTCAAAATCAGCACACATAAAGACTTTATATTATCGGAGACAGCGATACTTGACTTATTAACTGTGAGTAAAATGAATATGATAAAGTACTGGTTTAAGGTGATCTGTGCTCCAGAACATACATTCATTACAATGATATATAAAATTATGCAAGACAATATTGAAAGTAATCCCCTAAAAACCAACTGGGCAAGTTAAGTGAAATGAATTACTGACACTTTTTTCGATGGTGTGGAAGGATGCATAAATGGCTATTCAAGGGCATTATTTTATAGAAATATCTTCTGTTTTGAACTTCACTTTTACCTTAAATGGGTTAACATCGAGAAGGGAAAGTGGAATAATACCGATATTAGTAATATAGTGTTTGCCCAGTTTGCCCTGTTCTCGAAGATGAATATAATTTTATTTTTGAATGTAACATCTACTCACAAACAAGAAAAAAATACAATACATATATCAGTGTATTATAGACATCACCCAAGCATGTTAAAAGCCACAGAGTTATTTTCCCCACAGAATCCAAATACTATCAAGTTACTAGGTGCTTATGCATGTAGAGCTTTTGAAATGACAAATACTGTCAGTTCATTATGATTAATGCTATTGTATTCAGTTACATGCAGTACAGATCACTTTTATGAATACTGTGCATATTACTTTAGTGTTTAACTTGGATAAAATTTTTGCAAAGCATGAGAATATAGTACTGATAACTTTCACATATTACTTAAATATAAATTATTTTTGTAAAACATGAGAATACAGTACAGATCACCGTTATGTATTACTACGATAAAAATTATTTGTGTAAAGCATGAGAATACATTATAGATCACTTTTATGTATTACTTAGATATCATTAAGACACATGTTCTGACCAAGTTTCATGAAGATTGGGCAAAAAATGTGACTTCTAGAGTGTTTACGAGCTTTTTCATCAATTTGACCTAGTGACCTAGTTTTTGACCCCACATGACCCCGATTATGTTTGTAAAGCATGGTAATACAGTCGAGATTACTTTTGTGTATTACTTAGATACAAATAATTTTTGTAAAGCACGAGTATACAGTACAGAATACTTTTATATAGTACGCGCAGATATATAATGTATTTCTCTTTCTTTAAGCATGCAGGCCTTTTTCTGACCTTTTTGGGAAAAAGTACCTTGGCTAAATTGGGAAATTCATGACGTAAAATTTTCAAAATTGGGAAAAATTCGTATTGCTAAATCGTAAGTATAATGAAGAAATTTACAGTTTTAAATCAATAAATAAGAATTTAACAGCACTAATAATTTTAATTTAACTCTAAATTGTGATAAATACATAAGCAAGTTATGCAACCAAGAGTCTGTAAATCATATGCATGTCTCATTTCCTATAAGTATGTGTATATTTCTAAAAAAGCATCACCAAATCTGACCAACTTCACCAAAATAAAAAATTGTGGGATCTACTGTCTAAATGATTTAGTTTTAATGATGTGTTAATAAACATCGTGTAGTGCCTACACTATGTAGGCCGCGAAAATATGTGATAACTTGAAAAGAAATCTTTACCTCCTTATATTTAAATCCTTCCATTAACGGACACATCCACTTGTGTAAATAACAAAATATTTGCCCATAATTCATGTTAAATGTCATCATGATATAGGACAAACAAATCGTTTTTCTTTGTGTTACCCATTTTATTACACAGCTATTAGAGTGTTCTCCCATTGTAAACAATGTCAACGCTAAAATTAGAGGATATCCAAATGTAATGCCTGTATGAAAAAATCGGCTGTAAAGTATTGAACAAATCGTATTTTCACTTTCATTTTCGAAAAAATACAGATTTTTTACAATTGGGAATTTCTGGGTCAGAATTGGGAAAAATAATGCATATTTGGCATTGGGAACGGGTCCGACTATCGGACCCGTGAGAGCAGTAGAAAAAGGCCTGGCATGATAATAGTATTTGTTCCTATTTGTATAATTGCTATTCATGACGATCATGGGCCATGTTGGCCTTATTCGTTTTTTATATGCTACATTGTAAAATTTTTGAATAAACTATATTTTTCTTCTATTACATATAATAAAAATATGTATATGTAATGAAAATATGTAATGAAAATAGCACAAAACAAACCGTCCTTTCCAAAAAATAATTATTTTATAGCGCATTTTTAGCTTTATCCAGTATAAGTTTGGACTTCATTTACACATTTTCTTCAAACAGGTCAGCTTTATCCATAAATGAGCATACGATTCCAAGATATAATTGATTTAAACCAAGGAACCACTATGGTATCAACTAATAAACGTTTGAATGCCCTTCTAGATAAATTATATCATTACTCTTTAATGGTTAAGCTCACCAATTTGTTGATTTAGATGCCAAAAATTAAATAAATAAGTACATGTTTTAAATATTTTGTATTTCCCGCAGACAATTTATATATGTCTTCTTAGAAAAACTTCAATTTCTGGCAATACACTTAGTAAATAATGGCGTTGGACATTACTTTATACATGTATACAATAATTTTGTATATATACTGACTAAAATTGCCGAAAAAATCAAAATATGTACCTACCTGTCAATTGCGAACGATATGTTTTCTCTGAAATTTGATTTATCATCTGCAAGTTGGTTTACCTTCGTACAGGAGGTGTTAGTGAAATCAGGGGATTATCACGATTTTTATAGTGATAATTTTAAGAAAACTGGTCGGACCGATTACCAGTCATTTCAATCGGTCCTTTTCAAACCCAATCGGTCTCAGACTGGCAAAACCGAAAATAATACGATCCCTGGTCACAACCAAGCAATTCATATGTAACTACTGAAAGCATATCCAAATGCAGATAGCGTAGAATGACTGTTAGCGACAAAAGCAAAGATACCAAAATAAAGGAAAATTTTCTAACAGAAAGCATACATTTGTTTGAATAAAACAGAATTCATGCAAAGCCATTTTTACACAAGACAAATCAAACTACTCAATGTTGTACTTACTATTTCAACATCTTGGTAGATAATTATATAAGTTTGTATGCAAACGAAATAATATGCATAAAAGTCAACATGTCGACTAATCCTGAACGGGCTGAAACAGATGATGGAGTGTATAAATTTGGGGGTAACAATTGTGAGTACTTCCTAGCCTGCAAAGTAGGTCACGCTATTCAATTTCTTAAAATCGCCCTACCAAAGACAGTTGGCTTCCACTAATAGTCTAAAAAGCAAGTAAAGTATCACCTTGGAAAGCACAAGTTCTTTTCAAATTAATAAATCATGTTGCTGTCACTAATGTTCACATTCATATATTAGAGCAACTGACTGATCACTTGTGGATTTATAAACACAACTCTGTTTGATCTACACAAAACAATGTCAACAGAATGAAAATGTTTTAACATTAGACATCTCCAACGAACAATGCAGTCCTGACTTTAAGAATGTCTTATCGCTTTGCAGTTTGCCAATTAACTCTTCTAGATAATAACTGGTATAAAGAAAATCAACTGCAGCGGCTGCCTCCACTTTTCCTCTTATGTTTTTTCTATCATTTCTAGGGATGGGACCGAATACTTGAATATTCGAATATTGGATACTATTCCAATATAAAAAAACGAATACAAATATTCGATTTTCTCATTTATTTAAAGAACAAAATGTCTTAAAAAATCAGGGTTTTTTTTCAGTTTGATTGCAAAGTTAACATGAATTCCAGTCGTATTTCCTGCCTAGCAGGTGGGCGGGGACAGTGTAACGTTTTTACAACACATGCTAAACATGTCCAATTAACGACAATTGATAATTGGCAGGGGGGCCACGTCTGTACAAGGGCCGCGAGTTAACGGTTTGTAGGAGGCGCGAATATGACGCATTGTATCCACAAATAACAAAACTGGGCCATGTTGTGATAACGGTTTCACAGTTTGCACAAGGCATACATTGTTGTTTATTATCCTTAAGTGACATCTATACCGTTAACTTGTTTACAGTAAATTACAATTACTCTCTAAGTAAACCAATCAAAATGAATCCATTATCAGCCAATCAATCTCTTTAACAAAATTAGCATGATCTGATCAATCTTACTATACGTCACTTGTAAATTATTTTCCATTATATCAACACCGTATATTATACAAGAGTCTTTATTATTAAACAATGCCACCATCACGTGCTTGGAAGTACTTTATGCGGTCATTAGACAAAACCCCGGCAACGTGTAATCTGCACAGCAGATACAATCTTCATGGTTCAAAAAAAAAACGGAACGATTAACAAATTAATTAACAATACATTTAACAATATCTTACATTTCTTGATATTTGCCTAACACTCACTAAGTTATATCGCTCATTAACCACTAAAACAAGGTAAAATAACTACATACACGTAGTATACATATTTCGGATAGGTAAATATTCGGACAGGGTGCCGTATATAGTAGTATATGGTAGTATTTACAAAACGAATATTCAAATATATTCGAATACCTAAAACGAATATTCGAATATTGATTTCAGTATTCGGTCCCATCCCTAATAATTTCAAAATGAACTTTTAAAATATGCACATTGTATTCAGTGTCAGCTTGGCATACATGTATATCAGTGTCATGTGACCTATCACTGAACCCTGAGACAGTGTGCCATTTCCAATTAAAAGTAATAGATTCTAGGCCAATAGCCAATACCTGTCCACGGTCAACAGGTCTGGTGGACACACAAAGGCCATTAAAATAGACCAACCAGTTAATTCAACCCCTCTGAAATGAGAATGCTAGGTATTCTGCCCAGCTTTGTGAACCTTAGTTCACTGAACTGTGGTATTGTCTGGCAACATTGACAATACACATTTGATTATTCCTTTGGATAGGTGTTTCGGATTTGCTTTGTCATATCGTAGTTTGATATTGATTGAATGAATTGTATATTGTATGTTATGGGTGTTCACAACAATTAAAAAGGTGAGCAAGTTACGTTTGCTGTTTGAGAATGCAAAAAACACACTGGTGTGTAGATGTATACTATAGACTATACATACATGAATGAATTTTCGGTCGGTCAATTTTTACTTCGGTCCGGCATGTTTTGACTGGTTGTTGGACCGAATGTCTGAGACTTTTTTTTAGCTTTCGGGAAGTCTGTATACGGCAAGGCCGAGATTTAAGAGGGCAGGGCGAGATCAAAGGCGGCAGGGCAGGGGTCGAGGGCGGCAGGATGCTGCGCCCTGTAATTTAGGCCTAGCTGGAGCACTGTAGCCATATAAGGAAAACTGCCCAGCCCCGTGGCGGCCATGTTTTTTAACGAGAAATCTTGGCCGAGAAATCATAAGAACAAATGTTCTGAGCAAGTTTCATGTTGATTGGGCAAAAAATATGACTTCTAGAGTGTTCACAACCTTTTTCTATAGCCATATAGGGAAAACTGGCCCGCCCCTGGTGGCCACGTTTTTCATCAGAGCGGAACCATTTTCAAACTCGGCCGAGATATCATAAGAACAAATATTCTGAGCAAGTTTCATGTTGATTAGGCAAAAAATGCCTAATTTCTTATTTTATTTCTTAATTTTACGAAATTACAATATATGTGCAATAATACAGAATGCATAAGAAATAAGAACCAGGGTCTAACGAACCATAGGCGTAGTGTAAACACCACTTGACAAACTACTTCACATCTTTTGTATTAATCTACCAACAATAACCATGGTGTCATTGATGATACTTGCAGAACTCTCTGTGTTGCCAAACAAACAATATGCGCTTATGGTGTAATTAAAGGTGTTGACACTGATACTTCTCAACACCTCTCAATACAGCGAAAATACTTTTAGTGTAATGTATCCACGTTTGTAGATAGCGATTTTCACGATAAAGATATTTTCGGTGTTGATAAACAATGGACGCAAAATTTAAGATTTTGATGTGTTACGAAGCATTTAGAAGCTTCTTAATCGCAGAATTTTTTTTCCCACAAACAGGTAATACTGTATCTGAACAACGCAAATACTGGAGCATAAATGAATTAGCATTCTATGAAAATAAAAACAAATAGGACTTGGTTCATTAATAAAAAGAAAGCGTTCTTCTACGGCTGGAGTGAGTATGGAGGAGTTGGCCTCAAACCAGTCGTCGTTCTTTGTCTGCTTTTTTCCAAGAACCCTCATGGCAGTGCTGTGTACTGACTCTCTGATGCGGTCCCATCTCTCTGTGGCTGAGCCACCAGGAGGATCTGAGTCAAGCACCTCGGAGAGAGCTTGGGTGAATTCCGCTACCTTGTCAGGATGTGCGGTCTTGCTCACATCTATGCGGGGTTTGCCCTGGGGCCTGGAGCGATGGATCTTCTTAGGCAAAAGTCTCATCTTGCAGTACACCAGCGAGTGATCAGTATCACAGTCAGCACTGTGAAAGGTGCGGGTAAGGAGGACGCACTTCAACGCAGACCGCCTGGTGATGATCAGGTCTAGCTGGTGCCAGTGTTTGGAGCGAGGGTGTCTCCAAGACACATTGTGCTGATGCTTTGTCTGGAAGAAGGAGTTGGTGATGCTGAGGTCATGGTATGAGCACAACTCCAGGAGTCGTTGCCCATTTTCATTCATCTTTCCAAGACAGGAGGGCCAAGAGTCGTGGTCAGCGCCCACTCTGGCGTTGAAGTCACCCAGCAATATCAGGTTCTCTTCTTTGGGGATCTTGTCGATAAGAGAGTCTAGCTGGCTGTAGAAATCATCCTTGGTATCCCTGGTGGCGCCGAGTGTTGGTGCATAGACACTGATCAGGTTGACGGGCCCAGTGGTGGTGTGGAGGCGGAGTGATAGCAGTCTTTCTGTTCCTTGTTGACAGGGTTCTATCATTCCCAGTAGAGAGTTCCGGACAGCAAATCCAACACCATACTCTCTGGTTTCCTCCGCACTCTTCCCTTGCCAGAAGAACGTAAAGTTCTTTTCTCTGAGAGTTCCAGAGTCGGCAAGCCGCGTCTCCTGCAGTGCGGCGATGTCAACCTGCAGTCTCAGAAGTTCATCGTTGATGACTGAGGTCTTTCGGGCATCGCTGATGGCCTGGAGGTTGTCAGACAGTCCTGGTGTCATTGTTCTGACATTCCATGTGCCCAGCTTGAGGGGAGAAGTTTTCATTGTTGTCATTGTTGAATTTCTTGTGTTGTTGCCTGGTGCAGCAATCGCAGTCCACTTGTTGGATACTTCCGTACCCTAAGCCCTACGCACCCAGTAAGGCAGGCGGACTGTGGCGGGACAACACCTATTTGTCTGGGGGCTGCCCAGCTTGAGGCGGGCGGTAGTTGTCCAATGAGACGTGGTGATCTCTCCCACCGACAAAAGCAACCCCTGGTGCCAGCTCAACGCCAATCAAGCGGATGGCTTATAACCGGTAACTGTTGCTTCCCGTGTTGTTTCGACGCTTTGCAGCGACGCTGGAGTGTCCTCTCCAGGACGCTAGCCTGGGCAAGGTGGTATGGAGAATCAGCTGTTGCCCATGCAGCAGATCCCCCCTCTCCACGCAGCTGATGGATCCAAGGGAAAGGTAAAACCGATACATCTTGGCACCAGCGGCGTCGCAGGAGTTGCCCGCATGACTATGAAGACAAGCGATCCCCCAGCCAGAGGACTCTGCAGGTGTACAGATCTGCCAAGAGCAAAGTACAGAGACTAGCAAGGCAATGTGCTAACGACTACTGGCTCCAGCTCTGCCAGAGCATCCAGTCAGCGGCTGATACTGGAAACATCAGGGGCATGTACGAAGGCATCAAGAAAGCCATGGGCCCCACCAAGAAGGTTACAGCGCCACTGAAGTCTGCCATGGGTGAGACCATCCAGGACAAGGGCAAGCAGATGGAGAGATGGGTGGAACACTATTCCGAACTATACTCCAGACAGAACCAAGTCACAGACGATGCCCTTGCTGCCATTGAAAGCCTCCCTCTCATGGCTGAACTGGACGAGAAACCCACTGTGGCAGAACTGAAGAAGGCCATTGAGAGCCTGTCCTCAGGGAAAACGCCTGGGAAGGATGGCATACCACCAGAAGTCATCAAGTGCGGCGACAGTACACTGAGGGAACATCTGTACGACCTCCTCTGTCAGTGCTGGGAGGAAGGAGCAGTACCTCAGGACATGAGAGACGCTAACGTCGTTACCTTGTACAAGAACAAGGGTGATAGAAGCGACTGTAACAACTACAGAGGAATATCTCTCCTGAGCATCGTAGGCAAAGTCTTCGCACGTGTCGTCCTGAACAGACTGCAGAAGCTTGCTGACCGAGTATACCCAGAGTCACAGTGCGGGTTCCGCTCGGAAAGATCAACCATTGACATGGTCTTCACCATCAGGCAACTGCAAGAGAAGTGCAGAGAGCAGCACAAGCCCCTCTTTCTGGCCTTCATAGACCTGACCAAGGCGTTCGACCTTGTCAGCAGGGATGGGCTCTTCACAGTCCTAGCAAAGATTGGCTGCCCACCGAGACTCCTGAGCATGATCAAGTCGTTCCATGACGACATGAAAGGCACAGTTCAATATGACGGCTTGACGTCAGATGCCTTCGACATTCGCAGTGGCGTCAAACAGGGCTGTGTCCTCGCTCCCACTCTCTTTGGCATCTTCTTTGCCGTTCTGCTGAAGCACGCCTTCGGATCATCGACCGAGGGTGTTTACCTCCACACTCGGTCAGACGGCCGACTGTTCAACCTGGCTCGCCTAAAAGCAAAGAGCAAGGTCCGGGAGGTAACCATCAGAGACATGCTGTTTGCAGATGACGCTGCTCTGGCCACCCGCACAGAAGAAGAGCTACAGAGCCTGATGGACCGCTTCGCAAAGGCATGCGACGAGTTCAGCCTGACAATCAGCCTAAAGAAGAGAAATGTGATGGCCCAAGATGCTGAACCACCTTGTATCACCATCAACGACTATGAACTAGAGGTCGTCAGCCAGTTCACATACCTTGGCTCCACTATCACCGACAATCTCTCACTGGAAGCAGAGATCAACAAGAGGATCGGCAAGGCATCCACAACCTTGGCCAGGTTGTCGCAAAGAGTGTGGAACAACAGCATGCTGACGATAAACACCAAGATCACTGTGTATCGTGCCTGCGTGCTAAGCACTCTCTTGTATGCCAGCGAAACCTGGTCTCTGTACTCCTCGCAGGAGAGGAGGCTGAGTACCTTTCACATGCGCTGCCTCCGTCGCATACTCGGGATTACATGGAGCGATCGTGTGACAAACAACGAGGTGCTGATGCGAGCCAAGATCCCCAGCATGGTCACTCTCCTCCGTCAGCGTCGCCTTCGATGGCTGGGCCATGTGCGTCGAATGGACGATGGCCGGATCCCCAAAGACATCCTCTACGCAGAGCTTGCCTCCGGCAAGAGAACAACGGGACGGCCACATCTCCGCTTCCAGGATGTCTGCACTAGACCTGAAAGCACTCGACATTGACCTGAACACCTGGGAAGAGCTTGCTCAGGACAGATCCAGCTGGAGACACACTGTAAACACTGGACTGAAAGCTGGTGAGGCGAAACTCCGCCAGCTTGCAGATGACAAGCGAGCTCAGAGAAAGAGCAAGCAACTGCATCCTGCAGCTGACTCAACCTACAATTGCACCAAGTGCAACAGAGACTGTCACTCCCGTGTGGGTCTGTACAGCCACAGCAGATGCTGCATGACCAACTAAAACATACCCAAGGGGCGCCAATCCATTGTCTTCCGAGACTTAAGGATGCCAACAACAACAAAAAGAAAGCAACACACAACATTTTTTATAAATAAAAATAAAAAGAAAAGGCGCTGAAGTTTATTTACTTTCATTTTTGACAAGGACTTTAGTTCCGCTAACTCTTGTTCAAATGTTGCCTCAGCCAAAGTTTTTGCATAATTCTAATCCGTGTGCAGTGATGAGTTTGAATAACACTTTCGTTAATTATTACTAGTGACCAAGTGATTTAAAAAAAGAAAAGAAAAAAAAAGACATTTGAAGCGATCAGTTTGTCGAGTTAAATGACGTTGTAATTCATATTCTTAGTAAACCGTTCCTTTCACCCAAATTCACCAAGATATTTATTCATAATTATTTATGAATGTACTATTTAAATTTGTAGTAATTAAGTACAAACGCGGCTGTTAAAAACACGCATATCTATAACAAAACACATACCTAACGCAAATATGTTATAAATAACTTGCACCTTTACCAATTAAAATTAGGATGAGGGCGTAATAAACTTTCTAACGACGACACTCATTTGCATATTGGAAATTGTATGCGTTCTCTTTGGCTGACTGTTTGGCTCTTCTTATGCTGACTCCTCCTGCGTCAAGATTTTATCGATAATGGACACTTCGTGCATAAAGGTGAGTTTTGTTCATTGCCGGTGGGCGTTCTTTGTCTTTTAAAAAACACGCATATGCGAGCGGATATGGTTTCGCTCTAGAATCTGACACTTAATGTTAAGGCGTCCTTTTCGTAAAAGCACGCGTCAAAATATGCCGAATTACGCGTTACCGAGAACTGTCCGTTTAAAGTCATTTTATAAGCGTCTTTTGAAAGTACAATTTGTACACGCTATAGGATTCTTTTTAAGGATTCGCACCCCGCATTCTCACACACAAATAAAATATTGTTTTCATTGGTCTATAAAAACTGTTGGGTCGCGGCGATTTTGCAGGGTCGGTCACGGGAGGGGAAACAAACAATATTTTATTTTAGGCCTTGTGTTAGTTATTGTTCTTAAATATTAAATCAATGATAAAATTGCACGCAGCAATTCATGGGTAGGAATGCTAACTTAAAGTTAAAAGTTTGAAAATGTCAGTCAAATTTAGGGAAGGGGGATTGTTTATGTATTTTTTTTACCGAAAATAGCAAATTTCCATTGAAAAATACACACAAGGGAGATAATCATACATGTGCAATTATCCTTGGAAAACTGTTCTAAATATACGATTTTTATAGAACGAAATTTCCTGAATTTAATTCCAAAGTAGTTGTTGGGTAGTGAATAATTTGTGTATTTAATGTCATTAATTGGTGATTTAAATGACCAAGTCTCTCACTGGTTGACATTTAATATGATTTCCTTTTCAGATACTGCAAACATATACAATTCAGTTACAAGTTATAGTAATTCGGACAATGTTTTCGGATGCACGAGCGAAAATTCTATTAGTTTTAAACAGCCACGAAAATTATGGTAATTAGGCATACTTTTTAAGAAGGGGAAATTCAGCCCCAAATTGGCCATAAAAAAACACTGTCCCTTATAGATTTGTACATGTGACCATTATCGTCAACTCCCCTAAATTCGCGACTACCATTGATTCGCGGATGTTGTTATTGTCACGTGATCGTCTACGGCATTTGCGCATGCGCATACGTGGCCGCAGGAATTTCTTTATACATGTCCAATTGACCATGTGACCGAATATTGTGTGAAGAAACTGCATTTTAAACAGACAAAAGCATTTTTTTTTTCGACATGATACCCGATATAAAAACACCATGTTTTCTTATTCCCAAAACACCAGGAAGTTACATGTTGTGTTTTTCAATACAAATACAAACTGGAAATAGTTGTTTTCGTCCGATGTTGTAGTAGAACTTCCATATATGGGACATGATTCGGCAGTGTGTCGTAACTAAGGCCGAGCAAAGTTTTTTGTGTGTTTTTCAGTACCCTTAATTTTAAGTGAATTTTAGCCTTTTTCATAGAATTATGGTTACACAAGAGGCATTTAGTAAATTGTACAGGCTCTATTCACCTACAAATTAAAAACACACCCTACAATAATATACTGCAAACAAAATGAAAACAGCAATTGATTATGTTTTTCTTGCTTAAACTTAATCATCCTGGATTTTAGAATCTATAAGCCACCTTAAAAGAAATAATCCATTTACCTAAAAACGTTTCTCCCCACTGGTATAGTATTACTTAAATGTGCTTTTGTGATGAGGAAGAATTACATTTCAGATTTCTTTTTTTTAAATAAAATTCACTGTTAAATACGATAATCCAAAACTTGATGTACATGCGGCCTAATTGAAGATCATTTTCTAGGAATGATGGGATGACGTCATATCCGCGAATCAATGATAGTTAGATAAGATGGCGACTGCTTGACACTTACGTAAACAATGTTGACCTGCTAGAAGTTTTAGACGTTGTTTTGGATAAATAAGTTAAAAAAACAGCGGTATATATATTTATTTTCAAATATTTGTGCTAAATATTATGTTCAAATTGTTGAAATAATTTGATTATTGACATTAAATGTTATGGTCGCGAATTTACGGTAATCGAGGATATCTGTTAAGATACTGAAGGAATTCTGAAGGCTTATCAATATAAATATTTCGCCCCCACAAAAATTAAAATATTTAAAATGATTCATTTTTGCTGAACGTTTGAACTTCAAGATAGTCCCAACACGTGTTTTTTTTTAATTTTCAAATTAAACCAAACACTAAGTATTTTTGCAGATACCATCTTTTAACTTAAACAAACGCTTGAAAAGGATGATATCATCGATTAAATGGAAGTTTATTTTAAGTTTCATTTGAAAACGAAAATGATTGCTCTTGACATATGCCTTATATGGGACAACGCTTGCAATGCATGTGTATGTATTATTTAGATGAAGAGTTTTAACGTTGCTTTAAGAAACACTTACCTACGGCCTGACGATTTCATTTTACTACCATTATTTCTCAGCAGAAATGCATATTTCCCTTTGATCTACCGATTTGTCAGGTACAAAATTTGACTGGTTGTAATATTTATAAACAAAACCAAGTAGAGAGACGTTTGCACAGTACGCATTTTGAAAAGCGCTTACAGTACTGAGATCAAAATTGTGACACACAGTCTATTTCGTCTTAGTCAGTTAGAGGGAGTGCTCATGTATGCAACACAATCAATAGACTGTGTCGATATAAATAACAATCAACTTTGTGTCAGGTATATTATGGCAGTAGACATAAAGTATTTGCAGTGGCATTTGAAGTTGTTTTTGTAATATGTAAAATGTTTGTTATCATACTTAAATACATATTTTAAATTTAATATGTATTAACTTTATTTTTAGATGAAAAATTTAATACAACTTATTAACCTTATCTTGTCTTAAGGGACTTTCACAGATTTTCGCATTTTTTTTAAGTATGCCATTAAATGTCTTAACTTGACAGATAATCAATTAAGCATCGGAACCAAAAAGCTCAGGTATATGAACAAGACAAGTATTTAGAAAAAAAAAGAAAAGAAAAAAATGGTCCCACCGGGTTCGAACCCGGGACTTACCCACGCGGCTATTAAGACTTCTGTATATAACCCTGCATTATTTACTTTATGTAAGTGTTCCACATGTTGTCAACAAAAACAACAGAAACACTCCAAATTATTCCATCGTTTAGCGTTACAAACACTTTATAATTTTATCAATTTCAACTGATGATTTCTCATGAACGAAATGGTTATTACAATATTTTTCTTGGTCTGTAGTGTTATTTTGTCCCCTTGTATGCACTGTTCTTTTATTTTTGGAATCAGAGACAAAAAGCTGAACAATTGTAAATTCGTCAATCTGTGAACAGGTCCCTTTAATACTCTTATTATGCCATAATAACCTAATATAATGTTACATTATGTTAATATAGGTTAATATAACATTATATGTCGTAACAAAATCTGGCATTCTTTGGGCTGGCTAGCTCAGTTGGTAGAGCGCTGGACTACAAATCTGAGGATCGCGGGTTCGATTCCCAGCCCGGCCATATAACTTGTGTGGGGATTGGTCATGAAATTATTTCTCCCCCTACCTCTGATTCAAGTAGGGCAGTTTTCATTTACTGGCATAAGTATGTGCACTCAGTAGTGGTAAACCAGCTTACACAGGAAAAGTGTGAGTAGGTTAACTGACCGCCGTTATATGACTGAAATACTGTTGAATACGGCGAAAAATCCAAATAAACAAATAAATATAATTTGGCATTCATAATTTATGAATGCCAAATTTTGTTAGCAAATAGTATTTACTGTAAATACAAATTTTATTTGCAACGTCTTTTTGCACAAACGATTACTGGGCCAAATAGCTGTACACTGCCATTATACTTGTATATTTTTCTTTACAGAGTCACATTAACTTCACTGATATTTCAAACTGTACATTTACACAGCTGCCAGTATTTGCGTTAACATACATGACCATTAAAACTGCAACTCTTTGGACACTTAGTTATATTAAAAATTTGAAGTAACTGGATTGTTTTTTCAGTATAAGCATGTTGGGTTATCGTTTTGTAATAGATAAACCAGGTTACTGACTTATATTTGATTTTTCAGTCAATGGAAGCCAAAGCTGGTACAATTGATGATATCCCAATAAGTGAACTTTATTAATGAAATCATGCTCAAACCATAAGTTGCGTTTTTAATGGCCTTAAGTATATGTGTACAGTCCTGTAATGCACTTCAGGTTCGCATGGAGTGGTCAGTAATCTATTTACATTAGCAATAGGAAGAAGGTTGGTAATCTTCTTTTACAACATTGTTTAAATTTGTATCAATGCTGGGGTTACTGTTAGCAATTAAAATTCGAAGGGTTTAATAAGCAAACGCAAATATTCCAGAGCATAAGCAAATATTCCAGAGCAAAGAAGCAGGGTGCTCCTTTTTGGGTCCCCATTCTGCCTCTATGGAAGGGTTAATAGTGTTAATATGTTAATGAAGTCGCAATGTTTCAAAACTTAAAGAAAATGATATGAAAGAAAAACTGATTTATCAAATAATTAGCTAGTGTAAAGGACATCTTTTGAAAATATTCTGAGGCCTTTAGTTTACTGAGCTCAGTTTGTTATACTTAGCCTCACACCCTCTCTTGTTTTGCAGGTTTTTATATGGTCGTCCACATTTTGTGAAGACTACGGTTGATTTTTCTCATGCTGCCATGTGCTGTTCGAAATAATGCATTTTAGATCAATTTTTCAACACAGTGTTTGTGGAAAAAGTCTGGTTACTAAAGAGCTACCACTGTGGCACAGTCTGTCCACCAGTGTGCCTAAACTGTTCAGATTTGATGACATGGCCCAGCCAAGAGTTGAAAGGGTGCTGGTGAAATTACAGAAGAATGGAGAATCCTCGTTTGAAAATGCTCATTTTACCCAGGTTAGTTATACACCTATATTATGTGAGTTTTAAGATATGTAAATGTTCACTCAAAGAAAAATTAAAACATTAATGTTATTATATGGCAAGAAATGAGTGTCCTTATAATTTCAGCTGTTGGCCTTATCAAGAGCCAGAATATTTTCAAATGGCCAATGGCTGCTAAAATTTTAGAATATATTTGAAAATTAGGTATATTTCACACATTTGGAGAATAAATTTCAAAATGACCGGTGTTTTTGCAAAATTAAAAATAGCTAATATTTTTATGCCCCCAAAGGAGGGCCTATAGTAGTCCCCTGTCCGTCCTTGGGTGGGTGGGTCCGTCCGACCGGATTTCGTTTCCGCTTTGTAACTTTAAAATGCCTGGATTGATTTTAATATAACTTCAGATTATTATTCCCCATG
Source organism: Congeria kusceri (assembly GCA_027627225.1). Classification (NCBI taxonomy): domain Eukaryota; kingdom Metazoa; phylum Mollusca; class Bivalvia; order Myida; family Dreissenidae; genus Congeria; species Congeria kusceri. The sequence continues at coordinate 77,593,943 of CM051025.1, forward strand.
ACTAGACGATGTTTTGCGTACAATTCCCATACTCGTTGGTCAAAAGTCAAGGTCACAATTCAAGGTCATAGGTCATGAATTTTCTTTTCCGATCCATAACTTCTAAACAACTTAAGATTATAATTCCCCATGACCAGATGATGTGTTGAATACTACTCCCATGCTCGTCAGTCAAAGGTCAAGTTCACAATTCAAGGTCAAAGGTCATGAATTTTCGTCTCCGCTCCATAACTGCTGAACGCCTGGAAGGATTTTAATATAACTTGAGGTTATTGTTCCCTATGACCAGATGATGTGTCGCGTGTAATTCTAATGGTTGTTGGTCCAAGGTCAAGGTCACAAATTAAGGTCAAAGGCCAAGGATTTTGTCACTTCCGCTCCGTAACTTCTTATCTTAACGCCTTGAAGGATTTAAATATAACTTCAGATTATTGTTCCCCAGGTCCAGGCGATATGTCTTGTACAACTCCCCTGGGCCTTGTATAAGGTCAAGGTCACAATTCAAGGAATTTTCTTTGTGCTCTATAACCTCCAAAAGCCTGGAAGGATTTAAATATTGCTTCACATCATTATTTTCCATGACCAGACGATTTGTCACATACCACTAACATGTTCCTCGATCAAGGTCTGTGGGTCCAAGGTTACACTTAAAGGTCAAATATTAGAATGAACTTTTTGCAGGAAGCATCAATTTTGCCAACATGTAAGAAATGTAATAACTTGGTAGGAATGAAGATCATTATGAGGCAGTGTGTCACACACAACTAACAGCTCTGTTGCTGAAATCTCAAGATATTTATCCAGGGCCTAATATTGTGATCTTACTCTTTGTGTTGCCTTCCTCTGACATGCATATTTTTCGGGGGCATATGTCGCATCCTGTGACGAGCCTTGTTTCTTTCTGAGTGCAAACCTAGTGTTGTCAGTTTGATGCACTCTAACAGTATGTTAATAGTTGATATTTCAAACAAAAAGTAAGTAAGTTTTTTCTGACCTGTCCCAGTGACATGTGGATCTCCTTTTAAATCGCATGTCACAAAATGTTCATGTCTTGTTGTATTGACTACTATTTGGTGCTAATTTGTAGCACATATTTGTATATTTACTTTCGTCAAAGCTTTTCACGGTGTTGTTCAAAATTGCTGTTTACTGGGTTGGTAATATATTCACATATAAGAAGTATTGAGAGACTGATTCTGTGAAGTACACCTGTACTCCCCATGTTATTACTTCAAATAGTTACCCTTGTTCTATAAGCCTTAAAGGTACTTATGTGAATAAGCAATTCTGATGGACTGGTTTCTTATGTATTGTATGTGGACTGTGATGTCCACACAGACTAATTGCCTCATGTATTTCTTTTGGAAAAGGGTTCTTCATTGACTGGTTCAGTTATGTTCTACGAATAGACTAAGTGTTCCTGATTATTTGGTTCTGGTAAGCACTCAATATGGAGTAAGGGTCCTGATTGACTGGTTCTGTCAGGTAGTCAAGTACCCCCTGTTGACTGTGTGTTCCTCATTGACTGGTTCTGTAAAGTCAGAGTTCTCAGTAACGCGAGATTCAGCGTATTTCAGCGAACTTTTCTGAAAAGGACGCCATACAATCCAGGGTCAGATTCTAGGACGTGTCAATGTCCTGTTGCGTACGCATGTTTTTCAATACGCCAAATGATCGCTCATGCTGATTAACCTTGCTATCAACACATTCCATTGTTTGGCTACTGCAGCAGTATGTCAATTATCGATAAAATCTTTCCGTAGGCGGAGTCAGGATTACCTCAGCTAACCACTCAGCCAATCAAATCGCGCATATTTTCAGAAGCACTTTTTCACAGTGTGAGCGACTGCAACTCAGTCATGGCTAGTTTAAATTAATTAAGGGGCACAGTAAAGGGGGTATTGTTTGTAACAAGTTCAATTTCGGCGTGTGTGTTCTTTGGAACGTGTGAACGGTAGACGTCAAGAGTAAAGACACGGTCTTTAAGTAGTGCAGATTCGCGACTAATTAGGCTAATAATAATTACATCTTATTTACTGAAATAATAAAACTGAGATGGAAGGCGTTAATTGGAATTCTCCAATTTCCAAGCATTTCATTAAACAGATATTGTCAGTTTATATTCAGAATGTGTTTCGTCAGGATGTTTATTAAATGCAGTATATTTTTATAGTGTTCATTGGTGTTTATATTTGTGATAAAGTTATTGCTTTTGACAAGTGTAGTGTGATAATGCTGCAATGGACGTTTCAATAGTTTGGACTCAGAGTTAAACGTAAACATGATGGTGAAAGTGGAAGCGAAAGTGTCTATGACTATGTAGATGCTGATGCATCACGATTTTGATATGATATGCTGATGCGTATATAGGATTGTGTGTGGTGAATTATTTAGATGGCGATGCTGATGAGATGTTGATGTATCATTTGATTGAAATTGATGTCTAATAAGTATGTTTATGTATTTGTGAAAATGTTGTATGGTTATATATGAAATAAAAATAATTAATTGTGCTGAACATGGTGTTTGTAATAGTAACTATTATAACAAAATATGGTTTATTCAATATACATTAGACACGTATAAAAATATGAAGGTAATCAAATAATGATCTGGATACATGTAGCTTAATGGTGGGACTCCTACTTTTTCTGAGGAAGGAGTCCTGGACTCATGGTTTCAAAATCCTAGTGAGAACTCTGAAAGTACCCAGTGTGGACTGACAGGTCCTAATTGCCTACTTTTATCATGTACTACCTGTGGACTAAGAGTTCCACATTGACTGGTTCTATCAAGTACCCCCTGCAGACTGAAAGTTCCACATTGACTGGTTTATCAAGTACTCCCTGTGAAATAAGATTTCCACATTGTCTGGTTTTATCAAGTACACCATGTGGGCTGAGAGATCCTCATTGACTGGTTCTATTAAGTACCCCCCCCCCCCAGTGTAGACTAAGAGTTCCTTATTGACTGGTTCTATCAAGATCAACCTGTAGACTAAGAGTTCCGCATTGACCAGTCTTCGACGTGAAGCGGTGGACTGTGGACCGAGTCCACCAATTCTCTGCTAGGTCCAGGAAAAGTTTCAAGTAAACTGGACCGGCGGTCCAGCAAAGAAATTTGCCTTGATAATTTTGATACCATAAATCCCTAAAAACGTTCAGCCAATAATTCTCGGTAAAGCGAAAATCGGCTTATTTGGATGCATACTTTTAAGAAATTACGCCTTAAAATTCAGTGTCAGATTCGCATTCATTTCCGCTTGCGTTCGCATGTTTTTCTAAAACAAAGAACGCCTACTCGGCAATAAACGCACTCTCCTTCTGCATCAGTGTGTCAATTATCTGTAAGGAGGAGGAGCTAGATTTACTACAGTCACCCCGTCAGCCAATGAGAACGCATTAAATTTCCAATATGTAGAATGTTTATCACATTTTCGTGAGGTATGCATGTTGTAAGCTGCATGTTTGTAACACCCACATAATAAATAAAATACTACATACTAAAAGAAGTCAGTATATTATTGTTTGCATAAATGTTTACTTAAAATACGAAATGGGATGTTGGCAAATTGTGTTTGCAGATCGTGTAGAATTTTAGTGCGTAATGTCAAAGGTACGTCTTCATTCGTTTTAAAAGAAAATATTGCTATGACTATGTGTGTTTTCGAATAAACGAGCTATTCAAATGTATAACTACACTGATTACAGCCAAAAACTTATGCTGCCACATTTTCACGAAAGTTAGCGAAAAGTTAAGTCAGTGAAAGAAAAAAGTTTTATTACTCAACAATTGAATTTTAAAAATAATTTTAGGACACCAAGCATTTATTGTTAAAGGAGTTGGGGGGGAGGGGTGCTTTGGTAACTATTACTGGGAACCCAACTCTTTAGCAGTAGGGAGTCCATGTTCTGCAATCCTAGCGAGCAGAGCAGTTTCCATTTGATCTGCGCATTCGAGTAAATTTTGGCTCAGATACAAGCTCAGCCATTTGGGCCAGTACTGAACTCAAATACAGTAGGCTAAAACTAAATATAGACCTGGTATTTGATTTAACTGGCGATCTTGTATTAATATTTCGCCTTGTTTTTATTGAGAGTTATGTTATAAATACATGATTCGTGTTAGAATAAAAGTCTGAAAACCATAATTGCTTTCAATTTATTTTTGTAATAAAAATATTGATATATATACGTTAGAGTGAATGAAAATCTAGAAACAAATTGTGGTCCACTAAATTGTTGTACGGTCCAGTTGATCTAGCTGGTTTGGTGGACCGACGGTCCACTGCTTTTAAAACTTATTCGTGAAGACTGATTGACTGGTTCAGTGAAGTACCCAATGTGGATTAAAAGTTCCTTATTGACTGGTTCTCTCCCTGTGGACTAAGAGTTCCTCATTGAGTACACCATGTGGACTGAGACTTCCTCATTGACTGGTTCTATCAAATACCCTCCTGTGGGATGGTTCTATCAAGTTCTGCCTGTGACATTAACTGGTTCTATCAAGTACCCGGTGTGGACTAAAAGTTCCTTATCCACTGGTTCTATCAAGTATTCCCTGTGTACTAAGAGTTCCTCATTGACTGATTCTTATAATCAAGTACTCCCTGTGTACTAAGAGTTCCTCATTGACTAGTTTATCAAGTAGTTCTGGTTTATTAAGTACGCCCCTGTTGCCCAAGAGTTCCACATTTACTGGTTCTTTCAAGTACCAAATGTGGACTAAGAGTTATTGTTTGACATGTACTATCAAGTTCTCCCCGTGGACAAAGAGTTCTTCATTGACTGGTTCTATCAAGTACCCCCTCAGTGGACTAAGAGACCCACATTGACTGGTTCAGTGAAGAACCCAATATGGACTTAAAGTTCCTTATTAACTGGTCCTATCAAGTACCTCCAGTGGACTAAGAGATCCTCGTTGACTGGTTCCATCAAGTACCCCTGTGGTCTAAGAGTTCCTCATTGATTGTTTCAGTCAGGTTCCCTATGTGGACTTAATTGACTAGTTTGTCTAGCAATCTTTGTGTTCAGTCAAGTAACACAGTTTGGACTATGCGTTCCTCATTGACCGGTACTGTCAACAACTTTCTGTGATCTAACTGTTCTGGATTCGTTGGTTCTGTTATGAGTTTTTATGTGGACTTTAAGATCTTTATTGACTGGTTTTCTTATGTATTTTTGTGGAATAATTGATTTTCATTAACTGGATCTGCGTCTTCTGAACAAACTGCTGTTTGTGTTCTGGTACATACTTTGAAGTAAGAGTGCCTCATTCATGTGCTATTTATGCCCCTTTCACACCAGAGCCCGTCCATACCACGTCAACCACGCCCTGCGAGGAGGTGGTGAGGACGGCCTTTGACCTGGTGAGGACAGAGGGATATGCAGTGGAGACCTGGTTCTGTCTTTGTGGACATGGAGGACATAAGGTGGTTTTGAGCACGCTCAAAAGTAGTGCGTAGTGAGAACGTGGAAAAACGAGGACGTAATGTGGACCGTTAAATGACGTACTAGTGACAGGTTTAGCGTGTTAGTGACGTATCACTGACCCAGTATGGTTGACGTGGGCGTGACATGTGCGCGACATTTGTGGTACTAGCGGCGTACAGTATTCTAAGGTGTGCCGGATGCAAAGAAGCTGCGCCGTAAGAACCAAATTTATGTAAAGCACATTGGATGATGAAGTTATTAGTGTTGACCGACTGGTCGTTATAAGGATGCAGTACATACCTACTACATGTTTAGAAAGTGTATATATTTGTTTTAAGTTTGGGTTTTTATCAGGTCCTCTCCATGTTTCAAACAAAATTCATGACATGGCACGGACCTCGTGATCGCGGTACTGACGGGCTCTGGTGTGATAGTGACCATTAGTGACCCAGCATTCATACTGCACGATACTGATTAAAGACTGTCATAAATGTAGCACCTGGTTACTTTACACTTTACTTGCTCCTGAAATGGTGTACATAGTTAGTTTAAACATATTTTATTCAATTTCATGAATACACGTGCATATAAATAACATAATCAATTTGAATATGTATTGGAAAACAAGCATATGCTTATATTAATCCCTTTCCGTGGTGGAGTTGACTCAATTAGTTTTTCACTTTTAACAACCAGTTAGTAAACATGGACTAATTTGCAGACATATTGGGTTTAAGATTTGGTCTAGGTATCAGGTCACAAGTTAGCTTGTATTTAGTATGATACTTATTCCGAAATATCAAAATGTTGGAATTTCGGGCAGCTGTACAGATTTAATAGTGTCAATAGTTACCAGGGTTTCCCGCAGGATTTCTTGAAGGCTTGTCAGCATCACCCGACCCTTGCCACGACCACATCTTTCTACTCCCCCCACGCCCACGTACCCCTCACCCCCCCATTACACACGCAAAAACGACAGCAAAACAAAACAACGATAGCATACTTTGTACCTTCATTTTCATTAAAAATCCAATTTTAACACAATTCTCTCATCGTAATTATGTTAACTCGCTGACCTTTTTGCTAATGACCTGTTGTGAGTAATGTCAAAATCTCAGTTTGACACAATTTTGGCAAAAAAAAGCCTGTGATGTGATGCCCACCCTCGTTCGATGAGTAACTGCTCAAAATTATAATTGTATCACAAGTAATCTTGACAATTACATAAAAAAAGTGTTAGTGTTTGTGTGCCGTAAATGGGAAAGTTTATGTACACGTTTTGATGCGTTCTGTTTTATGTGCAAATACTTTAAATTGTTTAAGAATATCCATCAGACAAATTTATTCTGTAAGATATCGCGAAGTTATCAAAGTTCAAGAAGTTATGATGTGCATGATATCCACGTGCCTTACGTAAGCCTCCATCAGTTGAACTTGGCCGAAGCGCATTCGACTACAATGAATGAAAATGATAACTTAAGTAAGACTATGTGATCTGCAATTGCACAGGTATTTGCCATTTGTCATTCCTTACTGTCATGTGAGCGTCGTCTGTTTTCGCTGCTTTTCAAGTATTTACAAATAATTTGAAATTTTAATTGAACAAATCGCCATCTCTGTAACTTACATAGCTAAAATTGTTTCAGTGTATTTTAAACCATCTGGGTATGCATCTGGGCACTGTGCATGTATATGTTATTGAAAGAAATGATAAAAACTGACAAAGGGGTAAATTGTTTTTTATTTGTGAATAAAAATGATGTGAATGTATGCATATGTGTTTTATGTTCTTCCAAAAGTATCTGTTTCTCTTCCACGCTTTATATTTAAAACAATTATGAAAAAAATATATGTTTTTGTCATGATGATTATAAGTCTTTATGTCACCTTATACGTCATTATTATCATTATCTTTATTATTATTATTATTATTAATCTTATTCGAAACTGAAATTGGTTTATTATTTGACATATAAATATGATTTGATGCATACATGTGTGCGTAATAATGTGCGAGCGATACCATTTATTGGCATGTGAATAAATGATGTTGATTACAAAAATGTATTCAGTTGATTCGTTCAAAGGCTTCAAAAAAATCGTAGCGTTTGTACGATCTTAAAAAGATTTGTTTTTACGATACTGTAGGGTGAATTTTCAAGCTTCGTATCGTCTTGATTGACAAGCTGTTGAACGTTATTGACTCCACCTGGAATAGCGACAACCCTGTTAATGCGCGTCCGATTGGCTAGCTATGGTTCTATGGGCGTTATAACACGTTCAGACGCTGTCCTGGTGTGCAATTAAGCTTTATTCTCCTATCAATACACCGATTAGCGGCGATGACGTGTGCGTTTAACGAGCGGATTAAGGCTTGTCGCTATGAAATAAAAGTGTTTTCGGCAAAATTAAAGCATGTCTGCAAATAGGGTTTTGCTTTGAAGGCTGGTCAGCGCCGACAAGCGATACGGGCCTGCAGGGAAACTCTGGTTACCTATCTTGTTTGATGTTTATTATGTAATACATGTGTTACAAAAGTATGCCTTTATTTCTGCATCCATAATAGTGTTTCAATATTAAATAAACTTCAACTCTTAAACGCTTTGATCTTCAAGTGTTATTGCTTTCAAGTGACTAACTTGAATATTCAAATTTAAGTTAAATTTAATGTAAGTTCATCATAAATTACAAATCATGAACTTTCCTCTTGCTTAATGATCATTGATGGACTACAAACAGGGATCATATTATTTTCGGTTTTGCCGGTCTGAGACCGATTGGGTTTGAAAAAGACCGATTGAAATGACGGGTAAATGGTCCAATCATTTTTCTTAAATTATCCAGTCACAGTAAAAATCATGATAATCTGCTGATTTCAATACACAATACACACGTTTTATGGCCCAAATGCATTGTTGGTGTGAAAAACCCGTGGATCAGTGATGCGTGAATGACCCCATTCGTGTCACTATCAATCAGCTATTGCTGTAGTTTGTTGACTGTGTTATTTTACTGACACGGATCGGTCTCTGATGTCAATATGAGAGTGTACTTCACCGGATAAAATCGTGTCCGGTTACTATAGAGACTGATAATAGCAGCCGCATGTAATCCTCGTGGAAAACGTGCCTTTGCTGCATGAACATTTTATGTACTGTGCTGCTTTCATAATATAAAATATTTACATGAAATCTAACTAAACATCGTAGTAAAAACATAGTTCAATACAATTGGTTTATTTGTTATTTGGCTTAATTGACGTTCATGAAGTCATGCAGCTAATTTTAAAATACAAAGTGACCATATTGTATTACATTTTATTTTAACTTTACTTCAGCAAAACTCGTATAACAGACATATAAATTAAATGTTTATTGAAGATTAAGGTATGGAAACAGAAATGAAAATTTATTGAAGTTTGAGACATGAAAACTTTGAAGATAATAGTTGTACTTTAAAATATGTTCGGACATGCACCATTTTCGGATATACAAAATTCGGCTACAACATGAGCTTGATCGGCGGACCTCAGGACCAATTGACTTTCTATAAAAATATTATCTCTGACTACAATATCCAGTAAATGCTTTATTAATGTACTTATGAATTGAATGTGACTAGTATATGGTAGTTTGAAATCATTCTGTAGTTCTTGAATCACATACAAGTTTCACATGGTTGCATATAGGCAGATCACATACAAGTTTCACATGGTTGCACATAGGCAGATCACATACAAGTTTCACATGGTTGCACATAGGCAGATCACATACAAGTATCACATGGTTGCACGTAGGCAGATCACATACAAGTTTCACATGGTTGCACGTAGGCAGATCATATACAAAATTCTCATGGTTGCACGTAGGCAGATCACATGCAAGTTTCTCATGGTTGCACGTAGGTAGACCACATATAAGTTTTTCATGGTTGCATGTAGGCAGATCACATACAATTTTCACATGGTTGCACGTAGGCAGATCACATACAAGTTTCACATGCTTGCACGTAGGCAGATCACATACCAGTTTCACATGCTTGCACGTAGGCAGATCACATACAAATTTTACATGCTTGCATGTAGGCAGTTTTTTCTGCTGAATGAACATTTTAAAGCATTTAAAATAATGGGCATGATGCCAGAACATGTATCAAATTGATTCATACATTATTGCCTAATTTACATGCCATGAATGAACAATGCAATCCAACGCAATACAGATGTGAGGTTTGAGTGTGAAACTTGTATCTTATATAGAAATGTTACGCAGATACAACAGTTTCACGTTCAACACTCGGATCATCATTATGGTATGGCTTTTTCAGTGTCTAGTCGACGCCCTCTCTCCAGGGAACGATGACGGTGTCACAGAGTGTAATGTGGAGATGCACCACGCTCATTTGCATATCTCGACACCAACGTCAGGAATGTCGCCCATCAAAATGAAGGTACAGTCATAGCCCTTGTTCTCTGCAATGACAGGTTCTATAAATGCAGGTTATCTTAATAATTTGTATGCTGAAGAACTTTTATGAGTTTTACTTCATCCCATCGATAAGGGAAAGCTTAAGGAAATTGATAGGTTACTGATGTATGATATTTAAGGAGCTGAGTAGAAATACATTTCCAGAAAATAATGCTGTAATTCAAGAAATCATGATGGTGCATAAATATTTTGATTGTTCATTGTTGACTTTTAACAAATTGTTGAAACATTTTCCATGGAATGGTAACACAGTGAAATGTTGATGTTGATAAAACAACAACATAAATTATTATAGAGACTTGTTGTAAGTGTTATTTAAAGTTTATCAGAGTCAAACTGAAGGCTTTGACATTGTGAAATAAAAATGATTGATATACTTTTTGGTAGCTCTTCCCTTAATAACAGATTTAATCCCTAAATCTCCCAACAACACGATCCAGAGATTATTTTATGACCGGAGTTGAACTGCAGTCATGAAAAACTTCTCTAAATCTCCCAACAACATGATCCAGAGATTATTTTATGACCCGAGTTGAACTGCAGTCATGAAAAACTTCATCAGAATGAGAATTATGGTTGTTGAACTGGTTTATTCTGAATCAAAGTAGAAATGTCTTGCTCCCCCCCCCCCTTCTCTAAGAAACACCACACAGGGCAGGGCAGTATCTGTGTGTTTTTCCCCCCCCCCCCCTTCTCTAAGAAACACCACACAGGGCAGGGCAGTATCTGTGTGTTTTTTTATGAAATTAGTTTAAGCTGAAAAACCACTGTTAAATGAAAATAAACAGGATGAAGTTTTGTATCTCACAAATCTCCCAATAGCAATGTGATTTACCATGTCACACTATTTATATTGCGATCTTAATGAATAAAAAAAAGTGAACGACTCGTGACAGCTACAGTTGAATTTATTACATAATTCTCATGAATAAATGATTAACACACATGCTGTGCTTGCATGGCATGACATGTTGAGGAACAAAATGTACATGCTGTCAGCTTACATTTGATGCTATTGTTATTGGTCACTGATGGGATGTCATTCCACTGTCAGTCAAGTTTTATAAATCTTTGTCAGTCTTTAAATAGCAAGCAGATCTGTGGATTGACAATTTTCATTTTATTACAAATGATAACCAAGAATCTGAAGTTTGAATAAATGCAAAACAAACAAGCATGCTGTGTTTTAAAATAACACCTTCCTATTAGTTTAAAATAAAAATGTTTTAGGTTTGAGTGTCTGAATGCCTCATTTTGCAAATGGTATTTCTTCTTTTATCACTCATCAAATTTTTTATTAAGATAGAAAGCCCCTAATGGGACTTTTTTCAGACCTTGACTTTCTTATTATCTTTGATCAATAAATCTATTATGAGACTAAACTGTAAAATATAAACAAAATCTAACCACACGTTTTGACAAAAATGTGATTTTTGTTATAACCACTCATTTTTAGCTCAACTATTCGAAGAATAGGTGAGCTTTCCTACTACTCCCGGCGTCCGAGTCCACGTCTGAATTTGGTTAAAGTTTTTATTCAAAAGTCTTGTAACTTCAAAACTACATAAGTTATTCACTTGAAACTTGTAACTAACCTTTGTCATCAACTCCAGTATCAAGTGCAACATTCCGTATAACTCTGTTTTGTATTTTGACAGAGTTATGCCCCTTTTTCACATAGATTTTCTGGTTAAAGTTTATATTCAGAAGTTTTGTTACTTCAAAACTACTTAAGTTATTCACTTGAAACTTGGAACTAACCTTTGTCATCAACTCTAGTATCAGGGGCAACATTACCCATAACCATGCTTTGTATTTTTACAGAGTTATGCTCTTTTTTCACATATATTTTCTGGTTAAAGGTTATATTCAAAAGTTTTGTTACCTCAAAACTACGTAAGTTATTCGCTTGAAACTTGGAACTAACCTTTGGCATCAACTCTAGTATCAGGGGCAACATTACCCATAAGTCTGTTTTGTAGTTTGACAGAGTAAGCCCACTTTTTACATAGACTTTGTGGTTAAAGTTTTTGTTCCAAAAATTGATAAACTATACAAGGCTTCACTTAAAAATATTGTATTTTAACAAATTTATACCCCTTTCACTATCCAAAATATGTACCAACTGAAATACTTCGAATAGTCGCGCGTGCTGTCCTCTGACAGCTCTTGTTCTACTTCAACCTAAAATTTTGATGGGGTACACTTACAAAAATGACTGACATATTGTCAAAATGTATTTTATTTATTCCTGAATAGCTTTAATTGATATGTCAAAGATGTATCTTTTGAAAAAGTATAACAAACATAAGTACTAAAGTTGACCAACAATACTTGTGACATTAAATGTGGCTAAGAATATGGTAAAAAACAACAGATTTAATTACAGTAAACATGTGCCAAACACCAATTTTTGTAATTTTTTCAAGTTTTATTTCATAGTATGTCAAAATCAGTAATACCAAAATATAATATAACCTTATCTGAGAGAAAAAATTGACATAGGGACACCACAAAAACTCAAGGTATGACATTTGGAGGGAAGTAACCCTTTGTTGTAAAAAAATATATGAAAATTAGGAAAAATAAGTCAAGTAAAAAAGCAAATATTTTCCTTCTATGTTAAAATATTTTGTTCTCTTCTAATTATAATCTAATAGCAGTATCGATTTTAAATGAATTATTTTTGCATTACTGTTAAAGAAATAGTGTTTTGTTGAAAGATTTTAAATACAAATGTAACTAGCTGAGGTTAACATATCCTTGGTTACCAAACTCTGAAAAATAATAAGCAAGTGTGTGTTTCAAAAAATTCAATTGACATTTTAATTACATTGGGTTAACAAGAGTTTAAAAAAACTGGCAAAGCTTTGTGATAACTTCATCAGGACTCTTCTTGGAGCTTGTGACTATTGGCAAAATGTCACTATTTTCGGATCTAGTCTCTTAGACCATTCTCATCATTTTGCCGATACATAATTTTCAGATGCTTTTTACAGCGGTAGATTTCGTTAAAATTCCTCAGTGGAACAGGTCCAAGTTTACACAATATACAGTATTTTAAATTATCCAACAGAACACCACACTCGATCACCCGACGTCCCGCTCTCCACCCATCTGGACTGACTATTTTTCAAAGTTTTTGGCGTGAATGAATGTTATTTTACAGCTAGGAGCTAGTATCTCCTTCACGCAGATGTGTTTTTATATACGAATAATTATGTTCAATAATACTAAATTAATAATCCTTGGACATTTATTTATAACTATTTTATCTTAAGTGTAATAAAATACACCAGACATATCACGAAAATGTCATGATTAAATGTAAACAGAAATTCCCATCAATGACGTCATTTGTAGGTATTCCCCATGCCAGAGTACATTGTTTTTGTTCAAACTACATTTTTACGTTCATCTTGGAACACAAATAAGCATTTATTTCACACAGTTAATTGAAAATAACTCAACATTCGAAAAGTAATGTTTATTTCGCGAAAATAATTTCTGTTGCGGATCATATCGATTAGATTTACGGTTAGTGGCGAATGGGCTGAAGTTAACCGATATTTAGCGAGTATTTCCGAAGTCATTAGGACCTTTCTACCTTAATTGAGTAAATGCATTTTAGACTTGGGTATTTACTTAATTTGTACGCGCCTTATCTGTTGCTCTAATGGTCAAAACAGTTACATGCCAGTGTCATTTGCTAAAGTTATACAATGCATGTTCAAACATCATTTCGTAAATTATACAAAGGTGCCATCACACCAGAGCTCGTCCTTAAAAAGCCACGTTTCAACCACGTTCTTAGAGGACGTGGTGAGGTCGTGCTTGAACGTGGTTTGGACCGACAGATATGGCTGATACGCAGCTAGGACCTGGTAGCGTCTGAATGGACATGGAGGATGTGGGAAGGCTTTGAGCATACTGTGTGAAATGAAGAAATCTGTCCTCAAAGGGAGTGGACCAGTGCTAGTGGGGGTAACTACAAGACAACAACAACAACAACAACAACCATGTCATACCTTGTGGGGTGAAGACATGCTCTGGTCTAACACATAGTGAGGACTGGTTGTGGACGGACTTGACGTAGCCATGATGTGGTAATAATGCATGAAGGAAGGAATGGTAGTCGTGTGACATTTGGGGAAATGCTCAGTGCTTTTGATAAAAGATTGACATAACTAGGTAGCTATAGGCAGTACTGCGGTGATCATGGGTCTTGCGTGATTGAAACATGGTACTAGCATGGTGCACAAAGAGTCAACATAGTAGATGCTTACACTTGCATGCTATGATCCGACATAATGTCTTATGTGCATGATATTGTGTGAGGTAAGGAATCAGTGGGTCTGCTATGGCATAGTATGTGCATGGTAGGATGTGGCATATGTGTAGCATTGTTACTCATTTCACCATTGCGCCATGTCCCTGCCACGTCCTCAAGAAATTTCGTAAGTACGGGTAAGGATTTCTTCAACCAGGTATATACTGGCCTGGTGTGATGGCATCTTAATATTAAATTTTATACCTCATTTCATTGCTAATGTTATTGATGTCTGCTTCCTTTGTCTGTTTTTTGGCACAGTTTTTGCAATGGATTGCTGGCAGTTTTCATTACCCACAACCTTTTCAACATCTTAGAAAGAGCAGACATCATACAATTTGATTTCACATATTTTTTCAAGATGACCTTTATATTTATTACGGTACTCAATTTAAGTTCTCTGTGCATGGATATGTAGTCCCAGGCAACAGAAATGAGATGAGCCCAAATGGATTTCCTTTTTTCTCGTTTCATTTCATCTTAAACTGCAATAATTCTAACAAAAAAATAAGCTCCAATGGTATAATTCCAACAAAAAATTGAACATTCAACTGCAAACTGTTTGTAACTGACAAGATGCAGATTGATGCATCATTTCGGTGGGACAGTGTAAGGCCAGTTTGATGAACGCATCAGTGAAACTACAGTTGTGGTTTTATTATGTAAAAGCCGGTGTATTACAAATGTATTAAGTGCATTACTTGTTATTCAGTAAAATTATCCCTTCTAGGAATTAATTTGTGTCCTCACTGACATTGAACTTGCATACTGGTATGTGGATTCATTTACTCACATGCATATTATAGATTTTCTGATCCGTCATTTACAGCTCAGTGCATTTCATGTTAAGATCAGAAACAGCATTTGACCTGAGTGGGGGAAATTTAAATGTTATTGTATCTAACTATTCAAAGGTTATTAAACAGAGATGGAAAATAAAGCAAATAATACAAAAACAAAGTGGATTATGTAAATTATTTGAAGATAATTGTACATATAAATGCTTCCGAAACAAATGTTAATGTTCTGTATATTCCTTTATAAACACCCCAGGGGACCTTACATTTTCCCAAGGGGCCATTCAGTTCTTGGTATTCTGTCATATATACCAGTACAAAAAAACATTATAATTGACCGCGTAGCTCACCCAGCAAATTTTTTTTAAAAATATTTACAAAACAGATATGCATTTATATGAAGTGCTTAAGGAAAAATGAGGGCATTGACAAGACAGGAAGGCTTGAGAACTATTAAAAAAGAAGGGGGGGGGGGGGTAAATAAGGGTGGAGGCATTTATTAGAGAATATGCTGTATTTCATTTTGTTGGCGTTGTTATATTTGATATTTGATCTCCAGTAATACAGACATATTTTTAGCTCACCTGAGCATGAAGTGCTCAAGTGTGAGCTATTGTGGTCAGTCTGTGTGGGGTGGCCATCGTCCGTCGTCCACATTTAACTTCAAACAACTTCTTCTTTGACACCACTAGGTGGATTTTAACCAAACTTGGCAGGAATGTTCCTGGGATTGTCCTTTACCATATTCCTTCATTTTATTAAAATACATTTGGAACTCTTGGTGTCATGGCAACCAAAAGCTTAAAAACTGGTAATCTTAAAAAATCTTCTTGTCAGAAACCACTGGCTGGATTTAAAAAAATAGTTTTACAGCAATGCTCCTTGGGTGAACCTCTACCAAATGCCTTCAAGTCATTTTGATTTGTTAAAAAACATGGCCGCCAGGGGGCGGGGCAGTTTTCTTTATATAGCTATATTGAAAACTTTAAAAATCTTCTTGTCTGAAACCACTGGCTGGATTTTAAAATAATTTTACATAAATGTTCCTTGGGTGACCCTCTTCCAAATTCCTTGAAATTATTTTGATTCGTCAAAAGACATGGCCGCCAGGGGGGCAGGCCAGTTTTCTTTGTATAACTATATTGAAAACTTTAAAAAACTTATGGTCTGAAACCACTGGCTGGATTATCGAAATAATTTCACAGAATTGGTCCTTGGGTGACCATCTACCAAATTGCTTGAAATCATGTTGATTTGTTAAAAAGCATTGCTGCCAGGGGAGGGGGCAGTTTCACTTATATGGCTATATTGAAAACTTTAAAAAATTTCTAGTCTGAAACCACCGGCTGGATTTCAAAATAATTTAACAGAAATGCTCCTTGGGTGACCCTCTACGAAATTCCTTCAAATCATTTTGATACTTAAAAAAACATGTCCGCCAGGGGCCAGGGCAGTTTTCCTTATATGGCTAAACTGTTAAAATCTTCAAGTCTGAAACCACTGGCTGATTGGAAAATAATTTCAGAAATGTTCCTTGAAATCATTGGATTAAAAAAAAAAAATGACTGCCAGGGATCGGGGCAGTTTACCTTATATGGCTTTATTGAAAACTAAAAAAATCTTCCTGTCTGAAACCACTGGCTAAATTTCGAAATTATTTCCCATGCATGTTCCTTGATTGACCGTCTACCAAATTCCTGGAAATCATTTTGATTCGTTAAAAATAATGGCCGCCGGGGGGGGGCGGTACAGTTTTCCTTATATGGCTATATTGAAATCTTAAACAATCTTTTTGTTGAAAGCTGTTATGATGCTTTACACTCAGGTGAGTGTCCTAGGGCCATCTTGGCCCTCTTGTTAAAAATATTTTGGTGTGTGTCTGTTTGTTAGAACTGTGAGCGCTCAATCTCCTGTATCCACCACCAATGTCTGCATCTTAAAGGCCCTTAATGTAATATAGAAGTAAAATATTTGCTTGTGCTTTCATAAAAATTGTTAATGTATGCTTATACATTCTTATTTACCAGTTTGTTTTATAGTTTCAAAATTTTCTGCAATTTATCCACAAAAGACAGCAACATGTCAACTTTTCGTTTCTGCTCTTGAACTCGAGAACGTATTGAGCTATTGTAATTGAACTTCATACATAGATACTTTATAGCGTGACCTGGCTTGGGATTACATATGGGGCGGGTGGGTTCAAGGTCACTGTTAATCAAATAGAAAACACTTTCTGCTCAATAACATAAGAAACTTACTAGATAGATACCTTCTATCGAGACCCCACTTGGAATTTGATATGGGGTTGGTGGGGTCAAGGTTACAGCAATATGTCAACTTTTCGTTTCTGCTCTGTAACTCGAGAAAGGATTGAGCTATTGACATGAAACTTCATGCATAGATACCTTATAGCCAGACCTCACTGGGATTGCATATAGGGTGGGCGGGGTCAAGGTCGAGGTCACCGTTAATAAAAATGAAAAAAACATTTTCGGCTACATAGTTTGAGAACGCATTGAAATATTTTAATGAAACTTCATACAAAAATATCTTATATCTAGACCTTGCTTGGGATTGCATATGGGGTGGGTGGGGTCAAGGCTAACGTCACCATTACTAAAAATAGACAAACATTTCTGCCCAATAGCTTGAGAAGACATTGAGATATTTTAATGCAACTTCATATCTAGACCTTGCTTGGGATTGCATATGGGGTTCGTGGGGTCAAGGTCAGTCACCATTTCTAAAAAAAAAATTTATGTTGACTTTAATGCATTTTGTCGAAAAATTTGGTTTTTGTGGAATTTCCACATTTCTTGTTATATTGATGTATTACTTTCATTTTCTTTTTAAATAAATTAATTAAAATAAATTTATTTAATAGATTAATGTTAAAAAAATGGAAAATCCTAAAGTTTCAATTTTTTTTATTCATATCATAATAATAACATAAAGGGACATTTATATATATAAATCAATGTTTATTGGCAGATATGACATTAATGGATTATAATTTGCATGCATACATGTACATCTCTTGGTATGCACAGTTGTTCAGTTAAAAAGATATAATCAGTTTCAAAATAATGTTCAAACCATTTCTGAATGCATTTGGAAGGAATAGGCCTTTCCCAAAACTAGGTGATCTCCCTTGGACATTACCTCCCGTTATTGCGAATTCACATCCGCCATATTTGAAACCCTTTTTCTGGCGACTTTTTCCCTAGCTTGCCATAAAAAGTATTATAGATCTAAGACCAAGCGGCTTTCAAAACTTGTAAATTAAAATTTTTAAAACAATATGTTTTTGATTAAAACTCTTAGAGGATATATGTTACAAAAATGAATTATTAGAACTAAATGTAGTATCGTTTTAAACTCATTACTAAGGCCACATGACCGTATGACAGGTATCTGGAAAAAAATGTAGTGTCCTTGCCACGTCTTAAAGTGTTGTTTTCCATACATAAATGTCACCAATGAACACATGTTCTCTCAATTTATATCTGTCTGAAGAGGGGTAAAAAAATACCAAAGCCACAAACTGCCGGATCTTATCAAATGACCCTTAGAACAATACCACAAATCCAATGCAATTGCGTAATACATTGGTGATAAAGATCTACATGCAGAGACAACTAACATGTCACACTTCGTCTCCATTGTTTGCCTCTCAAATTACAGTGTATCTCACAGTTTAAAATATTGTTGTCTTCGTTGTTGTTCTTTGCCTATCACCCTATGAAATTTCGCCACTTTATTGAACAGAACTGAACAGAATTAAAAGCATTAAAAACTTTTTCAAATTAATAAATTGGTTTAAATTAAATAGTGAAATAATATAACACAGATTTAATTTTTGATTATGAAGAATTGTAGGATGGTGTACATTTAAGAGTTCATAGTGTTTTTTTTTCTTCTAAAACATACGGGCATTAGCTGCTACGAGAATAGAATTTTGTTAGTTTAACACAATTCAGACAGAAATGAAGAAATAATCTCTTTAATACAACATCAACTATAACATTTAATGAAGAGTGACATCATCTTTAGATATTGTAGTGTTGTGTTAACGGTAATTAAATTTATTTATTTTATTCAATAATACAAATTTAAAACAGGATAAAGGCATAGGTTGTTTAGATGCTGAAATCGCTATTATTGTGTTTTATTGCATAATAACTATTAAACATACTATGTATTGTTAAATATTGTTAAAAATCATAATAATAATTAAATTAAATTGATAAATAAAGTACATGATGTATATTATATACGTATGTTGATATTTGTAAATTAAAAATTTGTTTCAACATATTATATACGTATGTTGATATTTGTAAATTAATTTTTTCGACATCAACACAATTTTAAGATTGAAAATCAAATATATTGTATGTTTTCCAGTAAATATGAGTACGCTTATCCTGCCTTATACTAAATAAAGTTGCCGGAAGTGAACAGGGCACATCACTCTTGATTACGCAAGGGAAGTAACCTAGTTTTGGGAAAGGCCTATTAAGTCCCACTTATTTGTTGATACAAGAAATGATTTTCTTGTGTTTTGTCTTCCTATTCAGACTGCTTTGCACTTAGCAAAGCTGTGGCATTAAATCTGAATTCTTTCTTGGTATTTGGCATTTAGTTTTCTGCTGAATTACATCACTGTCATGAATTGTTATCTTTAAATTTTCGGGCCCGGCTAGCTCAGTTGGTAGAGCGCTGTACTGTCAATCCAGGGATCGTGAGTTCTAATCCCAGCCCGGCCACATAACTTGTGTGGGGATTGGTCATGAAATTATTTCTACGGCCATTCTCCCCCTACGTCTGATTCAAGTAGGGCAGTTTGCAGTTACTGACATAGGTATGTGTACTTGGTATTGGTAAACCGCTTAGATCGGCTAAGCTTGCCCAGGAAAAGTGTGAGGAGGTTAACTGACCGCCGTGATATGACTGAAAGACTGTTAAAAACGTGAAAAATCCTAAAATAAACAAACAAAACAAACTTTAAATTTTCACATCCATGTATTCTGATCATGGCAAATATTGCTTTTATAGATTTCATTGTCTTTAAAATAATAAATGACCTAAAATTCATATTAAATCATAATTTTGATTTTTTATATGAAATACAAAGGAGTTTTCAATTTAAGATTAATTCCATGCTGTCTGCATCAATAATGGCATGCGATATCATTCTTATCATAAGAAATTAGAATGAAAGTACATAACTTTAAATCAAAATTTTATTTATGGTCATTTGTACTCATAATATATAGCCGGGCCGGCTAACTCAGTTGGTAGAGCGCTGGACTACAAATCCGAGGATCGCGGGTTCAATTTCCAGCCGGGCCACATAACTTGTGTGGGGATTGGTCAGGAAATTATTTCTTCGGCCCTTTTCCCCCTACCTCTGATTCAAGTAGGGCAGTTGTCAGTTACTGGCATAAGTATGTGCACTTAGTACTGGTAAACCAGCTTACCCAGGAAAAGTGTGAGTAGGTTAACTGACCGCCGTTATATGACTGAAATACTGTTGAATACTGAAAAATCCAAACAAACAAACAAACAAACTCATAATTATCTTATTTAAACTTTTGTTGAATGTAAACATATATGTTTTAGTTAGATAGTCACATTTTATGAAGTTGCTAAATAAAAAAAAGCATAATTTCAACAAATCTACAGAAAATTAATTCAATAATTTTTTATCTAAGGTAAGCCCAGAAATCACACAATTGTTTTCAGCATCCATCATTTTGCCCAATCCACAACATGAAAGCCGCTGATCACTCTGCCCTGCCGGACGACATCTACATGCGAGGCATTGACTGTGGGGCTGCCATCATCCTGGAGGTGGGGGATGGGAGGGTGCTGCTGACACGCAGGGGAGATAACCTAAGAACGTTCCCGGGAATATGGGTACCACCTGGTAAGGTAATTGATGACTTCCATTAGTTTGTGTTTTTTAGCTCACCTGAACACGAAATGCTCGGTCAGCTATTGGTATAGGGGACCTCTCTGGTGGCGTCTGTAGTCCGCTGTACCTGTGCCGTGAAAAATTTGGCCCGTTATCCCGATAAAGACTACACTTTTTATTCAATCTTGACCAAACTTGCAGAGTTTGTGTATGACATAAAATATGCGACGGGTTTGATAATGGGAATGATCGGACAAGGAACACCAGAGTAATTGTCCCTTTTTTGGCCCCAAATACATCTATTCCTGAATAACTCACCCGGTAAAGGGAGGTAAATGAAGTATCAGGAAGATAATTGCCAGACATGTGTTATTTCCGTTTGTAGCTCAGTCACCGATATAACCCAGATAATGGAGTCTGCTTATTCCTTCTATTTTAGATCAGCATCGTTACACATAGTAACCATTGACAGCCTGCTTCTGACCTATATTTTGGCTATGTGTCCTGCAATAAAAGGACACCCCTGAAAGGGTTAATTATTTTATGTAGCTTTTGGACTGTTTAGTTAGTAACTTATTCAGTATCATTTAATTATGTAACGTTTGGACTGACTTTTACATTTGAATTGGGATTTTGGAAACTCTAGTAATTATCTTACATGATTTTTGATTTTATTATTTATTTTTAATTGAAAAATACCTCTACACTGTTTGACATTTTCTTCTTAATTGAGAAATATTTTTACACTATTTAGAGTACACCATGCTACTTGCTAGTATCTGCTTGTATGGTATATATAAGTAAGGGCTTGTAGTTTGGGGACTCTTTTTATCAGGGATCATATTATTATCGGTTTTACCGGTCAGAGACCGATTGGGTTTGAAGCAGACTGATTGATATGACTGGTAAACGGTCCGACCAGTTTTCTTGATTTATCTGTTCACTATTAAGTCGTGATAATCCCCTGATTTCAGTACACAATACACACATTTTATGGCCCAGATGCTCTGTTGGTGTGAACGCTGGTGGGTCAGTGATGAATTACCGCAGTCGTGTCACTATCAGTCGATAATTGGAGTGCTTTTGCTGTAATTTGTTGACTGTGTTATATTACTGACACCGATTGGTACCTGACGTCAATATCAGAGTGTACTTCTCCACGAAAAAAATCATGTAATCCTCGTGGAGAACGTGCATTTGCTGCATAATAATTTTTTGCAATGTGCTGAATTCATAATAGTATAAAATATTTATATAAAATCTGAACATCCTAGTAAAAACATAGTTCAGTACAATTAGTTATTTGTTATTTGGCTTAATTGACGTTCATGATGTAGTTAATTTTAAAGTTCAAAGTGGCCAAATTGTTTAACATTATGATTATATTTTAACTTTAGTTCAGCAACACTGGTATAACATACATAGAAAATAAAAGTTTATTGAAGATTAAGGTATGGAAACTTTGTAGTGTTATATTAATAATTAAAATATACAATTTCGGACATACCTTATATTTCAGATACACATAATTTGGATACAGAATAGGCATTTTTATTTTTGTATTGTACTTACTGAATTGCATTATCTTCAAAATTTTGTGAAGTTAAAACTCACAAAAGACATAGAACTTAAAATTTATTGAAGTTTGAGGTGTGAAAACCTTGTAGATAATAGTTTTATTTTAAATACGCATGTTCGGACATGCACCATTTTCGAATACACAAAATTCAGATTCAACATGAGGGTGATCGGCGGACATGAGGGTGATCGGCGGACCTCAGGACCAATTGACTTTCTAGAAAAATATGATCCCTGCTTTTTATTTTTCAACAAAATAAAAGTGACTTCCCGTGCATCACGTTCATTACATTTCATCTCACCTGAGCACTTCATGCTCGATGAGCTATTGGTATAGGGGGACTGTCCTGTGTCGTCCGTCCGTAGTGCATCAGAACTATGGGGCATGTGGACGTGATACAAACTTCACTTTCATTCAATCTTTACCAAACTTGCACAGTTTGTGTATGACCATAAAATCTCGGATAGATATTGTGCCAGATCAGACCATGAACACCAGAGTTATTGCCCCTTTTTCATGAGAAAATCTGCAAACTGTACTTGTGCAACATACACAAAGTCTCCATAGTGAATTAACTTTTCATTCCTTGTTGACTAATCATGCACATTTTGTGTATGACCACAAGATTTCATCAAGGTGCAATGATGGGCCAGATAGAACCAGGAACACTGGAGTTATTTGCCCTTCTTTGTGAAAAACTTAGCAAAAAAAGAACTTTGTGTGACATAGACACTTTATTTTTCATCTAATCTTAATAATACTTGCACAGCTTGTGTATGACCATAGGATCTCATAATAAACCAAGGTTTTGCGCTGATTAGGCAGCTTGTTTATGATCGTAAGATCTTATAATAAACCAAGGTTTTGTGCTGATTAGGGTATAAAGAACAAAGTTATTTGCCCATTTGTTTGTGAAAAAGAAGCAAAAAATGGACTATGTTCAGGATAGAGACTTCATTTTTCATGTGGGATGGCACTACATAGTATTTCAGCTACCGGTTAATTAGTTCTGGTATTTGAGCTGTTAACCAGTGAGCCAAATATTATTTACAAGACCTGAAATGGAAATACATTAAGTACAATGGTCTGTTTGATCGAATAGTCCTATGATATTCATAATGCTGATAGTTGTCTTGTATTGCTGTCCTTTGTGACTGTTTTAATTATTGTTCTGTTGAAATAAGAACAACGCACAGTACTTGGAATTCAGCTGGATGTTTGAACCTAAAAAATGTGCCATTGCAAAGATTGGATGTCAAGCTCTGTGTAATGAAAGCGTGATTGTGCATGGTGGTAAACATATCATCGTTTGCTTGTGGTTCATCTTGGTCCCAACAGTTTTGACCATAAATGCATCTGTATTACGCCACTTAATTGCCAGTTAAATAACAGAAGTAGGCTGGGCAGGCATGAGACTGTATATCGCCTGTAGATTGTCAGGTTAGGTACAGAAAAAGGCCGAACAGGCATCTGTATTGCACCTGTCAAATTGCCAGATCAGGTTGTCTGATTTGGTTCATTTTGTAGGTGATGATATTTAGCTGATCTCTGTAATTGCCAGTACTCAGGTGAACGCATTGGGCCATTATGGCCCTCTTTTTTTAGTAAATGTTGGTTTGAAGTAGGCATATTGTTTTATAATATGGTGTGGTGTCCTAGATTGGTTTGCCAGGCTGTACCAGTGTGAATCTTGTTTTTATGTACACCATAGAGCAACTTATACCAATAATTCAGAAGCTGTAGTGGTCATGGTAAATTTGACCACAATATTCTCTTCAATACCCTATCACACTCACTAAAGGATTCCAACTGTTCAATACCCTATCACACTCACTAAAGGATTCCAACTGTTCAATACCCTATCACACTCACTAAAGGATTCCAACTGTTCAATACCCTATCACACTCACTAAAGGATTCCAACTGTTCAATACCCTATCACACTCACTAAAGGATTCCAATTGGTAACAGTTCTATCAGTATTTCTTTCTTATTCCAGGTGGACACATAGAACAAAATGAATCTGTAAGTAAGAATAATGAATAATATTCAAATAATGATTATACCGGTAATGAAGTTCTATAAAGTTGCATATCAGACTATTAATGCATAAAGGGAACTCACTCAAATCCAGTTGACATTATGTTAGTTGAGTTATGTTTCTTTAGACACATGATATATCATAATGATATTTGATTAAGTTGTGGTCTCAATCCACTTAGTTTCTTCATGAGTACAATGGGTATTACATTTGTAGAATAATTGGAAATTTTTTAATGAGATAATGAGGTGTATTGATATTTGATAAGTTTGCTGAGGCAGGTCTACGTGAACTGAGGGAGGAGACTGGACTGGAGATATCAGAACAGATGTGTTCACGCCCAGTACAGGCCCTGGCAGTGTGGGAGGTAGTAGTGGGCTTATATCTTCGTGGGTTATGTACATTAGGTCATTGGCAATTAGTGGGCTTATATCTGTGAAGGTTGATATTGTGTTTGTGGGTTCATATCACAGATACTTGTTTGTACTAGTGGCTATGTTTATTATTCAACTGATTTCTAACAACTGACAGTGACCAGTGGCGTGCATGCACCAATATCCATTAGGCGGGGCTTATCATGCACTGATAAAATTTAACAGTATTATTGGCATATTGTAAATACACAACTGGTGTGTATATTAAGTTGTTGGCAATGATCATGCTGGCTTGGTCCATTGTATAGTATTTAGTTTGGCTTGATTGTCACTGCAGCATTGATTGTAGAAACACATTTGAGTCTGTATTCCGGTGTTATTTCCAAGTTGACCATTTCTATTTATTTTAAGAGCAGCTTTTATCATACGAGTATGGGACATTTAGCTTGCTTAAATGAAAATTGTATATAATATATTTTAGCTCATGATGAGCTTTTGTGATCACCTTTTGTCCATCGTGCATCGTGAAACGTGTGTCGTCAAGATTTACCTTGTGAACTCTCTAGAGGCCACATTTATTGCCCAATCTTCATTAAACTTGGTCAGAACATTTGTCCCAATGATATATCTGACGAGTTTGAAACTGGGTCATGTGGGGCCCAAAACTAGGTAACTAGGTTAAATTAAAGAAAAAACACTCTAGAAGTTACATTTTTAGCCCTATCAGCATGAAACTTGCTCAGGACGTTTGTTTTTAGGATATCTCGGCTGAGTTCGAAAATGGTTCTCCTCCATTGAAAAATGTGCCGCCAGGGGCAGTTTTCTTTATATGGCTATAGAAAAAGCTTGTGGACACATTTTTTGCCCAATCAACATGAAACTTGCGCATAACATTTGCACTTGTGATATCTCGGCCGAGTTCGAAAATGGTCACCAGGGGGTGGTGCAGTTTTCCTTATATTGCTATACTAAAAACTTAAAAGCTTGTGAACACTCTAGAGGCCACATTTACTGTACAATCTTCATGAAACTTGCCCAGAACATTTGTTCTAATGGTATCTTGGATGAGTTTGAAACTGGGTCATGTGCGGTCAAAAAGTTGGTCACTAGGTCTAATTGAATAAAAAGCTTGTGAACACTCTAGAGACCACATTTCTAGCTCAATCGTCATGAAACTTGCTCAGAACATTTGTCCCAGTGATATCTCGGACAAGTTCGAAACTGGGTCACTTAGGGTCAAAAACTTGGTCACCAGGCCAAATTGAAGAAAAAGCTGGTGAACACTCTAGAGGCCACATTAATGGCCCAATCATCATGAAAATTGCTCAGAACATTTATCCCAATGATATCTCGGATTAGGCCAAAACTAGGTCATTTGGGGTCAAAAACTGTATCACGTCATATTGAAAAAACAGCTTGTGAACACTCTAGAAGTCACATAATTTGCCCAATCTTCTTGAAAATTGATCAGAACATTTTTTTCAATATCTTGGACATGTTCGAAACTGGCTCACATGGGGTAAAAAACTAAGTCATCTGGCCCAAATGAACAAAAAACTTGTAAACACTCTAGAGGCCACATTTAAAGGCTAATATCTTAGCCAAGTTCACAGATCAACCAAACCGCACGAGGAACTGCAGAGTTATGGCTCTTGATTTATCTAAAATTGTCCTTTTTAGGAGTTTCCGCTCTCCTGGTCTTACAGTTTTCATCCAACAGTCACCAAACTTGATATTTTAAAGATTGCTTTTAACCTAGAGGGGCATACATGTTTTACAGAGCAGCTTATCAAACTAGTACTGAACTTATTAGTTGCCAAAATAAAAAATGTAGATAATAAGAATAATATAATAAGAATATGTGAATTATTCTTTTCTACACGAAAAAGCTGAGATAATATACTAAAACGTCATTATACTTGCACATATTTCAGTCTGTATTTCCACCAAAGCTGTCCTTAGGTCAGCCATTTCGTCATCACGCCGTGATCTACCTGCATGCCAAGCTGAAGCCAGGGTACACTTCATCCCAGCTGTCCTCGAACATCAACATGGACCCATCTGAGGTTGGGGCATGTGCCTGGTTTGATAAGTCAATGGCTGAGGTCATTGTGTCTGCCAGGGAGGACGAAACAGTCAACTTAAGGTTGCAACATTCTATAGAATCCTTTAGGTGAGTAGTAAAAAATTGGTGTCTTTTTTTTTGTTTGTTCGCTAGATGTTTCAACTGTTGTCGAATAATATTTATATGTTACATGAATGGCTATATATTTTGTTTCACAAGGTACATGTAGACAAACCATTTGGCAAACTGAAGCCTTGTTTACGAGCATCAACATAATCATGCTAAATCATTGATCAGTTTAGTGATATGTTTTCAGACTTTTTAAAGAAATAACCAATTTGCTAAATGTAATAGATTTTGAACATTTTCAGTGTTTTTAGCTCACCTGAGCACATAGTGCTCAAGGGTGAGCTATTGTGGTCAGTTTGTGTCCGGCGTCCACATTTTACTTCAAACAACTTCTCTGAAACCACTAGGCGGATTTTAATCAAACGTGGCAGGAATGTTCCTGGGATGGTCCTTTACCAAATTCCTTCAATTTATTAAAATATATTAAAAGCTCTGGTTGTCATGGCAACCAAAAGCTTAAAACTGGAAAACTTAAAAACTCTTCTTGTCAGAAACCACTGGCTGGATTTGAAAATAGTTTTCACAGAAATGCTCCTTGGGTGACCCTCTACCAAATTCCTTCAAATCATTTAGACTTGTTGAAAAACATGGCCGCCAGGGGGCTGGGCAGTTTTCCTTATATGGCTATATTGAAAACTTACAAAATCTATTAGTCTGAAACCACTGGCTGGATTTCAAAATAATTCCACAGTAATGTTCCTTGGGTGACCGTCTATCAAATTCCTTAAAATCGTTTTGATTTGTTAAAAACATGGCCGCCAGGGGGCGGGGCTGTTTTCCTTATATGGCTGTATTGAAAACTTAAAAAATCTTCTTGTCTGAAACCACTGGCTAAATTTCAAAATAATTTCACGTACATGTTCCTTGGAAATTTAACGTACCAAATTCCTGGAAATAATTTTGATTCGTTGAAAACAATGGCCGCCGTGGGGCGGGACAATTTTCCTTATATGGCTATATTGAAATCTTATCTTTTTGTTAAAAGCCGTTATGATGCTTTACGCTCAGGTGAGCGACCTAGGTCCATCTTTGCCCTCTTGTTTTTAAGTTTATTTCTCCGAGTCCTTAAGTATCCGTGACTAATGTTTTATAAACAGCTTGTAAACCTCACAATGTTTGATAATTTATGGTCTGTTTCCATTTCCATACATTCCAGTGCCCAAGTGCTCAATGAGAACAATGAACAGTGTGAACAACAGCTGCCGTTCAGTGACCTACTTAAGACAGCAGGCGACGACAAAGACCACAAGGGGCGTGTCAGTACAGGCACCAAGTTTGCACTGGAGGAGTGGCTCGCTCTCACCTGACCTTGACACTACAGAACTTGTACTCTCCACTCATCTTGGCGTGAAAAGGTCTACAGCTGCATTTCTGTTCAGACATTAATTTAAATGATTCTCGTGGATGTACTTGTAGGACTTCATTATTGAAGTAATGAGTGGTCTGAACACTTCACTGATATTTTAATCCAAATTATTTTGAGCCAGTGGTGCATTTTTATTGTTGATTAATATTCATGGTTTTAGTGCTGTTTATTGTTGAAGTTGGTATTTTGTTTTATACATTCAGATAATAATAAAATTTTAAAATATTTTAATGAAAGCAGTTTTTTTTTAATTATATAAAGACATGTAAAATGTTTTTAAACATTAAGTATTTACAATAAGTATTTACTTCAAGCCCTGGGCAAAGTGTGCTGTTAAATATAGCAGAACTACGTAAGGGAGGTAACTCAGAAATCAGTTGTTAATTTCATGGCAGGTAATGTTCCACAACTGATAAGCAGCATACAATCAGTGCAATTCTGTGTCACAATGGCTCCAAATACATTGTTTAGTATGACATTTGAAAATTCTACATTCTAAATGTACTAAAATGTTGAAAATACACACACTTGTAATTACTTAATTATATATTAATAGCAACATTTTTGGCACAGATTTTGCAATAATACATTCCATTGAATTGTTTCTTTAATTTCAGTTATGACACTACATTCGCTTGATGGATTTACAATCGCTTGATGGATTTCTTTATTTTAAATCAGACAGGTTGTTTATCAGCTAATAAACAACGATTTTGAGTTCGGATGCATATGAATTATGCAACGATAATGCGAAAATTATTTCGATTCTAACATGACCTGACAACATTTTCTGCAATTAGAATGCAAACTTTATTTTACAGTTTCGGAAGTTCTATTTTTTCGGGTCGTTTATTGGTAGTTTTACAACGGTGTATTTTGTTCTTTGTCTATAGAAAACTCTGCAAATTTCTTGTTAGAATTTATATTCAACACCTTAGAAACTATGTTTTATTTTTTTCCCATTATTCTATGTTAAGATAAATGTAGCCTGTGTAAAGACGAACATCCAAGGAACTGGAATACAGGTCATTAATAAACAATATTTTAGCGACTTTACTCTTCACTGCTAAAATGACAAAGGTTGGAATCAAGACATAAGTTGTATTCTTGGTAAAAGATATTTCTCATGTTGAACTGTATGGAAACATTATAAACATTCTTTGTTCCATCAGAGGTGTGTAACAAGTAATACCTGTTATGAGTAGAAAATTTATTGAATGCATGATACAAAAGAATCACCATGGAAAATCAAATCTTACTATGTATATTCTATGATGATTTTGTATTTAAAATAAAATCATTGATACATTGTAGATGTACATAAAAATAATGATTATACAATATATAGTAAAATATATTGTGTACACATGTGGATAAAAATGTGGAATGTTTTAAACATAATAACTGTAATCATACAATTAAATGAAACGTCCAAAAATATGTACAAGCTTTCTTCACCATTCATGTAGACAAACTGTTAAAGAAGTTTCCTTACTGAAATGAAGACGTAAAATGAAAATAAATTATAGGAACTATATTTTTCTAAAACACACTGAACAACATTGTATTAGTTAACCAATAACCTCATAGTAGTATTACTTCAAGAAATTTACCTCATTTTAAGAGATACAATTATAAATGTTCTTTGTCTATTTAAAGCATTTGTTACTAAAAAAAAATAATAACCCTGACTTTACTATGAAAATTTGGATTCAAATGATTCTGTAAGACACTGGTATAAGTGAACAGGATAACATTGCATACCTAAAAATGAGTAATTTGAATTTGTCTTCAATGACCACTTGCAAAGACCGGGTTGCATTTACATGGTATGTGGAGCAGTGTGCTTTTTATTGCTATAAAGATGCCTTGTTATGTTCCAAATTACTTTCTCAACAGTAAAAATATTAACAGATTATTGTTTTAAGCAATAAGTAAATTATTTGATGTAGAACCTTCCAAATTATACAAAATTACTAAATGAATTAAAACACCATAAAAGCAAAGCACATGCAAGATATACAATGTGTTATATACAAAACATTTATACAGTTCATTATTTACAAAGGCTAGTATTAAAATGAATAAAATATATACTAAACAAGAGCACCGCCTACGGGTGCTGGACGCTCGACTTTCTCGTATTGATAGCACTCTAGGCTTGTTTATAGTATAAGTTTATCAAGCACTCTAGGCTTGTTTATAGTATAAGTTTATCACTGTCATGAAGTATTTAAATTTAAAGTCAATACTTCTTATAAATATTGAGAAATTTGACCTAAAGCAAAAAATTGTTTAAAAGTTGAAAAAAGGGCAATAACTCCACCAAAATCCTTGATCTAGTTACCTCATCTTGTCTACAGAATGGGTTTATAACCGTGATCCGGTAGTTTGTGTTTCAAGTCAATACCTCTTACAGATATTGTAAATTTGACCTAGAGTGAAATTTTTAAGTTGAAAAAGGGGCAATTACTCAAGCAAAATCATCACTATGATCAAGTACTTTGAGTTTGAAGTCAATACCTTAAATAAGTATTGAGAAAATTGTAAGTTGAAAAAAGGGTAATAACTCCAACAAAGTCCTTGAAAGAATTACCTCCTCTGGTCTGCAAAATGGTGTTAGCACCATAAACAAATATATTGAAATTCAATTTAATGTCTTGTTGAGAAATTTTCTATTTAAAAAAAATTTGTCGAAATATGCTAAGTTGTACATCCAAACAAGGGCAGATAACTCTGGAAATACAAATCACAGGGTTACCTGCCTTGCAATGGAGTACCCTTTTGATAGTGAACAAGTAGTGAAAGTTTCAAATGGATACCTTTGATAGTTTTTGAGAAATGGACTCTGACAAAAACTTAACCAAAAAACTTAACGAACGCTGACACAGACGCTGATGCAGACGAAAAGGCCACAACAATAGCTTGACTTTTTCTTCTAAAAGTCGAGCTAACAAAGTACAACCCAGATAATGATATGCAATAGCTGTAGTACATGATTAAAACTATTTTCAATGTCTACATCATAAATAAACATGTTGTAATTCCAGTAAAAAACTAAAACTCATTTGGTCCCCTGAATTACAGACAACTTTCTCAAAAAATATTATATAAATTTATGTGTACTTAAATAACAGTGACATCAGTGCAATATGGCACACACTGGTCTCTCACTCTAGGACAAGCAGGTGGAAATGCAGCATGGAAGATACTCAGATTAGTCACTTTAAAAAGAATGTATTGCTAAAATGTCTGTGCAGTAAAAGAACACAAACATTAATTTGATAAACAAACACTTAAAAATATCATGTACGTTGACAGATGCTGTTGTATATACAATGTCATGAAGTTATACAAAGAACATTTGTTCCATAGTATAGCATATAAATACATAAATGAATCAAACAGCAGCAGTTTAAGATGAATATATTAAGCATCTATCAAACTACGATAACAAAACTCAGTCTTTCCATACACACACAATTTCATGCCTACTGTAGTGCTTGCTACGAATTAGCGAAAAGTAAAATGAAAATATGTAGCAAACATTTAGGCAAATGAAAAATAAGAAAGAACCGTTTCTTGATACCAATTTGCAAATGATCCAACCAAGAAATACAAAATCCATGGACATAAGGTCACACAATAAATGGACATACTGAACTCTTGTTCTTAATTAAAAATCTTCACCATGACAACAAAACTTGGACCACTTGCAGAGGAGCATGACAAAAAAAAAAGGATTTTACAAGAGCATAACAGATCACATTCAAAGAGGAATAACTGATAAAAGAGTGATATGTACAGCTGCATTCAGTATTAATCATTTCAACCACTTTCAATTCTGACTCATTACCAATATTAAGATATTACAAATGTAAAAGTCTTCCGGAAAACATGGATTCAAATTTCCAGACTGCTAGTTCATGCACAAGGCTGCCACTATGTGCCGCAAGGAGGTCATGTGACTAAAATGAAACTTCCTCTTCCTCCTCCTGGTCATGACGCTTTGCACCCTGCAATAGAATCACACCATATCTGTATTATCATTGCCCGTAGCATTACCAATAGCCAAAATAATGCACCTATCAATATTCTCCACTGTGGTGGTTGGGGAGGGTGGGGGGGGGGGGGGTGAACCAGCAGGCTGACCCAGGGGAATTTGACTTATTGTATTTATTTTTTGGTCTAATTCTCCACCCTAGAGACAAGCATTTTTGTCTAAATGCCCACACTGGAGATGCTTAGTGCATCACATGGCCCAGGGGAGTGCCCAATATTACCGGCATCTAAACTCTGACCAATGTCTAATTCTCCACCCTAGAGACAAGCATTTTTGTCTAAATGCCCACACTGGAGATGCTTAGTGCATCACATGGCCCAGGGGAGTGCCCAATATTACCGGCATCTAAACTCTGACCAATGTCTATTTCTCGGGACCCGAAATCAAATTCTCGCCTGTGGGAAATCGCTTTCAATCTAAAGTTCCGTACATGCCCACCGCTACACCCTGTGGGAAAATATTGATAGGTGCATAACCAATGGTGTACGATGTAAGAAAGGTACATTCATAGATTCACAATTCAGATGTCAAAATGTAAACATGAAAAGGCCCAATTAAACTTCTTCTATATTATATTAACACAGCTTTCCTCAGAACATTTTGCATGTCATATATACCTTTACTTTTACATTCAAAAATGCCAAATTATACATTCATTTCAGAATTTTAGTGGTATTCTTCCCTTGAAAGCCATTTTCAAAGGCAGTTCTTTTAAACCTGGTATTAATAATAATACATGTACTGAAATCGTACGCAGTCTATGACTTTCAGTATCTATCTATCGTATACATATTGTGCAACCTTGCCAGTTGAATTCATGTATACAAAATGTGCTACAAGGAAAGAAAGAATGAATTTTTATGAATGAACATATAATCTAAATTTGCTTTTTCACTTATTGACACAAACAAGATTAATGCAAAGGAAAAATGGTGAGTATGGCACTTTAGAACAAGAACAATTAAGAGAAGTATCTCACATGATACATGTACATCAAAATTTAACGAAATTCTCTGCAATTAAGTAAACATCCATTCTGAGCAATGACTACTAAATGAATGAGTGGAGAAGTGACTTCCTTAGTTTTATGACAATAACTTCTTTGCATGTATACATAAAATGTAGTAATTATTTCATTGTAATATTATACAATACAAAAATAGCTTTGTTTGTTGTTCAAACAAGTTTTTGGGAAAGTTATTACTTAAATCACAAAACTACAAAAAACAAGTTGTATGGCAAAATGTTACATAGTTTAGCTCCATGTATGCAAAGCATTTGGAAAAATGTAAACATAAATGTAACATAGCAGGGTATTCATATATTAAGAACAGTGGAAAGTTAATAAACCTTGGACAACTGCTTAGAAAAACATTTTTACTTGGTAGTTTGTTCTATAATCAAAATAGCCTGTTTTGCCTGAAAATATTAATGATGGTAGGTGAAAAACAGAATTTTATGGCATGTGGTCAATAGAAGTTTACCACCATTTAATTACAATCATTTAATAATCACACGACTTCAGAATAAAGGAATGTACTATAGTGAAGGAATAACGTAATATTGTATTGTCAATAATCCTGGGATTTAACAATATCAACCTTTCACTGAAAATCAGGAATCTTTCAGCACAGTTAAAGCAGCTCAGTTTGGCAGGAAATCCCCACCCACACGGCAACAATTGGAGATCCCACCCACAGGGCAACAATTGCTTCAGATAGTCACTATTATGCTAGTAACTATAGCTCACAACAATTAACCTGACACTGGCTTTTATGCACAAATGTGGCGCGTCGTGAGAAAACCGGTCTTAATGCATGTGCGTAAAGTGTCGTCCTGGATCAGCCTGTGCAGTCCGCACAGGCTGATCCAGGACGGCACTTTCCGCCTAAAGTGGATTTATGGTTAGAAAAGACTTCCTTGAAACAGAAAATACCATAAAAGCGGAAAGTGCCGTCCCGGATTAGACTGTGCGGACTGCACAGGCTAATCTGGGACGACACTTTACGCACTTGCATTAAGACCGGTTTTCTCATGACGTGCCACAAATATTTCATAAAACGATTTAATATGAACATAATATTAGTGTCCATAAAGAAATTGTGTTAATTGGATCCATGTCGCTAAAACATAAAAAAAACAAATGTATGATTAATGTAATTGGCCACAGCATCAATATGCACAAACAAAAGTAGGCAAGTATAGGAAAGAATTCAATCTTTAAATAATACTAATAGTTCACGCGTGTCAGTTCAATTTGTCAGAACAATACACTAAAACTAGGAATGGCATTGAATACTAAAATTGGTATACAGATATTCGCTTTCATTCAATAGAATATTCGAATATTCGCATAGATTCATATTTAATACAATAAGCTTTTGTTACCTTGTCGACACCATGTAAACAATGGTACAGCGTTTTAGTACACAGTTTTGCCGTATCTACATTAACAAATTGCAATATCATATCAATGCGTTAATGACCTTAAGCATAAACCACTGAAGTCCCATGTTAAGTGTTTTTTACTGAAGAATATTTGCCATAATTTACAATGCAAAAACATATTTCTTATCAAGTTGGACACGTGTTGATGAGCATATATATGTCAGGCCATGAGATTTTTGGCCCAAATACAGTTTCTGGACGAAAATGAGTTATTGGCAGTTTTCAATACACTGATATGTGTAGAAACTGGAAATGGCTTCCTTTTTTCCCAATGTTGTGTTTTGAGAAGGAATAAGCAGTTTAAGTAACACCACCGTAACGACAAATTTTAACATTTCACACAGATTTTAATGTTCGTCATGCATACAATACAGAACCTAGCATGATGAGGACAAGTAATTTATTTAATATATATTTACTGGACTGCCTATCCCAAATAACAAACTTTGAATGTACAAATGTTTCGGGCAAAAATAATAATAATACAGAGATGGTTGCTATGGCAACCAAACCAGAAATGATAGCAAAAATTACAATATTTATACAAATAACCCAATAAATAATATTTTTGTTGACAGTTTCAAGATTTAAACAATTATTTGAAATATCTTAATCATAATCCTGACTTTCTCATAAAAATCACGTGGCGCAACTTTGACGTCAGTGTTCTCGAAATGAGGCAGGCCGCATATTGGGATAAAAATCTAATGGGCTGCCACATATGTTTATTGGCGAATATGAGCAGCATTTCTAGCCTATAGTGACTGCCAAATGTATGATCTCGCTTAATTATTTGTTTTATTAATCTTTTCATAGGTTTAATTACATGTGAAATGTTATGGCTTCATAATGTCCGCTGTAATTGTGTAGTACTGGCCACTAGACGCTGACCACTGACACAGACCCGTATATTCAATATCTTTGTCTGACACATAACAAGGGGCTAATGTATTGATAACACTGTGTTATGTATCTGCTGGTGAAATATGTATCTACTGGTGAAATACTGCTTTTAGGCTGAAAGAAAACTGTTTCTACAATAAAAAAAATAATGTTTTAAAAAGCAATACAAATTTGCGAATATTCGTACAGCATTTTAGCCATTCAAATAACGATCATTCAATCAAATATTCGATTATTTGAATAGTTTTGCCATCCCTAACTAAAACTAGCTTTATAAAACAAAACTACTATCTGTCACACACAACAACCTTTTTGCGCTCAGCTGGGTCTGCCTCTGACCCAGACTCTGAGCCCGAGTATGAGCCCCGTTGGCCAACAGGAAGTGGGGCCGGTGGGGTCGGAGGTCGATCATCATCTTCTCCGTTGACCTCTCTCTAAACAGTCAGATATATACATGGGACATGCAGTCATGCTTACAACTCAAATTACACTTGTCTGTCTATCTGAATAAACTATCTACTGCGACTCAAAATGATTCTTGAGACTACATGTGTGACATCACTCGGTTTTTATGACATCATAATTCGATTTCCCAAGGAAAATTGTATTTATACATTTATTAATTGTGTAATTTTATAATGATATTGAAACGTAATGTAACAGCTTTAAGTTGTACATTCAGCAGTTTTTGTACACACAAGGTATATTAAATACACTGTTTGATTTTCACTTAAACAGAACCTTTAAAGTAACATGAACTTTACATAAAAAATACACACAATTGAGGAAATGTGAGGATTTTAGAAATTTGTAAATGTTTTTACTGCAAAGTTTTATGGAGATGGGCCCAGATCTTGTTAAAAAACAAGAGCTGTCTCAGGACAGCCCGCTTGACTATTCAACCTCTTTGTCAGAGTTATTGGCCTTTATCACTACAAAAAAGGGGCATAATTCTCTATAATGCTGGTCACAGTTATGTGCCTTGGCCAGTGACCTTATATAATGACCTTGAAGATATGTGTTAAGTTTTTATTGAATATCTGTAGTAGATATAGAGATATGAAGTTGTTACATGCAAACTTTAACCTGTATTTTCTAAGTACAAAAAGGGGCATAATTTTGCTAAATTTGAGGTCAGAGTTATGGGCCTTGGTCAGGGACCTTATATTATGACCCTGAAGACATGTGTGAAGTTTCAATTGAATATCTGTAGTAGTTATAGAGATACGGAGTTGTTGCACGTTATCTTTAACCTGAATTTCTAAGAACAAAAAGGGGCATAATTCTGCTAAATTGCAGGTCAGAGATAAGAGCCTTGGTTAGTGACCTTATATAATGACCTCGAATACATGTGTGAAGTTTCAATTGAATATCTGTAGTTGTAACAAAGATATGTACTGGTTGCACGCAAACATGAACCAGAGCATTATGCCGACGCCAAATGGGTGAGTAGTATAGTTCGAACTTTTTGGTTAACAGTCAAGCTAAAAATATGCAGTGCCTAGAAGAAAATCATTTATTTTATACTTTCCAATAATTTATGGGGAAATATCAGTGAAACAAAATTGGTAATTCACTGTTTAAAACAGTGAAAATTACCACTCTGATAATTTTCACTGTTTCATACTGGTTTCCGATTTAAAACAGTCCATCAATGATGCCAGACTCCAAATTTTCAAATGAGTCCCGCGATATTTTCCAACTAAAAACACTTCGATAGCAATTAAAATGAAAAAAATCAGTGGAAAAAGCATAAAATTTGTATGTTTCGGTAGAATATCAACTTTTTATTCACTCCTGCTCATAGAAAACAGCATCACTCGTGAAAAAGTAAATTTCTATGATCCTCTATATACTTAGTCATATTCAAATAGTACATTTTGGTCTGCTTTATTATTGGGTAGAATACACAATGTCCAAGATACTGATATTAAAACAAAACCCTTTACCAATACCGCAAAAGAAATATTGACCTAAAAACTGCAGACTGACTTGTATCGGTAGCCAATGCAATAATTTAAATACTGTGAAATCACCAATTATCACAGAGGTCTAATGCTCGCTCTATTTGCACTCGCCCTATTTGCGCTCGTGCCATTGCGCGAATTTATGACCACCGCAAAAATTTACCGATGTCGTAATTTAGTAACGCATCGGGAGTTTACATAATTAATCGTTCATAATTAGACACAGGTATATGTGATAGGCGCGATGTGAATATTTTTAATGAATAAAACCCTAATTTTCCTCATTTAAATAGTAACTTTAATTTTATACTGATGATCTGTTTGAAGAATAAACTCATTGATTTTTTCTGTCATTTTGATATTTTTTAAAAGTCAAATACCAATATTAAGCACTACACAGCGTAAACTTGAAAACGCTTGTGTTGTATACATTCCCAAATGTTTTAATCATTTTTTTGTAAAAAAAACAACTAACTTTTTTTTTTCTTCATTTCAAAATCGAGTTTGCGCCAATTTAAGGCTGCATGAATGTGTCCGCGATCACATGTGCGCAAAATTTGTACCCTACAAATTCAAGTGATTCCACAGTACTTGCTGAGTTATGCTCCATGCAAAAAGTGGGATGAACTAACTGATAAACAGGTCAGGTTTCTTCTTTTTTATAGGAATTATATTCATTTACATATTTTATGCATATTTATATTTCAGTAATTAAATGAAGTTACAGCTTGCAATTAACAACTATCAAATTATCGTCTGAGTACTATATTAAACAACTATTTAAAGTACAATTAACCACTGCCCAAACAAAATATTCAATAATGAATGTTGTTAAATGTTAGTATGCATATATCGCCACGTAATAAAAGAATGGTCAGTGCAGAGACAATGGAGAAAGGATTTAATACCACTACAATTAAATTCAATGTACCATATTTCAATATTTTTTAAACAATACAACTGAACTTCTTTATTTTTCGAAGTTGCTAGGAGTTCACAAAGGACTGTGAGACATCCTTTGTTCGACATATCAGAATATAGACTTTTTAGAAGTATCTAGTCCAAATATTCACAGAAAACATTATATAGATTCTGTCCCCATATAAATAAACTAAAAATGAGTAGTCAAGTATTCAATTAAAGTTAAAACATACTCATTAGAATTTGAGAAAAAGTGGCTCGGTACATCTCGCCACAGGTGTTTAAAATTCTAGATAAATTGATAAAAATAAGTGTGAAAAGACTCGTTAGCATAGAAAACCACTTTGACCAAATTCAGATTAAAAACTGAGATAACCATATTTATTTGATACAAACTAATTTGGGAATTTTATCCACTTCCAACTTATAAGAGTTCGAGACAAGGAGGTTCAGCTGTAATTTAAAAATCAATGGCCTTATAAATAAATACTAAATAAATTAACATTCCAAGTATTAGCTTTCCACAAGTCCTCCAGATATCGCTCCCTTTACTAACCATTCTGATGTAGTTATTTCCAAGCATAAGTCAAAATGTTGCAGTTACCTTGACTGTACTTTTCTGAAAATTAAAACCATTACTTCATAATTTAATGCTATATTCTATTTAACAACTGTATCACCGCTTGAAGAGTCACAACAATTCAGCAAGAGCTACATGCACAAGTTACAACATCTAGCACAATATCAAAGGTACAGAACAAGACCACAGATGAAAGATTATAGTAGAAAATAACAGTTACGAAGTCGAGGATTAAAATAATAATAATGTACTAAAAAGTTAACACAAAAGCGGAAAGTGTCGTCCTAGATTAACCTGTAAAGACTTTACTGATTAAGTAAAAAAAAAAAAGATTTAAATCAATATTTGGAATTTTAATTAATGTATGTATTCCGAACATTCCGCCACATCTGTAAATAGAAAGATGTAACACCTTTTTATAGGTTGAACAGGATCTACAGGAGAAGTTGGGAGAAATGTATTTTTAAATAATTTTTAATAAACACAACCGTTATTCAAATTAACATGCACAGTAAGTTATATATTCCGCATTCATTATTAATATTATGGTCTATGATTCTCTGGGAGCTTGTTACACGTGTACTAGCACAACTAACATCGGCTACATGAACGATGGATATTTATAGAACGATTGGCGCCGCGCATTTCCTTCTCGAATACCAGTGGGGGCATTGAGCTATTTATAATGTGCCTTATAATCACACCTTAGAACCGGATCCTGATCAGCAAATGCACCACTGTTCAGCGAAATCGATAAAATAAATATAGTGGTCACATGTACCGTAGTTTGTGAATGTAAATGTTTTGTTTTCTTAATTGTTCATATTACATATGGATGCTTGAGACAATAAAGAGTTGACACAGAAATGTTCATCATTTAGAACCCTTCACAACTGTTCTTCTAAAATACATGCAAGCTTAAGTCGAAACGCGCTTCAAATCAATGGCTATATTTTAGTTTAAATATTTTTTGCTCAATAAATAGCTTTGTTTTCAAACATGTAATTCGTCACACTTTTTTTAATGTTTCATTAGCAATCACACCATGTATTCGCAAAAGTCAGCTTGATTTATGAATTGATGAGAAAGATATAATGTGATAAAATGGAGGGAAGTTCAAAACTTCTGTACCAATTCCTAGCGATTTCATATTATTTCCCGGCACCACTGTCAGCGAAATTTAAGTTTATTATGCCCACTTTTGCACAAAGTGGGCATCACTTGACTTGAGTCATTTTTTCACTACAAACATATATTGTGTTCACCCGTTAGTCCGTCCATTCAGTTTTACGGAAGCAAAAATATGCACAGCATACATAGCACATTTAAGTGGACAACTCAAAAACAGGCGCGTGTGTTTTGTTTAATGATATTCACTACGGAAAGCGGTCGTTAAACTTACAATAGCATGGTCCCAAAATCAATATTTTCCAACACTGATTAAAAGTAACAATGCAAATGATGTACATTTACATATTATAACGTGCGTTGCTACCCAATTGATGTTGTTACGAACTGGATCACTATTAAGGATGTATACAAATAATTTGTGATATGTACGTTTGAAGGTAGTCAGATATAAGTTTTCTCATGTTCATAGACTGATGTTCTTGATCTATTTAATATCAAATATGTGTGTAGTGGAAAAGTGCACAAAATATTAAACATAACTGAATGAATAGGCGGATGTACAGACAAACATACATGTCTATAGAACAGAATAAAGCGAGATATAATTCTGTCAGAGCGAACAGACATGCATTAGATGATCTCGTGTTGTGTCAAAAACCTAGTTTCTTGATAAATTTCTATTTCGCTGACCATTGATGCTGAGATAAATATTAAATTGTATTGAATTGGTGCCGAATTACACTCAGAAAGCAAGGTATATAAAACTACTGTCTTTGTTTTGTCGCTGTCAGTTCTACGGTGTGATCCATGTGGTGGGCGAATTGTCTTAGATACACTTGCTATTTATAGAGTCGCTGTGCCTATTTCGTACGAATATAAAGGAAAACACTAAAACGTGAATAAGTGTATTCATTTACATTGTTGCAAAACAACATATTTATTGCTCATTAACATGTAAATAACGTGTAAAATATTGAAATAACGTTTCTCATTTACGAAAGCTTTCATTTTGTGCGAAATGTATTATTCTATTATTGAATTTCCATCAGTATTCCAAACCTGCTACGAATCTGTCCTCAATATTTTATGGGATCATGCTCCGACGCTTTTATGACCAGTGTAGTTTTTTTGTTCAAATCAGCTGATGCAGTGTTAGGATTTATTCACTTGGGACTACTGGCGAGAAATTTTTACAACAATTGATTGGATGTTGGGAAAGGTCAAAAGTTGGGTTAAACAGCTACGCCCAAAAAGAAGATAAACAGATAGAGACAACAAACTAAAAACTTGAATGTCCGTATTATCAAAGCAAGAATAACAACAAAAGGAAGATATACAGATATAGACAACACACTGAAAACTTGAAGATCATGTTCATGCCTAGTTTGGGTATGAGGCATGCTTACACAAGTCAGGGCTAGCCCTTGATAATACCTTCTGTTCCTCGAAGCTGCTGAAGCGTTTGCGGGTCCTGTCAGGGGTCACCTGGTCCATGGACTCCCCCTCGCGGGCGTGCTCCCAGTCGCGCCCGATGTCGTTGCTGCCCTTGCTGTCCCGCCTCTCTCGCACCTCACGTTCAGGGTCCTTCCTGGGTTCCTTGCCCTGGGATTAGTAACAACTGGGTCAGAGTGCACGTCAGGGTTAGGTATCGGTAAATAAGTAATACGGTGTGAGTCAGGGTTAGAAATCAGTAAGTATGTCATTGTCAGGGTTAGAAATCAGTAAATACACAATAGTCAGGGTTAGAAACCATTAACTATAAGACTCAGTTTTCGTATCCCAGGCCTACTTTGAGTCAGAATTGTAACTTGACATGCAGTGGATAAACAAATGGTGAAGAAACTTTGAAATATTGTGCAAATTGAAATGTGCACATGAACCAAACATATCAGTAAATGTTGTGTATTGCTGCATGGAGATACAAACTTATTATTAAGTGTATTGGCAAAATCAACCTTTAAATAGTTTAAGTGAATTCCACTCACATAAAATTTCATTTAATCAGTTAATTGCTATATTTATTTACTAGTTAGCCATCAGATTTTGTTTCATTTTTAAGTATTTAATTAATGATAATAACCAAAATTTGTATCAACCACACAGACACTCTCCATAGAATTCAACCAACGACAACAATTACTGAGAACAAAGAATAATGAGCACCTCATACCTTAAAACTGGATTTGTTCTTGGCGGCCTTCTTCTCCTGTGCCAGGGCGGCCTTGCGTTCCTTCTCCATCCTCTTTCGCTCCTGCTCCTCTGCCTTCTTCCTCTTCTTTTCCCCCTCCTTTTCACGCTGGAATGAAAGGCGTGGTTGCCATAGTAACAATTTTTATGCAGTATGCCATAGTAACAGGGAACATAGCAACCTGGACCCAGTATTGCTATGGTTACATGGAACATAGCAACCTGGACCCAGTATTGCTATGGTTACAGGGAACATAGCAACCTGGACCCAGTATTGCTAAGGTTACAGGGAACATAGCAACCTGGACCCAGTATTGCTATGGTTACAGGGAACATAGCAACCTGGACCCAGTATTGCTATGGTTACAGGGAACATAGCAACCTGGACCCAGTATTGCTATGGTTACAGGGAACATAGCAACCTGGACCCAGTATTGCTAAGGTTACAGGGAACATAGCAACCTGGACCCAGTATTGCTATGGTTACAGGGAACATAGCAACCTGGACCCAGTATTTGTATGGTTACATAACAACCTGGAAACAGTATTGCCATAGTAATGGGGAACATAGCAACCTGGAAGCAACAAACATACGCATTGTCAAAAATATGGGTTGAGCATGAAAATATTTCATTTGATACAGAAATGTTAAGCAGATAGATCTACAATAGTTTCACGCTCAACCCTCGAATATTAATGCAAGTTGTTGTATTTTAAACATCTTCTAGCAGGTGTATTTTTTGTTTTTACTTAATACAATATGCATTATTGTTGTTGAGTTTTTATTCTCTGCTAGTAAAAGATTGTTGAAGTAATAATCAACATTTGTTTAACATGACAAGAGGGCCTACATGACCCTGGGCTGCACACCTGAGTTAAATAAATCATAATGGCAAATTTAATAGCATGTTTGAAGATATTTGAAGTATAATGTTGACAACAGACCACAATGATGGATCAGTGACAGCCACGTATTTGACAAGTCAAAAAAATTTCAAGGAATCTGGAAGACAGTCACCTAAGGAACACTTCTGTGAAATTATTTCAAAATCCAACAAGTGGTTTCCGCCCCTGACAGCCATGTTTTTAACATATCAAAATAATTTTAAGAATTTCAGTAGAGGACCATCCAAGCAAACATTTTTGTGAAATTATTTCAAAATCAAACAAGTGGTTTCTGCCAAGATTTTTAAATTTTTAGATATATCCATAAAAGGAAAAATGGCTGCACCTCTGGCGGCCATGTTTGTTAATGAACAAAACAATAACTCTCCTTTTTATTGATGTTCGGCATTGCGCCTTTTCCAAAATAAGAAAATATTATAGAAACTATATTTGTGAAGTCTATAAAC
Source organism: Congeria kusceri (assembly GCA_027627225.1). Taxonomy (NCBI): domain Eukaryota; kingdom Metazoa; phylum Mollusca; class Bivalvia; order Myida; family Dreissenidae; genus Congeria; species Congeria kusceri. The sequence goes on from CM051025.1 coordinate 77,638,015, forward strand.
CAAACATATTACAAAATTATTTAAATGTTTTTCAACATCAACATGACGTTGCTTATTATGATGTCCAGAATGACATTAATTAAAATATTAGGATGTCATAACAACCAAGATTATAATCATGTTGCAAACAGATTTACATCAACTAGTAATTTGTCTCAATAATTGTTCAGTCTTGTTCTCAGTATTCCAGTATTCCAGAGTCATTGGCAACCCTGGTATTATGGTCACAATACACTAAATAAATAAGTGATGTAGGGCTGTACTCTCTAAATAAATCAACAAGTTTAACTCAGACATGTTTTTAGGTTTACTTGCTTTGATATTCTAAATTGGAGATGTTGGTAGGGTAAGTATTGTTATGCACAAATAAATCACTCATATGTTTTGAGATTGGAGACTACAGGATGACACTTGCGCTGAGGCGCTTTACATTCAACTAGAAAGTAGCCGCTAAAAAGATGGTGATAAAACTTTGTTTAGTGATGAGTTCTTTCTTACATAATGCATGACACACCCTTTTTATTGCTTAAATCAATTCAGCTTAGAATGCTCTTTAAGAAAAGGTATGGTTATGAGGGTCCCTATGTGCAAAATGTTGCATTTATTTTTGGTTAAAGTTATCGCTTGTACATTAAATAAGAATTGGAATTAATATATTGTAACCTAAAAGACGCACACCTCTAAACGCTTAATATTGCCCTAGCAACATACCTTCAAGCGATCCTTCTCCTGCTGTGCGAGTGCCTTCTTTTCCTTTGGGGTAAGAGGCGTCTGATGTAATGGTTCCGCCACAGCCTGGTCAATAATCTCCGGGGTCAAAGGTCGACTCTCTACCTCCTAAAAGTGACGAATGAGCATTGCATACTAAAACATACTGATTTTTGTTTGTTTTATAGTGACCAAAGCATCGCATACTGAAAACACTGATTTTTGTGTGTTTTAAAGTGACCAAAGCATTGCATACTGACAACACTTATTTTTGTGTGTTTACAAGTGACCAGAGAATTGCATACTGAAAACACTGGTTTATGTGTGTTTAAAAGTGACCAGAGAATTGCATACTGAAAGCACTGGTTTATGTGTGTTTAAAAGTGACCAGAGAATTGCATACTGAAAACACTGGTTTATGTGTGTTTAAGTGACCAAAGCATTGCATACTGAAAACACTGGTTTATGTGTGTTAAAAGGGACTAGAGCATTACATACTGAAAACACTGGTTTATGTGTGTTTAAAAGTGACCCAAGCATTGCATACTGAAAACACTGGTTTATGTGTTTAAAGTGACCAAAGCATTGTATACTGAAAGCACTGGTTTATGTGTGTTTAAAAGTGACCAAAGGATTGCATACTGAAAACACTGGTTTATGTGTGTTTAAAAGTGACCAAAGCATTGCATACTGGAGACACTGGTTTATGTGTGTTTAAAAGTGACCAAAGCATTGCATACTGAAAACACTGGTTTATGTGTGTTAAAAAGTTACCAAAGCATTGCATACTGAAAACACTGATTTTTTTATGTGTGTTAAAAAAGTTACCAAAGCATTGCATACTGAAAACACTGATTTATGTGTGTTAAAAAGTGACCAGAGCATTGCATACTGAAAACACTGATTTATGTGTGTTAAAAAGTGACCAGAGCATTACATTCTTAAACATACTGATTTATGTGTGTTAAAATGACTGATGAGCATTGCATACTTGAAATGCTGATTTTTTTAGTTAAATATTTATTAATTAACTAAATTTTGTTTTTATAGCACTGGTTGTATTTATACATACAATTACACAATCAATCAACTCACATAATCAATCAGGCTGTGCAAATATTATGCCCAACACCCTTTTGGTTTTGGTTTGATTGTTTATTTGAGGCGTGTTGTGGGAAACCGGGCTTAATGCATGTGCGTTACTTGTCGTCCCAGATTAGCCCAGATTAAACCAGGATAGCACTTTCCGCTTATATGGTATTTTCTGTTTAAAGGAAGTCTCCGGGACAACACTTTACGCGCATGCATTAATCCCGGGTTTCCCATGACACACCTTATTTTTAAGTTTGAACACTTTAACAATACCTTACAAGTGTAACGGTTTACGATATACACACGGGTGTATAGCATTATGCCTATTTACGTCCCTGAAAGTGACCAATTAGCAATGCACGCTTAAAATACTGATTTGTTTGTTTATCAAGTGACAAATTAGGAACGCACACTAACAATATATATTTGTGCCTTCCTTTTTTTTTAAATTGTGTGCGTGATTAAGTGACCAATGCTTTAAACTGATTGTTTGTGTGTGTTAAGGTGCCCAATGAGCAATGCACGCTGAACACAGTGAATCAGTGTGTGTGATGTTAATATGATGAACACTTTCTTTGATATTTTCACCTTTATATTTTCAGCTTGTTACTTCATACCAACAACCAGTGTGGACAAATATTTATTCCAACATTTCTTTTCAATTCAACGTACAAGTCGCACTCAGCAACAGCCAGGATGACCTAACACCTTACATGGCCTTTCCTGTCTATTTTGGACAAATGCTGTTTGCCACTGTTAAAGGGACTTGTTCACAGATTTTTCGTAATTTTGAAAACATTCTATCAAATGTTTTAACTGCAAAACTAAAGTATCTAGACTAACAAATATCAAATATTTAATCAGTAAAAAAAAAAAAAAAAAAAAAACCTACGATTTTCTGGATAAAAAATCTGACCACTCGGCCATTCTGACGGACTGTAGGTAAGACATGTGTTTTTCAAAATACCGCCGAAAAGCGTTAGAAATGCTTTATACTTTTATCCATTTCAATGATGGTTGTCTGTAAACGACACTATTTTGCCTATATATTTCTTTGCTAGCAGTATTGTTTTGCTTGTTTATATACAATGTATTTTTCTTTTTGGGATCTATGACAACATTTTTGAAAATTGTCAATTTGCCAATCTGTAAACAGTTCCCTTATGGCAATATAGGCAATTTTCTATCCTGAATAAGCTGGGCAATATGGACAATAGTTTTTTCTATCCTTAATGATATGACTTTCCTTTTTTGTCATAAATTTAATGGGTAGACAGTGATTGTATGGTTTAAAGAACATGAACAGGTGTGAAAGATAACTGGTATTCCATGTCATACACAATATCAGCCTGTAATAATGTAGCTTCATATTTCTTTGAGAAGGGCTACTTGAGGAAAATGATTTATCATAAAACTTCATGCGTTCTTTAGTTTGTGAATATCTAAATTACACTAAAATTTTTCTTTAACTTGTAACATAAACATTTGTTGAACTGTGTAAAACTTATGTGGCCTAATATTTTAATTTATGAACGAATTCATACATTCCTTATCTTTTTTTTCTTGAGTAAAGAACAGAAATTTTGAAAACTACATTTTCGTTGTGCTATTTTTCAATAGTTTCTAATATGTTTGCATCGTTTTTCAACCCAGAAATAAAAACTGAAATCTTTTCCACACTAAATTATGGCAAATCATAGTACATGTAACTCTAAAATAAAAACATTAAGCATGTATTTCCACTAAAATGGATTCATAAAATGGTAGTTTCCTTAATATTTCATTAGAATAGTATATGCTCACACAGAGATATTATCTATATATTTTCAGTAAAGTTTAGTAGAAAATTAGTTCAAAGCATAAGTAAAGACTTTTTAAAATATGAGTACGCACATAAATGTGGTGCGTAGTGGGAAACCTGGGCTTACTGCATGTGCCTAGTGTCGTCCTGGATCAGCCTGTGCTGTCAATACAGTCTAATCCAGGACGACACTTTCCGCTTTTATGGTATTTTCTGTTTCAAGGAAGTCCCTTCTAAATATAAATCCACTGTAGTCGGAAAGTGTCATCCCGGATCAGCCTGTGCGAACTGCACAGGCTAATACAGGATGACATTTTACACACATGCATTCAGTCCTATTTTCCCACGACACGCCTCATACATATATACTTGAGAAGTGAAACATGAAACGAGCAGTTTGTTAAGTCCATTTTCATATTGCATGAAGGTTGCTACGTTGTGCACATATATATTATATAAACACCCACTATTTATGGCTTTTAAAGAAACTATATTCAAATGTGTTTAGTTAACAGTCCATGTATTAAAAAGCCAGGGATTATGTTAGAAGCCAGAACAAGGTCAATGTCACCAGGTGTTAGGAAGTACAGACATATGTAGTGGTTCAACTTTTATTCAGACAATATTTAACATCAAGTAAATATAAAATAAACTGGTTTTCAATGACAGGAGTAACTCCAATATACCACCGTTAACACTACCCTAGTTGCTACAGTTAGACTTATAAAGACACTGTTGCACAGATGATTAAAACTCAGGCTTTTTTTTAGACACAGTCGCAGATAAAAATATTCTGATGATGATAATGGAATGTCAGCAATGAAATATTGGGGTTACTTTTGATGTACAAGCAGATAAATACATACTTAATCAATAACAATCGATCGTTGCAGATTTTTTTTATAAGAGTTAAAAAATAACACTTTTGAGACAACATCCATGCATTTTAAATGGACTAAACAAGGTGATGGTGGTCATTTCTTATGTTTCACTACTCCTTTCACTAAGAGAAGCCTTAAACCAGTGCCATGTAAATTTCATCCACTACAATATCTTAGTCTCTTGTTAAAGAGAACACGAACAGTAAAGTGTAGAAATTTAAGGATTTTTTGTACAAATATTTCATTGCGAAAACGAAAATGGAATTCTTGTACAAATCCTGAGCTAAAACAAAATTTCCTACAAAATTCAAGCATGTCCTACAAGAAACAGAAAGTCAATAAGCCACACAAACTGCCTCGTTCACAAATAATATTTCAGACTGTTTCCAGTGTGTTCTGCAACCCAACAGATGAGACACAGTACTTTTCCATTGCAAACCCCTTTGTAATTTAAGGCTTTCAATATTGACATGCATTGAAAGTAAAATTTCTGTAGGATTACTGAAGGAATACATACCATTATTCAATCCTTATATTAAATTGGAATGAAATGGGCATTCTAAGTTCCCCATCAAAGCACTGTAATAAGCCCACTTTTAGTTTTGCTCATGTAACTTTGAATGTGCACTCTATTGTAATTTTCAGTGACAAAGAAGTATCTTTTTGACCAAGAAATCAGATGACTTTGCCCTGCGAAATGTCCGGTACGTGTGTGTTATTTATGATTTGTCCAGATTTTTCATTTTCAGATGTCATAATCCCTTAAACAGATACTGCCAAATTACACACTCTTGCTTATTTGAGGAAAGAAAAGCACTGGATAAATGTTTTATGATCCAACACTTCTTACATGGCACTATAATCAAGAGTTTGTTTGTTTGGATATTTCGCCGTTTTTAACAGTATTTCAATCATATCACAGCGGTCACTTAACCTAGTCACACTTTTCCTGGGCAAGCTTAGCCGATCTGAGCGGTTTACCAGTACTCGTGCACATACTTATGCCAGTAACTGACACATGCCCTTGCACTGAATCAGAGGTAGGGGGGATTGGCGTATAAATAATTTCATGACCAATGGCCACACAAGTTATGTGGCCGGGCTGGGTAGTGAACTCACGAACCCCGGATGGACAGTCCAGCGCTCTACCAACTGTGCCAGCAAGAGGTACAAAATAACGTTTGGCATGCACTATCCAAATGGCTCAAGCAAAGGAGCAGTGAAACCATCAGCAAGTTTGGTTAATGTATAGGAGATGTCTTAGACATTATGCATTTTCTTTTACTGGCCTACACTTCAATGACTAAAATGTTTGAAATATGAAACATTACTTTTCTATTGTTTAAATTTTGTTCACTTTCCTCAGAATATCAACAATAAGTGGCCAGGCCATTGCAGTGCAAATTTCAAGGACTGCTTGAAATGTTACAGCATGCATGCAATTTATTACAGTGTTATAAGACACAGATATGCAAATATGCAAGGCATCTCATGTGAAGACCATTTCATGGTACAATGTATATGGGACAAATCCTGATGACAGAATTATAACATGTTTAAATGATTACACTAAATGATTTCAGATCATAAATTTATATTGTTCTACAATACACTTTAAATTTCAGTCCTCTTAGTCTTCGAATAAAAGGTAAGAAAAAAGAAATCACAAAAAAAAGAAATCACAAAGACTCATTTTTGATGTTACATGTTTCCCAAATAAAGAGAAAGTTTTAATTATCACAGAAAGTACAGGCAAGGGCGGTTCCATTTTCATGTTAAAATAATTTTGTTGTAACAATGGTTTTAAAACTATGTAAGTGGTAACTAAAAAAGTGTGTTCAACACACACAAACATGCTATCTCACACCTTAGATGCTGATGAGTGATTAATGAAACTATAATGGGGCATAAATACAGATTAGGTTAAAAATCCTGTTTAAAACAGGTATTTGCCATACTATGAATAAAACATTTCATGACAATCAGTTAAATAAGCATTGCACTTTCAAGCACTTATATAACACTACACAAAATGTTGTTTCATTTTCAAATCATGAAAAAGTTCTGCTGTATGATTTCTCTATATTTTAATTTAGCAATTTTTCCAAATATGAAACTACATTATTTTCCAGCTAGTGTAATACTGCTATACAAACAATAATACAATTAAAAGTTGGATTTCCTGGTCAGAAAAATATGTTGATTTTTTTTAAGTGATCAAAGGGTAAAAATATTGCACAATAATAAAACATAAATTTTATACATTAAAAAAAGAGAGGAATAAAATTAATAGTTTTGGCAAAATGAAAAGCAGCACTTCACAACAATCATTTCATTAAAAAAACATGATTGATACCCTGGAAAAATAGAATTATTAAAATGTAGATCTATACTAAAGAAAAACATCTTTTGAGTATAAGGGCACAAATAAGTTAAGCATAAACACCTCAATTCGGGAATTTATTAAAACATTGCATTACTAGTATTCCATGGACATTACTCTGATGATCAAATTCATTTTTTTAACTAATCACTTGTAAAAGACAAAACTAAATAAAACAATTCAATTCAGCAATTTAGTTTATATATACTGATAAATCCAGACAAAGTCAAACCTCAGACATACGATTTTATGCAAGCTCAAATTTCGATGATTTACTGCTTTATAACCAACATTAGCTGCATGTAAGTCAATTTAACCAAATAATTGTTATAATCATGTATTAAACAGCAAACTTTAATGTTAAGTTTTAAGTATATGAATAAGTATAAATTATGGATAAATTATTTATTAAAAAAACTGGATATAACGTTAATCCCCGCAAATATTAACTGGACTGATACTGTCATTAGACCCAACACGATTTGTATCACGTCCAGTATTGAAGGGAATTTTAGCATGAGCAGACCTCCATATAAATATTTCTGAATTGTGTTCAAGTATAACCCTCTTTTCGGGAACTATATGCTGAGCATATGCTACTGCATTGTACTTGTCTGGTGGTTTTTCAGCCATCAGTTCATGGAAAACTGACTTTTTAATGGGTTCCTCTTTAACAGGCTGTTCTTCGAGCGTTTCTTCAGGCTGCTTTTCAGTTGTCTGTTTTGCCCCATCATCATCACTTATATTATGGTGCCAATTTTCATTTAATGCTTCTGGGTTTGCCTCTTTCTCTTGTATGGGTTTTACTGATTTGTCTATGGTGTTTTCATTGTCCAAGAAATTCTCTGATACAGGCCCATCTTCTGTATGACCCAGGGGGTAACAAATAGACTTTTCCATGACAGGCTCAATATGTTTAGGTCTGGGATTGCCTTCAATTTCATACACATCATTGTCATCATGACACTGTGCATTTGGCGCATCTTCTGCAGATTCATCTAATATTCTTGCTCTTTCTTGGTCTTCAGTCCGATAGGTCATGTCAGTCTGCACTTTCCTATTTTGCTGATAATGGACCTTCACATTATTCAGTTTGTACTCAGTTACATACTCATATGTGACTGACTTTATCTTTGGTGATTCGTCATCTGAACTCTCATTAATTGTGTATGTATACCTTGAGACTGATGTTTTTGGTACTGAATTCATAGGTTCACAGGCAGAGAATCTAGCTTCGCTCATTTCACTCTTTTCAAACTGATCTTTTTCAGGTTTGTCCATTTTATAACAAGAACTGCAATCTTCAGTGTTCATTTCAGTTTTATTTTCAGATAAACTTACTTCGCAAGAATTTGTGTTGGCCTTTACTGTGTGAATTTCCTCTTTACTAGAGCAAAAGTCATTAAAAAGGTTTGGTGATTTTCTCTTCTGAATGACGACACTGCTAATATCTGCAATTATACCCCCTGGAGGCCATGGACTTTGAATCACTTCATGTTCATCATCTGGTTCTTCTGTTCCTTTCGCTAATGTTTGCTGAAATGCTTTGCGCCATCTATTACCACGAGCAGAAACTGGTTTTACTATTTTCGGATGTTGTCTGGAGCCACTGAAATCAGACAATTCACTCGAAGGTCTGTTAATATCTGTTTGGTAATCCTCCATATCAGATGTCCAGTCATTCAACGTTTGATCCAAATCAACATCTTCTGTTGTGTCTACACCTCCTTCATTTTCTGCTTGATGCCCATCACACAGTTCATCACTGGATCCACTTTTTGTTGCTTTCATGCCCAGTTTTGAGGGTTCAACATCAAACAAACATGTAATAAACTGTTCTAATTTTTTAATTTTTTCGAGTTCATTTGTATCGACAAACGGAACCTTCTGAGCAGTTTTCAAATTCTGAGTTGACTTATACACAGGCAGATTTTCTTCAAACCTAACCCGCCTGTTGCTAACCAAACTTGGTTCACTTTTAAATCTAGCTTTTAAATTAGACTTTCCGGCTTTATATGGAGTATTATCAATAACATCAGGAGGTGTTAAACGTGAGTATTTGGTAGAATACATTTCTAAATCAGTAAATCTGCATGCACCATTATCTGCAAAATCATCTGAATTTTCTATCTCAGGGATATGGTATGTTTTTACATCCTCAAAGCTACAATCAATAGCAAAATGATCAGCATCATAATCAAAAATATTGTCATACATGTCAAATGATGAATCTAAGTCTGGATGGTAAGTAACCCCAGGCATGTCAAAACTAGCCAGCTCTATTTCATCCCCAGAATCTGAATTAGTATCTGTCAAACTTAGATCAGAGTCAGAAGCAGAACCACCATCTTCAACGTGTTCAATTGCTCTCATTTCCTGAGCTTGAATTGAAAGATTTTTCTCATCAATTTTCACCTGGCCCAGACCAACAATTTCCAGCCTCTTATGTAAGTCTTGAAACAAATATTCGTCTGAATGATCAATCATTGTTTTTGCATGTTCTACACATTTTTCCTTATTATCTGGGCTTTGGAATGACTCAGTGTTTTCATCATTAATTTTCCTGTCACTACTTATGGTATCAACAATTTCTGTTGGTTCTGACACTATAACAGAATTATCAGTGAAGGCATCAGCTGGTTCTTCAAGATCACCTTTGCATTTTTGTTCACAGCTACAGTCATCATCAGTTTCTGTTGTTTTGATAGTTGTGCAGTCAATTTGCAAGGAACTTATTTCATCATCATTTATATCAGAACATTTATCATTTGCTTGGGAACAATTTTCTGTACAGCTTTTAAGTTTTGGTTCATGATCACAAGTCCAAGGACCTTTTCTTATTTCAACATTAAAGTCATCATTGCTTTCACCATTATCTTCTTGTTTGTCAGGATTGTTTTTATCCACCAATTCGGGTTGCTTAACTTTTTCTGGCTTATATTTCCAAACTCGCTTACATAGTAGGTCTGCTCTAGGAAGAACTGCAAAATCAGGAATACTTTCATCTTGTGTCCAAGTGCATTTATCAGTGGAGTGAACATCACTAGACTGTGGTTCTGTTATATTAGCATCTTCATCATTGTCAATTTTGATGTCAGAGCACAAGGCGTTTGGATCAACGTCCAGTACAGACACATTCTGTAATGGGTTACATATATTTTTATCAGTGTTACCAGGTTGATTGTGTACCTTGTATTTGGTACGTATGCCCCCTTCAAGCCAGCCAGATGGACATGGATTTAACATGTGAATAACACCTGGAGTGATTTTAGACTTCGGCTTTAGCTCAGATTCATGTTTGCTATTGATAGAACTACCTGCTGATGTATCAGAGATGTATCCAGCTTTACTGTTCAATGAACTTTTGGCTGATGATGAGTGGGGCATAGTAACGTTAGTTCTATCATGCTGCTTGCAGTATTTAGAAGTAATATTATCTTCTCTTTCCATTGATTTTTGCTTTTGAGGGACAAAATTATCTTCATTGTCAGTTTTTTCACGCTTTTTAAGTTCATGTATAGGTGAAGATGTTTTGTATAAAATTAATGGTGGTATATAAACATTTTGATCTTTGTCTACTTTAACATTACCTGCAACAATAAAAGCATTTTGTTTGGTTCTTCTCTCACTTTCTCTGCATGCTTCTTGGTTATTGTTTTTGCATTCTTTTGTCAATTTATCAAAGACTGGCTTTGTGCAAACTTGCAAATCGGAACCTTTAGTGTTTGCATTCTGTTTGTAAAATGTGTGAGGATCAAAGTCAGTCTCATCTGTCTTTGACACATACACCTTATTCTTAGGAATCAAACATGCAATGATATTATGTTCAGTATTCAACACAGAATTAAAAGGTTCTTCAGTCTTGCTAACAAAATCTTCAGTTTCAGTGCCAGTTTTAGTCAATGTCTCTTCTACCTCCTGCTTGTCAATACAGTCTTCAGGGGAACATTTTACTGGATCTGGAGTAGCATGGTCTGTTTCACAAGAACCAACTTCTGCCGCTTGATGTTGGCAAGAAACTATGTGGACATAGGTATGGTCAAAAAAGGCGTTTGAAGCTTCTGTTCTAGTAATGTTCGGCTGTTTGACAGCATCAAAATTGTCTTGTTCTTGACAACCATCGGGAGAATGCTCTTGAGAATCAATGTTTATATCTCCTTCTCCTTCAGATGGAGACATAGCCAAAGATTTTGTATTTGTATTTTGCAGAACTTTATCAGATACTGTACTGTAATATAGATTTTGTTTGAATTCTTTTAGATATTCTGGTTCAGTAAAAAAGTCCATAACTTCTCCATCGGATGATATATCAAAAACACCTTCATTTTCATTCAAAACTCTTGAATTGTCATTTATCTGTATTTCTATGGAGGGCTGATCACCTTTTTTTTTTTCTTTTGACTCACCATTTCGCCTTTTAACTGTGAAAGGCTCATAGCCATGACTGTCAATGACAAATGTGGGAATAACTGATCCAGAGTTAGGTTTATCTATAAAAGGTTTATTGTCTTTTGCATCTTTCTTAGCATCTGACTTAACAAAATTATTTTCAACCAGGTTTTGGGGAACATATTGTGAGCATTCTATTTCCTTGTTATTTGAAACTTGTCTTTTCTTTCTGTCTTTGTGATGCGATCGAATTTCACCATCATTAATTTTTGAATGACTTCGAACTGTGAATTCTTCAGAATCAATTGAAATAGTACTGAATTTTTCAAGATCACAATCTGGTGTTTGCAATTCATCTTTTCGTAAACCCATATATCGTAGATCAAGCTCACTTGACCCACTGGACAGATTTGAAAGATGCTCTAGATCATTATCTTCAATGTTAAGGAGGATCATATTGTCTTCAGTATCATTTCGTTCAGAATTTATGCTAGATTTCACGCTTGCTGAATAGTCTAGTTTATACAAACTTGCTATAGAGGAATTAGAAACCATATACAGAAGTCTTTGTGATTCTTTATCATCTTGTAAATCAGTTTTATCTATTTTATAAGACAGTTCACATCGTAACTTCTCCTGATGCTTCAAACCAAGATCTTCAGAAGAATTTACATTATCAGGTTGACTACGCACTAAACTACTGTCTGCCACCTTGTTTCTCTCATCTGCACAATAATGTATTTCGGTTATCTCTTTTTTTTGACTGTCATATAGTGCATGGACTTGTGTGTCAACCTTTGTTTTACTATTAGAGTCTCCATCTGTTTCACTAAACATCTTGTCCTTGTGCACTCCATCAACATTGTCATGATTGTCTTTGTCACGCTTTTCTTGTGAATCTTGAGAGGAAGTCATTGACCCTCTAGGTGTGCTAGCTAGTTCTGGATCAAGAAGATACATTTTAAATTCCTCCTTCAGACTGTGTGGGGTAATGTCTATACTTTCTGGTCTATCAGGTGGGTAAATACCCTCCCATTTTTTGCTGGGTATTTCTGGTAAAGGCTCACTAGTGATGGAGGGTTTACGATTACCATGTGAAAATGAAAGCGATTTCCTTGTCTTGTTTACCTTGGCATACTCTACTGCTGTATTAATGGATTTAGGATTTGGGTTAGGTAATGTTCTGTCATTAATATCAGTTTCCAATTGTTTAATATCAGCTTCAGGTACGTTAGACTTCTGATTTTCAGAAACCTTGGGTTTTTGTTTGCTTTTAAATATACCAGATGTTCGACTAAAAATTCTTCTTGTTAATGAATCAGATTTTTCCTTTACCACTTCTTTATTAGATGGTGATTTTAAAATGGTTTTGGGCTTTGACTTATCTATTAAAGATGGGGTACTTTTACTGTCAAATTCTGAAGTTTGCCTTTCTTTAAAACTTTTACTTTTTCTACCAAAAATCTTTTGGGCAAGAGCGATTTCTGCATAATGATCTGTTTCATCACTAAAAACCTCAGAGCAACGTCCATGGATTTTCCTATCACCTATATGTGAAGCGCTTTCACAAGCCTGATCAATAACAGCATAGATTTGTTCATCATGACATTTCTTACTTAGAAATTCATCAGGAATCTCGTCATAATGACCTTTGCTTTTTTTATTGCTCAATGCCCCTACTGAGGTACTATGTGACAATTGGTCTTTAGATTTACTACTCCTCGAAACAAGATCATAATCACTGGAGTGTAGTTTGCTTGAAGGCTTTTCCAAAACATTACCATCAGTTTCATACTCATCATTAGAAAGGAGAGAACCGAATGATGAGGAAGGGTAAGAGAACAGATATTTCTCACTAGCACTATGAACATGCTTAGTTCTTTTATGAACAGTATTAGGTACATCTTTTATTTGAGCATATGGGTTAACATTAGCTCTGTCACCATTAGTTTGGTCTCTACAGTCTTGGTTAGTATCAGCTACCATACTAGTTGTACCAACCTCTGGCTCCGGGGAATGACTGCGCGAGTCTCGATCTTCACTGTAACGATCCACACTTTGTTTCTCCTCTTCATCATGCTTTTGTTTTTCCATACTTTTCTGCATGATTTGCGCTAATGGAGTAGGCACTGCATGCATTTTTTCCATTTTGCTTCTCCTATCGGGCGCGTCCTCAAAGGTCTCATCAAGGGACTGCCGCGACCTATTGAGGGAAGCATCGTCATCTACGGAAGGTGGTCCACGAGGTTGGGCTTTGGGCTTTGTGGCTGATTTAGGCTTTGGTGCCACTGGGGGAGCATGTTTAGGCTCCGGTGGGCCATGTTCAGGGGAAGGAGGTCTCTCCTGTCTTGGAACATCAACCGGCTGAGTTTTTGTCTCTGGCGGCGGTGGCTGTCTTCTCGTTTCATCACGTCTTTGTTGTCTCTCTGTAACCAATGGTGTAATTTTGGAATAAAAGTATAATAATTTGCATCTGAAAACACAATTAAGAGCTCGAATAATAAACACAGTCTTATTTATACTTTATGTTATAACAGATAACTCAGATAAAATATGAAAATATGTAACAGGAAAAAGCATTCAACATTAAACAAAATGTCAATTTATTTTGAATTAAATCAAACTGGCAAATACCTTAAACTGCATTAAGCAACTTGTTAATAAACTGCATTTAGCAACTTGTTAATAATCAAAATCATCAAGTTACACGGCTATGCGACCATAATACCTTCATCTCGTTTCCTCATGTTGGTGGTACGCCCAGCGAATGTGCCTCTCTTACTGAGCACTCTGTCGAAGCTCAAAGTTCGCCCCTCCTCCTGGGCGATCATCCTTGTCTGGAACTGTGTGCGTCCAGAGTAGCGGAATCGAGATCCAAACCGTGGCAAGATACTCACGTTCTTAGGAGCTTCTGGTTCACGGAACCTGTAAAAGAACATTGTGATACTAATTGCGTACACTTAACTTACATTATCTTGTTATAGGTAGCTTCTGAATTGAGGTTGTTTTTGTAAAAATTGTATTAACAAGGATAAAATTATAACTATGTAATTAAAACAAAGGTTTAAATCCATTCGCAATATTATCTATTGACTAGAACTCCACGAGTCAGATGTGTCGCCTGACACCGGATAGATTACGTGAATCCCAATGAAAATGCACTTAAGGTTAATGCTCAATTTTTTTTTACCAGATTTATTTAAATCTTCAAAAGCACTGCGCTCTGGCTAATTGCAAAGAAACGACTTATCAAAACCAAAAATGCGACACAAAAATAGGTATGAAAATTTACAAAGGGCAAGGGCAAAAGTATGAGGTGCAGAATAATGGTTCTTGTGCACTGCACCTCTCCTCAATGAGATCTATCTACCTATGAAGTTTCAAGTTGATAGCTTTCATAGTATTAGTTATGCTCCGAACAAAAATTAAGTATGAAAATAAACAAAGGGCAATAACTCCGAAAGTATGTGATGCAGCGTAACGGTTCTTGTGCACTGCACTTCTCCTCAATGAGATCTATCTATCTATGATGTTTGAAGTTGATAGCTTTCATAGTCTTAGAGTTATGCTCCGGACAAAAATTAAGTATGAAAATAAACAAGGGGCAATAACTCCGAAAGTATGTGATGCAGAGTAACGGTTCTTGTGCACTGCACTTCCCTTCAAAGAGATCTATTTACCTATGAAGTTTCATGTTGATAGCTTTAATAGTCTTAGAGTTATGCTCTGGACAAGCATATGGAGCCGCAGCGGCCGACACCGCAGCAGACACAGGGCTCAGCCTAGGGACAAATTTTAGGGAGAAGTCACTTTTCCCTCATTTCAGTTTAGGGAGAAGTGAGGCCACTTCAAGGAGAAGTGTTTTCCAAAAAGCGATTAACCACAATTTTGCTTGTTACTACCATCATCAGACCATGTCAATCGTTATCATAGTACCAAGTCATCATCATCATCATCATCATCAGGTCATTATCATCATCAAATTCTCCATAAATTAATAACAAGATATTTTCAAGTTGTATTACACTATTCTAGTTTCCAAGTTTTTTTTCCAAGCCATTCTAGCAATACACACATCAATAAGTTTAAATTTAAATATATATATATATATATATATATATTTTAATCTAAACGTTCACAGTGCATCATAAAACATTGTTTTTTTTTAATTAAAAATTAATTATATATTAATCACATTTTGTTAGTTATCTTTTTTTCTTTCAATAAAACACTTCGTTAAAATTACCTTACAATTATTAATCTAATTTGAACCAACAATAAAATCCGTTAAAAACACCAGTCATTAATAATAACACATGTTAAATCTAAGAAGAGTGACAGCGTGACGTAATCAATTAGATTGGGCTTTCAAATCTGCAAGCCGTTAGCAACAGCTAATAGCAATGGTGTCGGTTTGACTTCAAATAGTCTTTGATGTGACTGCCCAGATGGGGCCATTGTTTAGCAGTTTGTAGAACTAAGCGTGTAACATGATTAGATTAGCACGTGGTCAGTGAAAAAAGCAGCAATCAATACCACTGTACCTGAACAATGCAAGCACTGTCGATAGAGCATTAATGAATTAGCGTTCCAGAGGAAGTGTCAAGGGTGTGAACAAAATCAGACAGTTGCTTTATTGCATGGAATAAAATGGATATTTAAATGGGGTGATGAAATAAATGTATTGGAATTAAAATGGAAACTGTGTTACGAGGGAAATTATTGGATATTAACATGAATATTTACATCTAGTATGGATTGATATGTGTTTTGCGTATCAGGTAATTATGTGCGTTTTTTAAATTTTCTTTGATTACATTCTCTTTTTATGGAAGTTGACTTCAAAGCTTTTATGACTGGTGTTTGATTGATAATTATTACTATGCAAAGTTTAAAACAGACGGCGAAGTGGACTGCTCCTTGATGAAATTTATGGGCGATGTCAATAGCTCCAGGGCAAAGTTATCGCCCACGTCGCCTTCACGGCTATGCCCTGAGACATAAGTAAGCCCTATATGTCGCCTAGTCATGCAACACAAAAACTATACTTACTAGGTTTCATAATTTACTTCACTTAAAACACGTCAGTTTTGAAATTTTAGGTATACTCTTAAAAATGCAAACAAAATAAATCTACTACATTATGTATCAACAATCAGTATTAAAATAATTCGCATAACATTGCATGACAGCAACCAGAAAATTATATAAGCTGAGAAAAAAAGAGCTTTCTCAGGACAGCGCACTCAACTATTCATACTTCTTTGTCTCAGAGTTATGGGCCTTGGTCAGTGAACTTACATAATGACCCTGAAGGCATGTGTGAATTTTCAATTGAATATCTGTAGTAGTTTCAGAGAAATGAACTTGTTGCAGGCAAACCTTAACCTGAATTGTCTCTTGCACGCAAACCTTAACCTGACTTTTCTAAGTACAAAAAGGTTACATAGATATGAACTTGTTGCTGGCAAACTTCAACCAGAATTTCTAAGTACAAAAAGGGGCATAATTTTACTAAATTGCAAGTCAGAGTTATGGGCCTTGTAAAGTGACCATACATAATGACCCCTAAGACATGTGTGAAGTTTCAATTGAATATCTGTAATAGTTACAGAGGTATGGACTTCTTGCACGCAAACCTTAAACAGAGCATTACGCCCATGGCGACAGCTAACGATTGAGTAAAATAGCTAAGACTATTCGGTGCATAGCCAAATAGTCTAGCTAATAACTGCTATAAAGTACATACCTGAAGAAGGAATGGTGTTCCACACTGATTTTCCACAGGCGTTTTGCATATTTTGCATTTAGAAGCTTGAATCCAATCAAACTTGCAAACTCTTCAAACTGAAAATTAGTTGGACATATTAAGTGGCCTGTATTATTTCTCTTTGAATAACAATAATTGGGGGCATTTTTGTATTGTTTGTTAGTTGTCTATCAGAATATAAACTAAGGAACTGAACATCTTGGTTTCTCAAATCTTTTTGTCTCTTATTTAAATATATAAATATTATTTCCAAAAATTGACCAATGCCTTCATCTACCGATCTCAAAACAATTATTTTTTCAAGTATGCACATCAATTCTTAAATCTAATAACAAAATTGATGAAAATATTATTTTACTAGATGTCATAATGTACACACCCACAAATATATTGTTCTTTGGTAACAAATTCTAGACTGATGTGTGAAAATCACTTCAGACAACTTAAGGCTTATTGCATTTAAATATTTTTCTATAAAAACCTAGCATCTTGATAAATATTTACCTCCCCTGGACGAATCTTGATGAAGTATTTATTGCGGCGGTATGAAATTTTGAGCACTTTGGGCCACACAAATCTGTTGACCTGCAGTTTGTCCTTGAACACAATCAGCCCGTTAGCACACACCCCCAGCTGGATATCCTTGCCCGTAGCATCCTGCACACACAAGAACCACAACTCTGTATATGATAGATACACCGTCTGTACCCAAGGGAAACAATCCACATTGTTTTATTTTACACTGGCAAGAGTTAGTGTTCTTGCACATTGTTAGTTTAAGATACACATTGTCTAATCAATATAATAATAATAAATAATTTTGTTATTCAGGGCTACCCCTGTTTAAAGTAATTTTGGGCATTTTATACAGTTTTATGAAGAAAACGTATCCAAATGGAAATGCAAATTAAATATGTATGCCATTGGTTAATTTGGTGAATGCCAGAGTGAGTCCTGTTACTAAATTAAGTAGTTTTTGATTATATTCGAATTCTTCCATTTCCTTTTGCTTGTTTCACATACTATTAAGGTTCAAGAAATATTCACATAACAAGTATGTTTATGACAGTCAATCTTTTTTTTTTAATCTTGTTTTTACCCATTAAATATAAGATTCACTAATTAAGGCAATGACATATTCCTGTGAGTCAAGTGTCAAACCTTGGCAGGGTGCAGCTCTACGCCATATAGGGCAATTTTCTGAGCATTCTCCAAGTATTTCAATTCTGCATCTTCAGGTGACAGTGCCCTGGAAAATAGAAACAGCAATGCTAACTAATGGACCAGAAAAGACACTACACATGGATAACATGGACAAGTCTGTATTTTTTTAATATGAAACTGCAAATGTCATTGCGTTGTATAAGCAAGTTTCACAAGACTATTGGTTTGACATACATGTACAATTCCAAAGGTCGTTGCTTTGATATACTGTTTCCCAAGGTCATTGCTTTGATATACCATTTCCTAAGGTCATTACTTTCATATACTATTTCCCAAGGTCATTGTTTTGTTATACTATTTCCCAAGGTCATTGCTTTGATATACTATTTTCCAAGGTCATTACTTTAATATAAAATTTCCAAGGCCATTACAATTTCCCAAGTTTATAGTCTTTTCCAAAGGTCATTGCATCAATATACTATTTCCTGAGTTCTTTTTTGATATACTATTTTCCAAGGTCATTGCTTTAATATACTATTTTAGAAGGTCATTGCTCTGATCTACTATTTCCCAAGTTCATTGAGTTGATATTCTATTTTTCCAAGGTCAAGACTTTGATATCCAATTT
Organism: Congeria kusceri; assembly: GCA_027627225.1. Lineage (NCBI taxonomy): Eukaryota > Metazoa > Mollusca > Bivalvia > Myida > Dreissenidae > Congeria > Congeria kusceri. The sequence continues at coordinate 77,656,831 of CM051025.1, forward strand.
CCCCAGGTCATTGCTTTGATATACTATTTCCCAAGGTCATTGTTTTGATATACTATTTTTCAAGGTCATTACTTTGATATACTATTTCCCAAGGTCATTGGTTTTACATACTATTTCCTAAGGTAATTGCTTTGATATACTATTCCCCAAGTTCACTGCTTTGATATACTTTTTCCAAGTTTATTGCATTGATATACTATTTCTCAAGTTCATTGTTTTGATATATTATTTCCCAAGGTCATTCCTTTGATATACTATTTTCCAAGGTCATTACTGTGATATATAATTTCCCAAGGACATTACAATTTCCCAAGGTCATAGCTCTGATATACTTTTTCCAAAGGTCATTGCGTCTAAATACTATTTTCCAAGTTCATTGGTTTGATAAACTATTTTTGATGATCATTGTTTTGATATACTATTAATTAAAAAAAATCATAGTGAATAAAGATCTTTGCCCCAGGGAGGAATTTACGACGCACAGACAAGTGGCCACATTGATGGGGTCAGCTGTGATGAGATAAGGATATATGGAATATCAACATGCACATTAACAACTTTAACAATTTCAGGCCTCGTAGCAGACCTCAGTGAAAAATAAAGGTTTTTATAAAGGCTAAAATTTGGCAAAATAAAGGCTTTTTAGGGAGATTTTGGTAAATTTAAAGAGCAAATAAAGGCTAATTCTGACAATGTAATTTAATCGATATTTAACAAAACATACCCGATTTGACGAAATTATTCTAAATTCAACATGAATATTAAACTGACATTAGCCAATTTCTACTTGTTGATAAAAAAAGTCATTTATTATATTTAAATGTTGAATTAATATGAACTTTAAATAAAACAAAATAAACAATGTACACTATTTAACATAGCTAATAGTCAAAATCCTTATGGAAGATAAAAAGCATACTGGGAAACATTAAGAACAACATAGCAGGGTGTTGCACATTTCTACCTTGTGGATGTTCAACATCAGTTTAAAGTCTATACCGGTTATCTTAACAAAGCCTAGTACAAATCCATCCATTCTTGCTCTTGTAATATGCAAATAATATTTAAGTGAACGTACTGAATGCTACTAATAATGAAGTTGGTCAAATGATGGCTATGAAATGACAGTTGTTTTTAAAAATAAAATCATGAAGATATCAGTGAAAAAGATGGATTCTGTACAGCAATGCATACTTCACAAGCATAAAGAGTTCATTCTTATTCTTACAGTATGGAAGTTAAAATAGTAATGAAACTACATTGTATTTTTTAACAAATTTTAGCACTAGTGTAGAAAATTGGAAAATTCTTTCAAGTCATGTCTTGCCCACATCACAACCTGGTCACTGCCACTGAAGAAGGAAAGCAAAGAATGTTTTGTCTAACTTTCTTGCTCAGAAATGTATTCATTTTGCTGGGTATTACTACAAACTTGTAAACTCAACAAGAGACCTACTTCTGACTAAGTAACTTACAATTTTAACTCATTTGTACTTCAGCTGTTTGTACTGTTTATATTTTTGTTAGATTTTACACAACTTTTAAACATTAAGTCTCTTCATTATATTGCACATTTTTACAAAAATCAATATTCCTGAGTGGACTAACCCAGAGAGGCAGTAGTGGAAACCAGGTGGTTTGTTCTGGACCTTCTCTGGTCTTCCATGAACAAGTTCAGAGTATTAAATGATTATTTCAACTATCCAACAAGTAATAAACTTACCCACAATGATAATATTGTCGTTCATATTCAGAATTGTTACAGAGATAATGCTGTTGACAAATATTGCTCCACTGCTGTACATGTATTTACAAGGTTTTGTATTATTTTGTAAAAGTCATTATTCATACATGATTTGAAATGTTATTTACAACATTTGCATGAGTCGTGTATGTGCCTGTTTTAATATTCATTACTACAAACAGATGTGACAAACTAATTTTAAAAAATAAAGGTTTTCAGAGCGAATTACAGGTTTTTAGAGTTTTTTAAGAAAAAATACAGGTTTTAAAGGATATTCCATAAAATAAACATTTAAAAAGGTTTTAAAGGTTTCAATAGGAGGCCTGCAATTTGCAATTTGAAAATACACTGCAATATATCGGTGTCTGTAAATAAAAGTTACATGGTGATTTTTAATTGCCGGCTTAACAGAAATTGACACTAAATTGCCAATTTGGAAAAATTTTCCCAAAATTAAGAAACAAGAAAAAATAGAGTTTTCAAAGTGTCCCAAAATTAACAGTCACGAAAAATCATAATTTTATCATATTTTAAGGGTGTCCTTTCATAAAGAATTATTACGGTAATCACATTCACATACAATTTCCCATAGACATCACAATGACATACTCATTCCCCCATCTTACTTGTGCTGCCTGTGAAGCTCTGCAATCTTGATTAGGAGTTCCTTGTCCTGGCGTGGAGCAAACTGCAGATCCTTCAGGTACCTGTAGTCACTGCCGAACTCCTCCGCATCATAGTCACCGAGCTCCGACTGGGCCGTGTAGGAACCCAGCAAGGCATAAGTCACCAACGAGGCTGGCAACCTGCCGGGATCATGATCAGTAATTGCTTTGGCTTGGATACGCATACAGGACATTTAAGTAGATAGGTATTAATGAAATAACAGTAAACATCATCAGTTAATCTTGGGATACGTGCGCATAAGTTTGAAATAGAAGTTTATTATAAAATAATAACTGGAGTTTATTTAACTAATTCTTTCAGTCCAGAAGTAATGCACATAAATGTGACGTAAGTTATTTTCATGTAAAGTGCTTCACTTAGCTTCATGTAAAACTTCAACAAATAGGATTGGTCCTCCTATATTTTCCGATGATTGAAACAACACATACAGTATAATCAAATATTTGTACTTCTCAATATTAAATTTGTGTAAAATTATTTCAGAGACCACAATTTTAGTAGTCATACTAGTACTATTAAGTGCATACACATAATAGATAAAAATACAGTATGTATTTATCCTGCTCCATACATAGCATGCACAACAGCATTTCAAACTGATTACACTGGACCCACTTTTCATCAACAATGTTCCTCCTGATCTGCAAGCACAGTTGGTAGCGCGTCAAGTCCTCGGTCAACTGGGCTGGGTTGGCAGGGAAAAACTTCACTTCGAAAGTGAAAATCCAGTTCTGACCTGAAAACACACATGAAAAGGTTTACCATACATGTCAAAATAAAGTAATCAGCTGAAGGAGACTCAGCAGAAAATGTCAATGACACTTAACTTTTAGCGTGCTGCCGTCGCATAAATGCGATGTACGCTTTCCTTCCTAGTACACTGCAGTGGCTTTGACGCGACAGTCAACTTTATACCCCACGACGCTATGGTCGCTTTTAAGCGACAAGCCGATCTATCATTGTATACAGTGTTTATTCGGTAACAATTTTTATTATACCCTCAGTAAAGGTCATATTGGGTCAAATCAACATCAAAACAGTGTTAGTCTGTAAAAAAATGAACTAAAATAGCATCATTTATATGATTTTTTTTACAATTATGGCACGGATGGATGCAGCTGCACTTCTTGCGGTCAAGTAGTTATTTTGCATTTCCGCGACCCGAAAATGTCAATTTCATACTTTCAAATGATACTTGTTTTAACAACGATTTGTTGTAAATGCATTAGTATTATAAATGTCTAGTTTATTTTTTGAAAATGAATACAATATTGATCGTTGCTTGTCACATTTGAATTTTATTACTGGCAAATAGATAACTCTGGCGAGAATAAAGGTGTTAAATAATAAAGTTTTAGAATATTGTTGTTTTTAAATTCACTACTGATTAGTGTTTTACATTAGGATGCATTATTTTATTTTGGATATTGTATGATGATAAAAATGTGTTGTATATGAAAATCCTTACTTGTTTGGTAGACGCAGATGTATGTCATGGTAAATGTGGGTTTACATGTTTGTATTTATGTTTTCTGGAATTTCTATTTCAGAGTTTCCTGATGATGTCAAACAAAATAAGCTACAAAGAGTTCTGATTCTGAAGATGACCCTGGAACAAACCACCAGCAACTACTGCGCGCAGATTACCAACGCCCCTCTTGAAAACTGGCTGAAGGAGTTCATTGAATATTGTCTTGATGTTTGCTGATATTAAAGAAATTACAATTTTCATTTATAATTAGCATTGACTATAGTTGTATGATTTAAACACTAACAATCATGTACATGTATTGAAATTATCTTGTTTATATACGTGTAGTTACCCGGACAATTGTAAATATAGTGCTGTTTTACATGCTCAGTTTTACATGATACTGTTTTCCGATAAATTCTGTGTTTGACTGATTGATTTTTATTTTTTTGTTCATGATATGTCATACTATTTGTTTTTATCTATTTTTTTATTTGGTATTTATTATTAATTCAGTTTAATTTATTTATGTATTTGTTCCTAATAATAACTGGTATTTCTACAAAATAGGTATGTTGACATGAAATTCAGAAATAAATATTTGTACTAAACCTCAATTGTGTCCATCATTATAAAAAATCATTTGTATAAAAAATCTACAGAAAAAAGATTTGTTAAAATCCATTCACCAATAAGGGAGAAATTGGTCTTTTATAATGGTCACTGTTTGTCTTTTAAAGACCATCAAAATTAATCCAGTTTCAGGGATGACGTCGTAATGTCATTTGTGCAGTGTCCTCCATTACTACACTCATTGCATAGGCAGCATGCTAAAGGTGAAAATAATGGGCAATTATATGTTAATTTTATAGCTGTTTTTTGGCTGTTAACCATGGATTTTTTAAAACAGTCTGATTATTTCTTTAAGCTTTTGATCAAATTACATTTCAAATCATCCACAGGATTCAAATCAATCATACAGATACATGTGTATAAATGCTTTGAAGATACATGTATAAAATTTGAATTTAAATGTTTATCAAACATCCACAATTGTAACAAAATACAGCATTCTTTTGGCACCATTATCCAATAGAAGTTTGACATCATGTTCCAATAGAAGGTATGTCGGCCATATCGTTTTAAAACTGCTTTTGAACTGCTAATTAATTTTTGGCAGGTTATATATTCAGTAATGGGTCTGTAAACATTTACCCATTATAGAATGTTTTCTCTAATGAAACTTTGCTAGAGTTTAAATATATTTACAGTGTGAATAATATAGAGGATATTTGTTTGTTTTCAGTGTGATGACGCGTTATATCATCACCGGAAAGGGAGACAATTAATATTTTCACGAGCGCTTGCACGAGTCAAAATATGTAAATTGTCTCCCTTTCTAGTAATAATATAATGCGTTATCACACCGAAAACAAACAAACTTTCTTTTTATTTTAATGTTATTAAGTATTCTTTACATTTGAATTATTTTGAAGGGACTTTCAACAAGATGTTTTAAGTTTCATGTGAGCACTATTTTCTCTATCATGCGAAGTAATCCCTGTTAATAATAAGCATTCCTGCGCCATTTTTAATTACGATAAAAACATTGCCATGGATTAGTTAAGCTATTTAAACTGCAAAATTGTTGACTCTATGCATTATCATGGTAGCGTGTTTACAGTACAACAGTCTGCTATGCTGTACAGTATATTCATAAGTATCGCAGAATCCAGGCTTCTAAATTTATTTAAGTTTTAATACATGCAATTGGATACACATTGTTGTTGAATAATTTTCAGCTTTTAAATCAGTTAACACTCACTGCTAGCTTGAACTATATTTATGACAATAGTATGTACAGAAAGTGGAAGTGCGTTCAGTTCTCCAAAATTCATATTTTCTTAAAATAGCATGTGCATAGTTGTTATGATGTAAACAATAGTTAACACAGTCACGACATTCAAACACACGTGTTTTCGCAAGCAATTCAAGATGATTAAACTTGTAGATGCGCGATAAAATGTAAAACAACAAAAGATGTACTGTGAAAGTGTGTTCTGTTCAGAATTAATTACTTATACGTATAGTGTTTTCTATATTAATCATTCTGATTTATCAGCACAATTGGATTAAAAATCCCCCAAGAAAACAAGATGGCAGAGAATCAAACACTGAACACGTCTTACAATAACACAACTAATACTTAAGCATGGATATAAAGACTTAATACACACAAAATAGTATATTAATATGTGCTAAATGAACGCAAGTTATTACTTAAGGGTACATCGGATTTTTGTTCGATTTTGGAGAACCGTCAATACAGAAATTTTGTAAACAAAGGGAGACTACTGTTCATAGCAACAGTAAATAACAAGTGCAAGCTATTAATAAAGTGCAAAACATTAAATAAATACTTGGGCTGGTAAATTTAGTTTGGACAAAGAAAACCAGCTCCTAATAATTATGCCTTGTGGGTAAAACCTGTACCTGCAAGACATTGTCTGTTAGTCTACTTGACTCAATACGACTGAAGAAAATCCAAGAGAAAATAAGAGGTAAGGCTCTTCAATATATAATTGGGGAGGTATTCTTAACATTTGCTGTTATAAATCTTTACTACTCTTCTTTTTGGTAATTCTGTATGATAAATTGTGACAATACATACAATTAAATCTTGTTCAAATCAAATTTAAACAAGAAATGTCTTTTTTAAAAACAATCGCCGTTGAAATTAATATTGAGATGTCATTTTTTTACCTGAAAGATAATACAAGAGTGACAATATGATCGTTTCCGTGACTTCTCTGACCCCTGCTTGTTTGGTCCCCACTAAGGAGACATCTTTCTGACACTATAAGAAACCTTATCGGACCCAAAATTATTTGAAGATAAACTCAAAAATTATTAAGATGTTTACCGTGAATAAACCAATCATACCTTCCATGTTTTCACCGGTGATAAATGAATAACCTAAATGCTAGTAATGTACGTTACTACAGTGTCCGACAAATCCATAGCCCGGAGCCCGGGGGCTACCGAAAATTTCAGTCGAGCTACCTAAAATTCCAAGCACACAACCGTCGGGCAACTTAAAATTTCAATCATCGGTAGCCCGGTATATTGACAAAACAACCTTGCAATTAATTACCCTGAGAGTGCGACTGAACACTGTGTATTGTTTATAATCCGACCAATTATCTAATCAGCGATTGTTATCAGTCATTTACAGTAATCTCGCTTTTGATTATCAAGAGCAGTGCTGTATCATGACCATCCAATCAAAAGCATTCAGTGTTGTTTGCTATTAATGTTATTAAAGACAATTGGTTAGTTTACACTCGTGCTATGACGTCATTCCACTTTTTAGAAATCTGCGGTAAAGATATGTTTGCGACAACGTTTTTGATGTCGTAAATTAATTTCAGTCAGTTCGATAATAAACACATAGGGTTCAGTGTATAATGCATATGATTTTAAAAATACAGTTTAAATGATATGTTTTTGGTATCAATTTAAAGGTATATATGTAAGAAACAAAAAAATAAAAAATTTGGCACTACTTTGTCTTAATGGTTCCCAGCTTCATAAATTTTGGTCCATGTATCCATGCACAAAATGGCAGCACCCATGCCTGTCAAAACTGGTGTGTTTATTCTCAGATAAATATTTAGAGTTACAACAAAATTTGTCGGACACTGTTACTATAATTGTTACATTAATTTGTCAGGCAAATTTAACATATTAGTATTGTCAGCAAAAATAATTGCATAAATGAATGAAAATTATTATATATCAGACGAGTGTACATAGTTACGTTAAACAATATACTATACGTATCATACGTTTTGCAAATATTGTATTCATGCTACGCATATGAAGTAAAAGTAACATTTTGACGTATTACGAAACATCTTTCACCACATTTTATGTATAGAAAAATGTTAAATATTATTTTAAAATTGAATAAAATCTACTGGAGATATAAATCATTCTTAATAAAGAGCAACCGCAATTCAAATATAAATTAACATGAAAAGTTTATAAATATTAATTCCCCATTTATTGAAATTCTTGGGTTTATGATTCTCCGAACACTAATTGATGAATGTCTATTAGCATAGCTCTACCACGCGCTATTTTTAGAATGATGCACCCTTTATCTCGAGTGTGTTGAATACGCTGGAGTAGACCAGTTCATAGCGATCTTCGCCGAATATCTACGTTTGGCTCCGAAGGGTTTCAGAGCGCAATAATTCTCACAAAATTGGATCATTGTAATTTCTATTTATAGAGCGTGCAGCTGATGTAGGCTAAACAAAATAATGATTTCATTATGTGAAAAAATATTACATTAAGTTCATGACATACAATGAGCAAAATTGTTCTTAATAATGTTCAGTTCTAGAGTTTATGTCGAAGACATGTTTATTTTAACCGCTTATGCAAACAATTATGTAAATTTTAATCCCCCAAAATATGCAACAGTTATTGGTGAACATCAAACCATTGTTGTAAGTTTGCATTCCCTGAAATTAGAAAAATTTCCCAATTCTACTGGCATTCAATTTTCCTGCCGCATAAAATTATCGCAAAAAATCTAGGTCAAAAGTGATCTTAGACAGCTACATGGAAATTTAGTCCATCACTGTAAGTGACATAGGGATATATCTCACTGTTATTTTTCTATATTTCAATATTTAGCAATAAATACAATAAATTATTTAAGCAAAGCTAAACATTCTGGGACAGAGACAGCATGCATTATGAAAAAGCATAACTGCTAATGTATCACAATGTCATCAAATGCAAGCTTTCAAGTTAAGTGTCATATAACAATTCATTCTAATTTCTACATCAAGCAAAATTCCAAAAATTTAATAGGTTACATACCAACATGCTTCATCTGCCTGGCTATCTTCTTATCATTGTTCAGCCAGTACTATGAACAAACAAAAACAAGAAATGAATTACTTTACAACTCATCTGGAGTCATTTGATCCTTTAAACATTGTTAAGGAATTCACTGAGCTTATTGTGAAAGACGAGGTTTGTTCAACACAAGTCACACAATGAGACTACAATTAGACCAGTATTGAACCCATCATAAATACAAGGATTCACGTGGTTTGTATTTAACACACAGTGAAGCTTTCCCATAATAATAACATGAAACCCATGTAAAAAAGACCTAGTTATAAATTATGTAAAACTTAATTAACTTCATGAAAAGTGGCATAACAAGTCACAAATTAAAAGCCACCACACCCTAAGACTAAAAAAAATGGCTCGTTTCTCAGGCACTTTTTCCAAAAAATCAGGAGGGAGGGCGAATTTTTTTTTTATTGAATCATTTGTTTTTCTTTTTTTTTTCTCCTACACTTTTCTATTGGCACTATGTAATGGCTTATAAAAACAACTAATTAAGTACAGATTAAAGACAATTTTAAGTTTACAACATAAGCATAATAACAGCATAAGTATCCCTTTTTATAAAATTCTAAATATAGATTAATTAATCACAAACTGTCGTTTATACAAGCTGATGTAAAAGGCAATCAATCTGAATGTTCATAACTAACATAAATGCCTTCAAATTGATAGACCATCAGCAATAAAGGACTTCTACTTATAGAATTTAAGTCATATTTTTTATAACTGTCAAAAATAGGAATTATTTTTGCAATAAATAAATAATTTTGAAAAGGCAAATCGACACTTGTAAATGCAGCTGGCATTTTCGTTTGTTTCCATAGGACTTATATTGACACAGATTTTCTTCAAAAATATTTGAATGCTATTACACAAGCAAAAGCATCTACAAAACAAAAGTTTAAATCAACAAATAGATAATATTTATAAAGGTTCCCAGTGGAATATGACATTTTGTTTAAAAATTTACACAGTATTTCACAATTTGTGTATATCGGATTTATATAATTAACTCAGACAGGAAGAAAGTTACTGGAAATACCGAAATCTCTACCGGGTAACTCTTCTTCCACTATGTTAATGTACGGGATTCTTTTAATTTTAAGCTGCTGCCCATGGGATCTAATTCAAGCCGGGCGGGCTAGCTCAGTTGGTAGAGCGCTGGACTACACATCCGAGGATCGCAGGTTTGATTTCCAGCCCGGCCACATAGGTTTGATTTCCAGCCTGGCCACATAACTTGTGTGGGAATTTGTCATGAAATTATTTCTATGGCCATTCTCCCCCTACCTCTGATTCAAGTAGGGCAGTTGTCAGTTACTGGCATAAGTATGTGCACTTAGTACTGGTAAACCAGCTTACCCAGGAAAAGTGTGAGTAGGTTAACTGACAGCCGTTATATGACTAAAATACTGTTGAATACGGCGAAAAATCCAAACAAAGGATCTAATTCAATATATCGTAATTGTAGTAATAGTTCTTATGAACGTTTGTTGTGTTTATTCGTCCGAAATCTGTTTATTATTTACGAAAGGCATTGTTCAAAAGCGCTTGGTATGAACGGAATACTATAATGTACTTGCTGGTTTACTCTAGAGTCATCACCAGTTATCGCATACAGAAAATAGACTATAGAAAATTACCAAAATGTTAATAATTAACATATTGCAATGCGTAGTTTTTGTATTTTGTTCGGTAAAATGCCCATTAGAAACACTTTCTGCAAAGTTTTATTTTTAGTAACATTTCTGGACTCCTCCTTGAAAAACGTGATCGTCCAAAAATAGTAAATAAAATATTTTTTGGCATTAAATCAGATTAGCCTAATACATAGAAAATTCACCATGAATAAGTTATGATAAATCAATGACAAGTATTACATAAGGGCAATTTTATTGTGGCAAGTTTAGTGATTACATTACTGAAAGCCAGGTACAGATGATCCTCAGTTTCTATTATAAATGTCAATATATTTTCAATTTGTTTACAAAGGAGACTTAAAACGTTTCCTTACAAGAAATAATGAGCTAGAATTTTTGTTATGAAAGCACAGTCAACAACATTTCATTTTGACCAGGCAACTGAACTATATTCCAAGTTCCATATTCACGCTTATTTTGAACATTTCTTTTCACTCTTCAAAATTTGTTTCAAATGTGTAATGATGTTTATGGTATAATTTCATTTAAGTAAGATAATTTGACTATAATTATCAGACAGTGACATAATTAGGGCCTTGACTCATGGTTTGGACCAGTAGCTTGAGTATGCTACATACCAGTTCCTTGTCCACGGTACGGTATCTGAGTCCGAAGTAGTCTTTCTCCAGTATGTTAAGATGCTCGCATACCTTGTCAAATAGCACCCACCCGACTGCACGCTTCTACAAACAGAAAACATGAACACTTTGAATGACATGAACAGAGAAACTAAAGCTCAGTGCCCATAAACCAAAATCTAATATAAAAGTAAAATATATAATAGCCAATCCTTCCATATGCTTCCTGTAAAAGTAATCAACATTTAATATGAGGCCAGTCGAGGGATTAGTCCGCACAGGCAAATACAGAACAACACTTTCCGCTTTTATGGTATTTTCTGTTTCAAGGAGTCTCTTTTAAACATAAATACACTGTCGGCGGAAAGTGCCATCCTGGATTAGCCTGCGCAGACTGCATCTGGTTTATCCAAAGTTTCAAAGTTGGGGGTTTTGGGGTGTTTGAGCTAATTGAGATTTTATTGAGCCAATTTCTGAATTATTTCGCCAATGGCTCAAATGGCGATCGCCAGCGCGGGCACTGAGACCAGATAATGAATTAAACCCAGCACAGACAGTGTTTCCGATGAAATTCGTTACAGTATAACAGTTAGTTATTGTAACACAAAACTGACTTTTTAAAACACCAAAAACAGCTTGCAAAACATAAAATGTCATGAAAGTCACCAAAATGTCAAAAAAAAATTATTCACATTTAGCCAGGGGTATGGAAATATCAAAATTGTTTACTTGTCCATGGACAGGTTCATTGCACAAATCTACTTGTCCGCAAACAAAAGTCACTTGTCCAAACAAAAATATAGCTTTTGTTTCAGGATTTCCTGATAATTTTTTCATAATATTATAAATAAAACACAATTTTTCATTCAAATGTATACGGATTATACATTTAATAATAATAATTCACTTCCAACATAAAAACCATTTTTACATGTTGAAATTGTTCTTGTCCATGGACAAGTAGACATGAAAAATTTACTTGTCCGACTGTAAAATTACCTGCGACAGACAAGTCGGGCATAGGATTTCCACACCACTGATTTAGCTTTAATTATCTGATAATTTGAATACAGCAGTTAATGTTATGCTTTCCAGTGATTTATAGGAGAATATCTGTGATATAAAATAGGTAATTTACTGTTTAAAACAGTGAAAATTATCACTAAGGGTATTTTCAATGTTTCACACTGGTTCCCGATTTAATACAGTAAACGACTGTCAACGATGCCGGGCTCAATATTGTGAAATGACGTCATTTAGATACCATTTACTACATAAAATGTAACAAAACGGCGTAAAAAGCAAAAAATAAACAGAAAATGTGCAGGTTTCTGTAGAATATTGATTTTTTATTCACTCTAATCATAGAAAATTTTTTGTTTCACTCGTGGCTGCGCAACTAATTAAAATATAAATTTCTATTATCACTTGTGAATTAAAATACATATTCTACCGACCCCCACAAATATCCTTCATTTATTTCAGGGTAGGGGGCTGTATTTGGGATGAAGGTATGCATTGTGATGGGATAGGGGGTTGTATTTGGGGTGAAGGCATGCATTGTGATGGGATGGGGGGTTGTATTTGGGATGAACGCATGCATTGTGATGGGATAAATGTATAAGAATTGACAAGTACTTTCTGAGATTGTAACAAAATGTTTCAGATTTACATAACTATTTAAATATGAACTTTTATGTGCCAAACAAATACCAAAAGTTCGTACATGCATAAGAACATGTCATTATTGAGAAACAAAAACATGCAAGAAACCTTTTAGACCAACCGTTTAAATATTGATCTTCATACGCAAAACATATACAAAAAACGCCTTGCTTGGACCTAGTGATTATTTATTTAAGACGACAATATTTTACAACGCTTGCAAAGTTTACACAAGATATCAAGCAGAATGTAGCGGATTTAGAGGATTCAAATGACTTTTTAAAATGAGATGTTCCTCATGTGTGACTTTATCCGCTAAATTGTTCATTAATTGTTGTATTTAAGAAACTATCAAATGAATCATTCATTGTTGTATTTAAGAAACTGTCAAATGAAGATTTGATTTTGTGCATTTTAAAGCACACTTTGTGTGTGGTATGAGAAGTTGATAGTAGCAGGATTTGTTTTCTCTAGCACTAAACTTATTTTTGTATTGAAATGTTTTATATGCATGTTTATCTTCTGATATTTTGCAAAAAAATATTCATTTTTACCAAGTTTCTTTCCTTTATATTAATCATTTGCACAGTACCTTTTTGTTGTGTTATTTGTGTGTTTTTTTGGCAATACATGTTTTAAGAATTGTTTCCACACATTAAATCTTATAACATATGTATTACCTAATGCATGAGAAAAGACCTTATCAAATAATCATTTATATTACATATAGTTTAACATGGTATAAAACGAAGAAATGTCACTGTAATATTTATACAGGAAGTAATTGAATAACTTAGGCGTAAAAAAAAAATTTGTTTGTTTCAGGTAACCTACCCTAAAAAAATGCCCCGACCCTAGAACATTTTATTGGGTTTGTCAGAATGATTTTTGGTTCATCTACCTTTTTCAATAATTAAATGTGTTTTTGGATAAATAAGTGTTTTGTTTTGATAGTATCCACTTATAAACAATGTTTAAGGATATTACTGATACGTTTGGAATATTTATTCAGTTTATCTTCAAGTTGACCATTTACCAAAAAAATATAAAAAATCCCGACATACCTACCCTAAATTTTTGGGGCATGTTACCTGAAACAAACATTTTTTTTACGCCTTACAATCAGCATCAAAATCAATAAACTCAAGTATTTAAACAGGTTTAAAATTCAACAGCTTGCACAATAAAGTGCACATGTTCTGGAAATCAGGTGTCAAATGATACATTGATTCTCTTGTTATTTCACAAATTCAAGGAAACATGAAGACCAGAATCCCCTTTTCACATCTGCTCAGTTGATTATTGTTTCCCAGCATTGTTCAAATGACTCAACCGCTATTAGTCATGGGCATTTCAACATTGTTAGCAAATAACATGCATGGTTAGAAATGGTTAGATTGTTTTAAACACTGAAAAATGCAATTTTATTCTGATATGTTGACTACAGAAAGCAGACAAAATTGAACAGCCGCATGCGTGCTTTATTATTAGAAATATATTTGAGGCGTGTCGGGGGAAACCCGGGCTTAATGCATCTGCGTCAAGTGTCCCGGATTAGCCTGTTCAAACGCAAAAATGGACGTCTATTTAATTGACCATGTGGAACAGCAACCCAATTAAAAAAAAAACTGGGGAGGCGCGTTTTTCCAATTTACGAGTAGGGGCGGTGAAATTTATACATCACGATTACTTGCTGAAATATTGGGGCGGCAGCCGATGCCCCTGCCTGCCGCCCCATTGCCGACGCCCTTGAATTGTGAATAACAAACAATGCTGGGAAAATTTACACTTCTTACACTGTTATTCACGAACCTTCATTATCCATTTTAACAAGCAACAAGAAAAGAAAATAACTAATTAAAACCATAATTAATATTGTCAAAGATTTTAACTGATCATCATCCAGGCCTTTTTCTATAAGCCCCATGGGTCAGATATTCCCAATGCAAAATATGACTGTTTTTTTCCCAATAGAAAAAAATAATTCCCCTCCACTACAGAATTTGGTTCGACATTTATAACAATCTTGAAGCAAATATCATCAAGATATATTTTAAGAATAAAAACATAAAAAATCACAGTGAAATTCAGATATAAATTGCAATTTAATCAACTAATCAATGGAAATTGATACCGACGACAAGATTTATTTGTACATTTGTTGCCCAATTTGCTAAACTTTACGCTGAGAAATTCCCAATTTCAAACCAGGTACTTCTTCCCAAAATCGTCAGAAAAAGGACTGTTATCACATTGTTTGTTTTGGTCGCAGGGATTCGATAAGAGCTATGCTCGGAACCAGACAAATCTCTGTGCGGCGGTTGGAACATCGCTATTTCAAACTTTTCTATTTCGACCTATTTTCAATGGTCCCAACAACTTCGAAATAGCGGTGTTCAACTGTATTATCATGTATAATCAATTGATATTGAACCTGGGAGGACAAGTGCACCCGGTTCTGGACTCGACCCACAACTGCCAGAACAGTAGCACGGCACTCTATCATCTGAGCTAACCAGGCAGCATATTCTTACCCACGCACACTACAGATATCAAAGGCTACTGACATATCAATTCTGTGTTAACAGTGTTATCCATCATCAGTAGATATTGAAATCTACTTACATCAACTCTGATATAAAAAGCTACTTACATCAACGCTGGCATCAAAAGTGTCATCATCAAGCAGATACACGCGGACTGGCACTTGACGCGCAGACCGAACTTGCATAATTCTTTGATTGGGAGCTGGTTCTGCGGGTTCCCCCATTTTGTAGCAAAATTATTTAACAATTACTACCTGAAATTATAAAACAATGTTGTAATTTTAATACATTCAATTGAAACAATTCAAGGCTGTTGCATAGATGGTTTTATTGACATTAAACATTAAAAAGGAGCAAACATTTAGGTAAACATTTCAAACCAGTTGTGACATTTAGTGTACAATGCCACATTTATCACATTAACAATCAAGTCTAGAGAAGGACGCGTATAATTAACAACCAAAATAAACAAAATGTACATGACAGTCGCCACCGATGACCAATGCGGAAGACATGTTTATTTCCATATCTATACAGACGCAAAACCGATCTACCTGTAATTCAGGTGTGTCAATTACTTTTAGGTGCGTTTATAACATTATTCATGCAAACGTGTTCATAAACACTGGTATGTAACGTCTACGTTCAGTACTTACAGGTCTCTTTCTTGTTAATAAAAAATATTTTCGCCGATTTCAGCTTTACACCATTTTGAATTGTGACCTAGATTGCATACCTGTGTAAAACAATTTCTCACACGCCGCAAGGTGCGCTCAGTTGTTTGGTGACGTCATTTTAATAATTGTCAACCAGTCTACGTATAGGTGACATGCAACCAATATTATTATTTATTTATTTATTTATTCAATAAATAAATATCCGAAAAGATATAATAAACTATGTGAGGACGTGGCCTGAGGTTATAAAACTCTTCAGATCAATCTCCCAGCTCAAATCTCAACTCCTAGCTCAGCCTGAGACTGAACTCAGGAAATTTGAGATACAAATTGAACCTTGAGCTCAAACTCAGGCTGAGCAAGAAATCATGAGATTGGTTGCTACCTGTCTCAGAGTAGATCTCAGCATGTAAATGTGACAAATAATTATGTAAACAGTGATGATATCAACAGTGTGATGATAAAATCAACATGGAACAAATGATTAACGTATATAGTGCTATACTTTAAGTATTTTACAACATTGAAATAAAATCTAAATTCCAATTCAACAATTAAACAGCACAACATAAAATTGCATGTTTAATGCATTTATGAAAGGTCTTACCTTTATATCTACATAAAATACCAATTGTTATAATTGTAATGTCAACGCTATTGATATTCACGTCGTTTTTGCAACAGTGTAATACACATTATTGTAAAATATAATTGTGTTTACCCTGTTGCAGCCATTTTGTCTACACATGAAATTGGAAATAATCGCACAAATGACGCAATATAAATACGTCATAACAACTAATACGTCACACAATTTTTGATTTAAGATTTAATCATGGGTATTGCAATTTTCAAGTGTAAATTAGTTCTGTGACCATTGCCTTTTAAAGCAACTTGTTTACTTTATCCAGTGGTTATAAGCACTGTTTTCGTGGTTTGGTGAGTAACTTGGACAGAAAAAATAAATCGCGATAAAAATATACCACTGTTTGCACAAATGGGCTGCTTAGGGCAATACCACGTAAATATGGATGACCGAATAGTCGCTTAAATATATTAAACTTCATGCTAAAAAAATCGTCTCCACTGTGTTTGATCTCCAAATGTTTAATAACCTCAAACTGAGCACGAATCTCAGCTGAGCATGGAGATTGAGCTGTGAGTTGAGTTTTGAGATGAGAATAATGAAAGTTTTATAACCTCGGGCCACGGTGTGTGTCCCATAACACCTACCTATTGTACGTTGAGTTTTAGAGACTCGTGGAAAGATGGAACAATTATTCAACCATAGCTGCAATTTCATGTTGTTTAGTTTTTACTGACAATATATACAGTATATATATTTTTTATTTTAGTGCGGTCTTGTGCAGTGAGTGTGAGTAGGGACCTGAGTACCAGGAGAAACCCTACCTCTCCGGTATGGTGACAACTAACCGTACTCGCATGCGTCGGGACCAGCAACTGAACTCCCGATCGCCTAGTGTGCCAACGCCTGCGATAGCCATGGACAGCCTGGAAATGAAAAAGGTGTTAGAAATCCAGATATATATACTCACAAATGTAGTAAGAAAAAACATACGATTCCAAGCTTTAATACAATTCAAGTTTACGTGGCTGCGGTGGTTAAATAAAATATGTTTTAGTGACTGTATTATGATTTTAATTGATCCTAATCAAGAAATGTGTAGTCCCTTCGCATTTGATAAGTATGTGCAAAGCAAACACACAAGAATTATTCGGGAGCGCTACGTAAACAGTATAGTTAAACAAACAAAACAGCACTACATAGAGTTAAATAATAATATTTTAATCTGGTTATGTTGAAACTCGAAGAGTTGGAGTCCTATCAGTATCTATATCGTTTGAACCGCAACACTAGTCATCTGTGGATTAGCTGTGTAGCTCGCTGATGGTCAAAGGGCCTCACTTTATACGTGCGCAACTTGTCTGTTGTTTTTTGTTGCTGCACGAGAAACCCTCCCCTATCAAAGCGGATATGACTACGGCTTGGTCCCAGGATTTCCGGATGCTCTAGGACGCTGTCGACTCCATACATTAACAATTTGTTTAATAAACTTCATGAGTGTTAAGAATAGAATGCCTTTTGTCTATCAAAGAATGCCATTTAAACTGAAAAAAACGCGGCGCTTGTTCTGCGTTGCAGAAACTACGAATTTGTTCAGACGATTTCCAGGCTAAAAAGAACATTGAGACACATGAGCCACGAGCATCGTTCCTTTCTCTCGCAGTAGTAAAGTGTTATGTAAAAAAAGTGATGGCCAATAATGGTCAAAGAAAATCTGGTACAGAAGATTAAAATAATTTATGAACAACGGACATTAAACAAAACAAATAGTCAAAAATGAAATAAAATTGTGATTCTCACAATATATATTTCTTCGGAAATATACGTATATTATCGTTGGTTTCAGATCACATCCTTTCATATTATATCATGTTAAAATGTTTCAGCGTTAAACAATGTATCTATATTTATTTCACATGCAATGAATCTCCGTGACGAAAAAATAACAGCTCTTGCTGCTTCTTAATTATGAAACATTTCCCTGGTGCAATGCACACTAACCATAACCATTTACACATACCTCTATATGTGTTGTGTTTATAGTTACTCATTCCTCGCTGTTTAATCTGTGCCATATTTAAGTTAGTGTCTTTTAAGTTATAAAACGCAAATTTGCGTATCCAACTAATTAAATACTCCATAACATTATTAAAGGTAAACAAAGGTTAATGTATCTCATCGAGAAGAAATTAAATCCACAAAACCCATAATAAGCCCTGATCGATATATTTCAGTCGTTGTATATATGTTTTGTACTCTGACGAAGCGATGTGCAGTATACACGAACCACTACTCTCAATATATTGTGTTTTAGGTAAGTTTTGAGCTTTGTAAATGGCATGGTTTAGATATTTTTTGGAACATAAACATTACATTCTGTTATGAAAACCAATATCTTATAGTCTCTCATCACTCTGAATCAGCTATTTGAATTTATTTTGCTAATAATGTATGGAGCTCTATAAGTGTTTCTAGTGAATTGTTTGATGCATACAGTCGTAAAGCATGGTCTAGGCCGACTGACTGTAAGAAAACTATATCAATGGATTATCACTAGTACTTTTTCATATTCGTCACTTTGTAAAATGAGTTTTAGAGATTATTACAAGATAGAATTTTAATTTAATTATTATAGAAACTAAGGAATGAGTGTTCTCTGTTTTAATAAATCCTAAGCAATTTTCGTTAGATATTTCTTTCTTCAGTTTATTTTGAAACCAGTCTAATCGGTGTCAAGAAGACGCTCTTTGTGCTTTCATAAATACAAGCGCCTCAGAGTAGAGATTTCCGGGAATTTTGAACTTCCATAACAATAACTATATTTTTATTTTTATTTTTAAATTAGAATGTTGAATCAGGTAGTTTTTCTCATCGACACCAACGTAGATGAATGTTCTAACGATAACCCAACATCGCTGTCAAATGCTGTATGTTTGTCATGCTTACGTCTGCTCCATTTTTTGTCCTCCGAGTATGAGAAAGGAGCTCCAACAAAGACCAGTAAACTTCACCACACGAAAGTAAAATGGTCATACAAATTGTTTAACTCTAAAAACTTTGTGTCAAAAATAGAAAATCATCGCCTGTATGATTTCAGACTTAAATATTTTGAAGAATTCGAAAATGAAGTGCAACGCAGGTTTGAAAGCAGTGCATCAGACGGAAAAGTTCAGAGGTCAAATTCAAACATGAAAGCAGGGGATAGTCTTCATCTGGCCTTGATGCAGTTGTTGGCAGACTTTTCATGGGAAAATCCAGACATTTCATCACCAGTAAAAGGAAGAAGGCACAGAAAGGCATCTAAACCATCCAAAAAGAATACTGTCATACTGTTTTCGAAGACTCCCAAAACATTCACACAGTTAAAAGAGTTTGGAGGAAAACAAGTACTTGATGAAGATATTTTACTTGATATCATTCTTCCAGGAAGTTTATTTCAACAGTTTTGTGAGGTCACACGAATAAGTTTCAATTGGGTTGACACACAGCATTCTACATATTTGGTAAATAATTAAGTGTTTACAGAAATTTAGATTAGGATATAAACAGTATTAAGATTTATAATTGAATCAAATAATTATTAATTGTTGATTTCATGACATTATAATTACTATGATAATTTGTTTCCAAGTATTATCAGGGATCTCGGAAACGCAAGATCAAGCGTATTTGGACGCATATTTTTTCAAAGGACGCATGTCAAACCCATGCCAAGAGACCTTGGGACGCATGCTTTTTGGCTTACTGCGTATACCCTGTTACTTAACACATATACATGAGTGCCTGCAGTAAACTCGGCAATAGTCGCGATAAAATCAATATCGGCCCTGGTACACTCTTCAGCTGTCAAAATCTAGTCCTTTAGCTCCACCCACAGCAGTCCTTTAGCTCCACCCACAGCAGTCCCTTAGCTCCGCCCACATCATTCCAGACAGTTACTGTTAATTTTCATTGGTAAATTACATTTGTCACTCATTGCTGTGCTTTAATGCACAACTTGTGCCATAAGTCAATTAGAATGTGCGAAATCACCAAAATGTGTCAAAAGGCGTCCTCAATAAAGAACAGTTTTGAACATATTTGACAACTTGAAACAAACAACATTGTTAAAATGAGTGAAAAACAGCTTCAGCTGATTTCATTAATTTATATTGCCGATCCAATTTCATAAATAACAACTAAATCTCGGTAATATGGTGATAGGAGTTTTTGTTTTGACAGAAATTTTATAAGAAAATCTAGGGCTGAATTTTGGCAGGAATATAAAAGCATCTATCAATAATCATACATAAAGGAACTTTCTAGTATAGATAACACCTATGACAAGACATAAATTAACAATACTAGCAGTAATTTAAGTACACAATTTTGTAACGTCACATATTTTCGCGAACTCGCGAAAATTTGTGTCGCCGATTTTACAGGTCACAAACATTTGTAAAACACATGCAAACACATACTTTGGTGTTTAATATCACCAATAATTGCTCCTTTTTACATTTTTGTGTTGTTAACCTGTTTCACAATTACTCTACTTGACAGTTACATATGCTTTACTGTAATCACCGCATCCTAACTTTTTACTAGGCCTACACATTACAAATCAGTCAACAAGTTTAGACCATCAATTGCTGATTGTCCAGAATTTACCTGTTTTAAAATATATGTTTGGTACAAAAATATTGTTTTATAAGACATGATTAAGTATTAAATATTATCATTATAATTACATAACCCAATAAAAGTAATATAAAGAATAATAATAATATAAATAATAATAATTATTATTATTATCATGATTATTATTATAACTGTCATATATTGTATAAATGTATAAATTGTAAAAATTCCATTCACTTTCGCACGTCACATACTTAAATTTTATTTCTTTTCTATTTGGGACTCCTTGTTTTTAGGCGGAAGGAGTCCCAGGACTCCTATTTTAAAATCCTAGTGAGATCCCTGATTATATAGCATAAATTACATTGTAGGCATTGAATACTTTGTAAATTCCAGTTAATGCAGGGGTCTCGATCTCCGTATTTTGATGCCGAAATTTGGCATCATTCCCCCAACGAAAAAGTATATATTTTTCCCCCATTTCAGATTAAAATTCCCCCTAAATGAACTGCCATCGAATTAGTTTTCGTTTTGTTTATGGGGATAATTTTCGGGGATCAAATTTACTTAAGCACCGTTACAAACGGTTAACAATAAAATCCGAAGAACACCACATGGTCATGTTAAATGACTGTTTTGACTTGTCTGGTTCATGATTATTTGTGCTTTCATAATAAAACTTCATTTATATACAGTTAACTGCTAGGGGTGCAACGATACCGCAAAACCCGTATTGCAATATATTGCGATACATTAAATCCGTATTGCAATACGTATTGAATACATATTGAACACATAACAACGAAATTAATAGACAATACAATAACACCTATAATTTACATCTAGTACATGTATTAACTCAAGTTTGCAGTTTGGTATCTTGCATACAGTAAAACAGGTAACTATATAAACACCAAGCAGTCAAAAAAGATTATTTGTCCAGTTACTGAACTTCAGACATATCTTAAATAAGTGAATAGTATGTTATAATCATTGACATTCTTAATTTAATCACATGATACGAAGGGAACTGCAGCAATTGAACTGAAGTGCATGATCTGGTACTGTAAACATTTAACTTCGTAACATCGTATTTAAATGATACTACTTCAAAAAAAAAATCATGTTTAATAATTATATTCATTTAGTGTTTTATCCAGGCCCTTTTTGCGCGGCGCGGCGCCATGCCGCTTTTTTTGAAGCGCCACATTGCCCTTTTCAAAGGCAAAAGCCGCCACTCGCCCTAATTGATAACGATCTTAATTGCCTCGTGACTAATTTTGTTTGCCCTTTGTTAGCGAAAAAGACAACCGCTGTTTTGTGTTATTGTCACTCGGACTGTGCTCGATTCAGTGCATACTTAGTTTTCTAATAGATAAGATTTAATCGATTACCGTGCTCGATTTATTGCCGACATACATTTCTAAGCGATTAGATTTACTAAGTGAGTACTGTACTATTGATTGTCAGCCGCTTTAGGGAAAGTTGATTCTTAAACCGACTAAAGTGACGATGCTATCTATATACGGTTAACGTACATAACATTAACTGCCACATTCCCTGTCCCACTGTCCGTGTTCGTTACGTTAAAGACCCATAAATAAACATTAATAGATCTCTGGTTACGTTTGATTAATTCTATAATTAATATGAATAATTATTCCTCTTGGCAAATACTGTTAACACAACGAACATGTAAAATTACAAATAATGGCACCTGAAAAATGTACTATAGTATGGATGTGTATAATTGTATATATATTCAGGTGATTTAATATTTTTATTCAGTTGTGTTTACACTTATTAACAAATATACTTAATTGATTGACAACCCGTCAGTAACTTTACTGAACGAGTCCAATAGTGGGGTTCTCTATCTGGTGACTTGAGGTGTGAAAGGGAACCCAGTTGTATATTGGTATGCGTGTCAAATATGACTTACCTGTTAACACCTATTGGGCCCCAAGTGTCAAGAAAATATAGCCCCTACAAAATATACCCGGACGTGTCTGTTAAGATTGACCCACACAAATAGTTTTCATTACAGATTCTCTATTATTTTCAAACGATTGTCGGACAAAAATTTGTGAAAAAGTTGTTTAAGTTAACTTGTTGCATATATTTGTGAGACTGAAAATGCCGTCATGTAAACAGAGGTTGGCACAACTTCAAAAAGAGAATGTAAAAGTGGCAAAAAACAACGTTAGTTTATTGAAATTTGTGCAGAGAACAGACCGAACCGAACGGTAATTATATATTTGCTACGAATCTTTATGTTTGTAAATATAAGGTATCGATTAGTAAATAATTAGAATATAATTATGTGGTCCACAGAACTTTACTCGGTTCCCAAATTTCTCAGTAGTGCTGGGTACGTTACGGACACGCCTCGAACTATTTACCCGCATTATATAAAGAGAATTGCAAAAACTTAACGAGTCAGACAGATATGCAACAAACGCGATTTTTTTCTTATGTTTAATCAGTGTAAATATTTTGTGTGCCAAAACTTTGTCATAATTATATTCGAAATAAGTGTGACAACATGCTTTCAGAGTGTTTTTTTAAGATATAAAATGTGTATATAGATTAATACGTCCCGGTATTTTAATGGCGCACTTCGTGTAAATTCTGCCCGTTTTTTATGACGATCACCCGCATGTAACGATTCGCACCATCTGACTTGCTACACAGCGTGTATATTTTTGAACATTTTTATTATTAATTGTAATGAATGTATTGTAATTATTGAAACTGACAGTTCTGATTATTATTTCTAGAAAAATCAATAAATGTTGTAGTGCGTAAAATGTCGTGTTATTTCAAGAAATTATTTACTTGTAGTGGTATTAAATCAATCACCGTGAGTTTTTCGTTGCTAATACATTAGACTGGAAATAAAAGACCTGGTGACGATATTAATAATTATGGCGTCTAGTTGAAGATCGAATGTACGTCACAGTGACGTGATGGCGATTTTAAATAACTATATTGGTATAAGACGTATAGTGTTTATCTTGTTTTACACTTCTTTACACGCCCCAAAAAACATCGTTTCAAAAAACATTATAATAACAATAGTACATTTTGTGTCGATGTATTATGTTACTGTTTAAAACTTTTGCTATACTGTTTATTGCATAAAAATATATAACTCATAATAAAATATATGTTTTGGAATAACTGTTTGTTTTGAAAATACATCAATCATTTAAATATTCAGGTAATGACATGATAATTAATAGTTAATCATATCATGATACTCCTAGCCAATACTCTGAAACACAAGTGCCCTTTTAAAAGGACGCAGTGCGCTAAAATGCCCTTTTTGAATATATTGCGCCATGCCCCTCTGCCTTCCTGGATAAAGCACTATCATTACATTGTGTTTGTAATTAATTCATAAAGTGCTTTTTTCAATAAAACATGCGCATTTAATTACCATGCATTAATATTTTTTCCAATTTGAACAAACAATAAAATGCGTAACAAAGACACAGGTAACACCTGTTAAAACAAAGAATATTGACAGTGTGAAATCATCAATTAGCTGGGCTTCCAAATCTGCAAGCCGTTAGCAGCTACGGTGTGTCGGTTTGACTTTTTGAAAGATGTGACTGCCGAACTCGGCCATTGTCTAGCAGTTTGTTGTAAGCGTGTAACACGGTGACTGGTGTCCAAAAGCATCAATCAATACTACTGCACCTGAAAAACACATGCACTGTCGATAGAGCATTAATGAGTTAAGTGTTCTTGGGGAAATGTCAAGGGTGTCAAAAAATCTGAATGTTGTTTTGCTTCAGTGGATACATTGGAGTTTAAATCGTGTGATGAAATAAACATGTATTGGAATTAAAATGGTAACTGCGTCGATAAGGTAACGTAATTACTAATTATTTTGTTAAATGGTGTTTTGTACATAAAGTTTCTATAAATATTGCGGTACAGCAAAACTGTATTGTGATACGATATTTCAAATAGCATGTATCGCGATATACCGGTATATCGTTGCACCCCTATTAACTGCTAGCTTATTTGCGGGGAACCGTTATTTCTGTTTTGGGAAAATGGCTTCTGCTTAAAAGTTATCAAAACATTTGAAGCAAAAAGGCACAAATACCGTGTCTTACAGTCGAAAACACAGTTTATTACTGTATTAGAATTAGTATTAGTAGTTTAACAAAATTAATTAAGGTTAAACATTGGAAGTTAAAAAATGATTTAAAAATCGGAAGTGAAAAACTGTTAAATTGCATGAAAAATTATCTGTTGCACTGCTCCACCTTATAATGGTCAAGTGGTAGACCGTAGATGGTTAAAATTTGACTAGTTAATATAATATTCAATTTATTGATAATTTTCTTGAATAACGTTGTCAGGTTAAGAGTTAGACTAAATAAAGTGATTTGAAAAATATATTTAATTGTTTTTATTTTTGACTCGTTTGCTAAGTAGAAATTTCCCCTTCTGTGTAAAACGACGCTAAAATTCCCCCGCCTGAGGGTACAGGTACTCTTCCCCCAAACCAGAGAGAGACCGCTGTAATGTTAAAAACAGTATGGGTAGTTTGTACTTGAGCGATCGCTGGAAATTCTAAATGTAAACAATGTTTTGCGCATGCATTGACGTTGCTATGCATGACTTGACTTGTTCTAGTCGGCTGCCTTGTTTTTTTTCGATTCGTGATGTTTTTCTTGGAAAAATGTCATCGTTATGAATCAAAACAGGATGAACATTTGAGCCACGGGGCGTTTGAGTGTTAATAAGCGGGGGGTGGTGGGGGGGCTGCAGCCCCCAAAATCAGTCATTCCGCTCATTAACAGTTCACATTTCTGTATGGTTCACTGCTAGAAGACTAGATCTCCTGCTTTCAGTTGATATGTGTGAACTTGCAACTAAAATAATGCACAGGTTCTCTGCTAATTATTGTTTGTAATTTGTGGTTTTAAGTCCATAAATTGTTATGCATGACTGCGTCGATAACCATTTTCAAAAGGGCCAAACTTTCTGTAGAACACGGGTTAATCACAGAGATCGGCGAATTTGAGAAAACCAGGCACAAAAATCACGAATTTGGGGTTATTTTTGCGTTTTACGGCCGATTTTTTAAAACTTGCCCCGCTAGAACGCAGCTCACTTAATACACACGCACTTAGTCCTAAGTTACGTAGAATATATATAGTATTTCCGAGGACCGCTAAAGTAAAGGTGTTCCAATAGTATGAACAGCATTTTTTTTCACTGCTTTGAGAATGGGCCCGGTGCCCATCAAATTGTGAATTTCTCGACGTGCAAACTTCAAATTGGGAAAGATTTAAGAAAGAAATTTAACTAATAAACAACTTAGACTGGTGTTTAATTGGTTGAATTTTGTATTTTAATGGTGTTTATCTATACACATAAATGTAAGTTCATGATTTACAACTTAGAATCACATTTCCTATGTATTTAGCATTTTGTTAGTTCTGATTTGGGATTTTTTTTCTTCCAATTGGGAAAAATAAACCATATTTGGCAGCTAGAATGGGTCAGTTAACCGACCCTGTTATATAATAAGGAAAAAATCACTGATGAATGTTGAAATGCTTAAGCTTTATTCAGTACACTTTAGAATCTGTCTACAGATATTATTATTTCCAACTCACATTTGAAAGGCTTAAAGATTATTTTGCTAGACTTTCGAATATTTTTGCAGCTGTTATTGCCAACTCACAATGAGGGCAGGGCCTTCCCCAGGCCGTTTTATCGCCCCGGTTCCGGGGCGCTTTAATCTTAACTTGAACATATCCGCTGCACCTAAAATTAGTGTTGCACTGTGTTGACTGCAGCAGACCGACAATTCCTGCTGTGACAGCTAATCTCTTACGTCACAATGGCCGTTTTTCACTCGAAAAATATGTACACCCACTCAATTAAGTCGGCGAATAATCACAGCGAGTGTCACTTTGTCAAATTTTTTTACAATTTACAGTTATTCCTAAGCCGCAATCTTATTATCACTGTGAAGCACCGCCCAGTTTTGCCACGCAGTAAAATCAATATGAGCCAATAGAAACGCTGAGTTTATTCGCTTTGGAATGACATTATGATTGACCAATTTGCGCAATAGGCATGTATCCGCAGACAAGTAACGTTATACGAGCGTCAATGAGTATTATCGACCTAAAAAGTAGATGCGCTTTGCTAATCCCTTTAGTATTTTATAATATCTACACTTATTTATTTGATAATCAAATGAAGTGCGAAAAATCAGTCTGAAATATGCTAATATGAAATATCGTAATCAGAAAAGCCTATTCGGTGTTACTGTTGTAGTTTCATAAACACTGCTGTCTTGTTTATCAGCGTTTTTCCTCTATATAAAGTTGGTATCGGAAAACGGTACCATTCCCAATCGGATTTTCTGACTATTTTTCCCAATTTGAAGTTTAAAAAATTCCCAAATGTAAGAAAAAAATCCCAAAAGTTCGACGATGTTCCTATATTTTACGTTTGTTTTACCCAAACCTCCACGCACAGCTGCAGGGCCTTCCCCAGGCTGTTTTAGCGCCCTGGTGCCTGGGCGTTTAATTTTAACTTGAACATATTCGGGGCGCCTAAAACTAGTGTTGCGCTTTTAAACATCGCCGGGGGCACGTGTATTTTATCAATTAATTAGCTGTGTTGACTGCAGCAGACCGACAATTCCTGTTGTAAAAGCTAATCTCTTACGTCACAATGGCAGTTTTTCACTCGAGAAACATGTACACCCACTCTATAAAGTCAGTGAATGATCAAAGCGAGTGTCAATTCGCAGAAAATTTTAACAATTAACAGTTATTTCTAAGCCGGAATCAATCACCCTGAAGCACCGTCATGTAGGCGGAGTTTCAACATGCAGTAAAATCGAAATGAGCCGATAGAAACGCTCAGTTTATTTTCGCTTTGTAATGACGTTATATCTAACCAATCAGCGCAATTCGCATGTATCCACACACAAGTAACCTTATACGCGTGTCAAGCGTATTATCGACCTAAAAAGTAAACAAGCTTTCGTATTTTATAATATGCACACTTGTTAATTTAATAAATTTCATAACTTTAAAAAATAAACTGCGAAAAAACAATCTCAAATACGCTAATATGAAGTCTTAATCGGAAAAGCCTATCCACTGTTACTGCTCAGTGTTGTAGTTTCGTAAACACAAGCGGTCTTGTTTATGTACATGTTTGCCATGTAAAACCCGTGTTTTCTGCAAAAGAGCGCGAAATGTATGCTGATAACCACGACGTCATGTTCCACGCATGCAAAGCGTGCGTGTACCGACCATGTGCTTTCTTAATACAGGTCTTAACATTTGACGCGCGTAGGCACAACGTGCGCGGGGAATTATCCCGCCGTTTTTGCAAGAACAAAGCATGTATAATATACATGTATTGTAATCATGATTCTTACAATGAGACTTTTTATTTTTAAAAGGCTAGAGGTATACCGTTTAAACTGTGATATTTCGTTTTTTTTCATTTCGTTTAAACGTTTACAAAAAATTGAAAACGTGTTAGCCATAAATTTAAGAGCTTAAACGCACCAGATAACATCATATGGCACATGTCGCAAAAAAAATTTCGACGTAGGGACTGGGGCGCCTTAGAAAAATTCTGGGTTACTGTTAACAGCTAGGGGAAGTAACTTACTGTTTTTACATCTTTTATGACATTTTTTAATGAAAGTGACAACCATGACGTCACGTTCCACGATAGGGAAGCGTGCATGTACCGATCAGGTGCTTTACTTAATACAGGTCTTTAACATTCGTTGCGTTTAGGCACGATGTGCACGAGGAAATTTTTCCGTCGTTTTTGCAAAAACAAAGCATGCATAATATACATGCATTTTAATCAAGGTCTTTACAATTCACCAATTATCCAATCAGTAAGTACTACGTTCAACAACTGTATCTTTTAAAACAGTGTTAAAACACTAAAAACATACCCATATGAACATATTTAATGGAATAAAAAAGGCTCCATATATAGATCGAGTGTAACCTAAAGATCCGAGAACGACCAGAATAGTGGGTTTGGTTATGATGTCACTGCGTGAATGTGATCCGGAAAAAATAATTACTTTCAGTTTTGCAACCACAATGACGCTTTTGCTTTTAAAAGGCTAGTGGTATGCTGTTCAAACGGTGATGTTTAGTTTATTTCATGTTGTTTAAACATTGACAAAAGATTGAAAATGTCTTACTCTTAGCCTTAATTTTAGAGCTGAAACGCAACAGATAACGTCATTTGACACATGCCGCAAAAAAAACAAAATTCAACATCAGGAGGGGATACCCCTCCCTAACCCACCCCTCTCGGGACTGTCTGAAAACAAATCCTGGGGAAGGCACTGGACGGGTAGTCATCTGACACCTTGTCTAGTTATTGATAAATTGTTTAGAAATGTAAATGCTGTACTATAGTAACACTAATGGCTTTCTTGTATGTTGATATTTAAATTGTAACATTTTCATTTTAGGATCAAGCAGATATCAATGCTGTTCAAATTGTAGAGAAGACCCTTGCAAAGGCCAATGGGTCCCTTGTTCTACTGGATTCTATAACCAAACATGGCGGCTTACATTACAGTTCTGTGGTTACTCTTTTGGATGAGAGCATTGACCGTGAAGAGGTATGTAATTTTATGACTTTGAATTTATGTTTAATAGTATTGATACAGGGCTCGCATGGAAGTCTGGGAGTAATTTACACCCAGTTTTTGTCACAGGACTTCCAAAATTGCAACTCTGAATGACCTATGTAAAGATGAAATTCAGAAAGCCAAACTTAAAATGTTTTATCTTAATTTATACACCTCTTTTACTGAATAAATTGGCATATAATCACCTAATGACAAAGAACTGACCTTAAACAAGCTTAAATTTTATATTATTTTATTTTATCTCGTGTTTGAAATGCTCAGGACTTCTAATATCGGACACTTGGTTGTCAGGCCTTCCAAAATGTTCACCTTAGTGCAAGCCCCGATTGGTGTATTATTGTTTGATGCATAATGACCTTATATAATTTAATAATATATTGTATTCAAGGGAATTCAACTTCAAATCAGAACATGTCTTTAGGTATTTCACTTACTGTTTGGTTGAGAACAATCTGATTATAAGCACCTGTGATATTCACTGTTCAAAGTGTTATAAGGTCTGATTTAAATATGATAATTTCCTTTGCTTTTATGATTTGTGCAGTCTTCGAAATTAGCACTCGCCTGCTCGCCTGTGGCGAGAAAAATATTGTAGGGCACAGAACAAATTCTCACTTGATTGCCCGACTGGCAAGTACATAATCAGATCAAATTTAAAACTGCCCATCATGTTGCGAAACATAACAAGTCTTTCAGAAAGTATGTAGACATGATATGCAAACTGGATCAGGCAAAAGCCGAAAAAGCATAATTAAGGTGGGAAACACATGTATAACACACTTGTATAACCCTTGTAGTACTGTTATTAGTGGTTGATTCCTAATTTGAAAAAGTTTGGGCTTGTAAAAAAATTTTTGGGCGAGTACAAATTCTAAAGTTACTGGCCAGAATTTCGAAGACTGTGTTTGTGAAATAAAAAATTTACATGTGTATGAATAAATGAGCACCCATCATTTCTTAATATTTCTTTCAAAATATGTGAAAATGCCTGATGTTAAATATTTTCAGAAATGTGGTGGCCATTGTCTATTTTACCAACTGCTAATGATAACATAGTCATATCTTTAAAAAGTGTCAGGAATATTGTAAATCAATAAAAGCTGACTTGTATGAGCAGGAAGAAGTGGCCAAACTGCACCAGGAAGTCAGTGAAGGGTGTAAGAGCTTGCTGCCCATGACTTCTGTCTTGTCTTCTTGGCTGAAAAATGATTCACTGCATAAATATGATAGCGACCAACCTCATCAGCTGACCATCGTGATTGGTGAATAGAACAAAAACGTTTTAAATCTTTTGTTGAACGTATATCAAATAAACTTGTTCGAAGATAAAAGTAACACAATTAGAATTGAAAATAAAAATTTTACTGTTTGATCCTTTTTGACTTGGAATTTGTGTTTATGTTTTATTAGTTGTACATGCATAAACCATTCGAAGATGAACTCTGAGTGCTTTTGTCTTATATGTTACCTTTATTATGGTCTTGACTCTTATCATAGCCAGATCCCAACACATTTATGCATATTGCATGTGAAGTGATCATCGTCAATTTATTTGAGAACAGATTTGTAATTGTACCTTGCTGTCGTATCGAATATATAGCTATGTCAGATATTCCATAAGAATCTTGGACATTGCATGATTGCACACTTGTTTGTTGTTAATAATGAGACATAAACAATGACTTTTTATAATTTTTAGGAGAATTCCATATAAGAACAGCTTGTAGAGATGCTCAGTTGCAGCAACTTAAGGCATTTACACATGGGTAGGTGATGAACTGTTTTAATTGTTCTTAGCACATTATTGTAACAATTTTTCAAACTCCCTAAATGTTTATGTTGTTTTGTATCTCTGATTACAATATAGCGCACAATTTTGCCTTGCCAAATGTTGATGTTTTAAAAAGTGTTTTGAATTGGCGCAGCGTTGATAAATTGGCGCAATCTGCAATAATCGATAATTGAAAGCCAATAAGCCATTGACAATCTATTTTTACCTACTTTTGTTCTGATAAAATTGCGAGAAAAGGTGTGTTGCTAGTGTAACAGCTGTGTTTTTGTCCTGGTTAGGTAGTTTTCAAATGTTCCTTCAAAGTCGCTATACACAAACTTGTAATACACTGTACAGGTGAAATATTACAGTTCTGACACGAAATATAGCTACATAGCCCATACATGATACAGGGGTTGCTATGTCTTATTTTTTCATAAATCTTGTAATTGTGTTTTTCAAAATTTCACAAATTCTTATATGTTTCATGTAAATGTAGTAAAGTACTTATGCACTATCTTTGGTTACTCATATTTTATCATATGCAAGTTTTTTTGTCTGTGTTTACAATTGGCGCGCTATCATGACTGCCAATATAGCCAAAATTAAACACTCGCCAAAGATTGTACTGGTACAGTACACCATTATTATCCATTAAAAAATAAACACAAAACCGGATCTCAGCTTTATTTTGCATGTACCATCTTGTTATCATTCTCTTTGACAGTTAATACCTAGTTCTTGTGTAAAGTATATATTTACCAGTATTTATCCAAAATCTTTTTTGTTAAATATATTTGTATAAAAGGTCATACCTTTCACATAATGTTGTATTATGCAGAGACATATGCCTGTCAGCTAGAGACAGTGTGCAGCCTGATGATAATTTCAGCTTCAGCGGCAAGTTTGCGGTAGGTGTTTTAGTACATGTATATTTGTTGTTTTGTTAATGGTTTCTCTAGAAAGCTCTTGCAATACTCTTATTCGTCTGTCTGACTAAACTCTTGATGAAATGATTGTGGAATTCTCTCTTTTTTTGTTGTGAATGACTCAGTGACTGCATCAGTGAATGCATAAATGAAGACGATTGAAAACTACAGGGTATGTTTTTTGTAAAATATTGTTTGACAAATTATTAAAACCTTTTTCTCATGTACTGCATGTTGCAGATGTAATTGAAATTGGGTTACTGCAAAAGTTCAGTATAAATCCCTGCCAATAACTAGTAGTGAACAAGAAATGTAGAACTGTCTGTCTGTCTGTTTTAAGGGAGATGCTCCTACAGCTCTCAGATGAGGAATCCAGTTGCCATTTTTAATGGGAATTTTACATAACATTAACATATGATCATACCCTAGCAGTTAGAAACTAGTATATATGGTTGAGGTCAGGCTAATGCTGATGAATTTGCTTTAATAGTTATCAGATAAAATACCTATGTGCAAAGTTATTAACAGATTTGTATAAAATGTTCTGAGGTTGGAATGTTGGAAATGGACCAATGAGCAGATGTGTTTTTTTTGGGGGGGGGAGGGGGTGATCCAGATCACTGCTTGGATTTAGGAAGTTTTTAAACAATTATTTTCTGTTGAGAGATAGGGCGAATTCCCAAATTATTGAGTATAGCTTGTGTATTTGTTGCACAAAACCTGGTGCAAATGAGCTGCCATGGTGGAGATCTGCGCTTTTCTAGCTGTTTAAATATTAATGACTTGGAGAGTTTTTACTTTTGAGAATAAAAAACAATGCTTTTTTTGCTATTCAATGAAAGCAACTGAATGTTTGCTGAAAAATAGTCTGATCAAGGACCAAGAAATGTTGCATAAACTGTAACATTCTCAATGATATATTAAAATGTCTTTCTTGATAGGCCTATGGCTTGATAGACCGCCAGTCAGTGAAGCACCTGCCAGTGCAGTGTAGCTGTGTTTGCGAGGCCTCCACAGGAGACGAGCGCTCTGGCAAGGTGACAGTCACCAAGGATGGGGTTTTTGAGAGACTGATAGAGAAACTGGCTAGCAGAAACTTCTGTCTGGTTAGTATGTGTATGGACAATGGGACAGTGAACTTATAACAGGGAAAGATCCAGAGCAAAATACCATGCTGCTTTTTGTCCCCTCCTCTGCATCCCCTCTGGACTGTTCAAAAAATACTCTAGGGTATCTTTTGAACTTTAAATACATTTATTTTTGGAAATATTGAATTCCAGATGAAGAAATTTTTAAAAACCTTGAATATGGTCATATATAACAAAGATTAAAACCCTTGATAAACTACCAAATTATTAGAAAATGCCAAAGGTCCAGCCCCACCCAAACTCCTCAATGCTTTTTTTTAGCAATGCACTGTAGCTTTTTGCATCCTAGATCTTTCCCTATTACGAGGGCTGTTCATTTAATACCCAGATGACCGCTATAACTTTTGATTGAGTAACCCAATTGTAATACAATTTGGTATAAAATGTCATATGTTTTTAATGTATTGATTGACAAAAGATGGAAAGTATCCACGCAAAAGATCAGAAATTATGGTTACTATAGCAACCCATTGACAGCCTACCCGGCCCACGCCATTTTTAGTCAACAGTAAAGTGTTTACTTTTAAAGAAATCTGGAATTTTGTTAGTTTTAAGCCGGAAAACTTTGGATGAGGTTACATATACATAGATGTTATTAAAAGCAAAAATAATGTCATTAACGAATCGCTATTGCACGTGGATAATGTTTAGCGTCAAAGTTTGCATTTGTGTTTTTTTTGCCATGGATTCTGAAAGAATTGAAAGAAAAACAGGTTTTAATACAGTTTTGTATAAGTACTGGACATACACCATTTCAAACGATAAATTTTCTTGTGTAGTCTTTTGGGGAATCCTCGGTTAAGTGAACAACTGTTTATACATGGTATAAATGTCTTCATGGTGGCAGAGACTCAGCACACGATGATCTGAGACCTGGCCAGCCAGACATCAGAAGTCGAAAATTGCCGTTAGTGTAATAATTGTTGGACTCTGATCGTAGAATAACTACTGGAGAAATATTGCTTTTTATGATAAACAGTGGTTTTATGATGTTTTCACCTCATGGGTGCATATACATGAGAAGTGTGTGGCGGCGTAAGGCCGATACTCCGAAAAAGAGTGACGTTTTGAGTGGACTAATGTCATAATATTTTGACATCGACCTGTGCTGACCCTAGTTACATGATCATGTTCAAATGTTACTTATTTGCAAACCCTTGGTCGGATCATGTTGAAATTTTGTATGTGAATACAGAACTTTTGTACTTTTATTCCAGTCGTTTTTCATTATTATGCACCCATAACTTTTTAAGATATAGCGGTTGTCCGGGTATTAAATGAATATTATATTTTGTTTATTGCATTTGTCAATACAATTTTTTTTTATAAATATATATTTGCAAAGAAAACTGCTCTTGGAAGTATTTCTGTTTTATTCATTTGAAATATACCGTTACAATCATATACATTTTCATTTACATTTAAATACGGTAACACATCAGGCATTTAGTGATATATTTACTGGTAGTATATATATTTAATCAATGTTTGACATATTTTTTACAGGTTTTGAATCAAGTTGATGCAGGGCACTTAGTTTTGTTGGAACCTCTATCAGTACAGACTGGATGTATGAGTCGGATAAGCCAAGGCAGCTCACTGGCTGTGGAAAAGCAACTTCTGGCACAGGAGAATGGAGTTGCCTCCCCTGTCAAGTCCAAGAAAGAAGGCACATTTGATCAGCTGGTACAGAGACTTGTGAGCAATGTGCCGACCAACCCCTGCACTGCTTACGGTAAGCCCAATTATTATTGGAATTATATCACTTAAATCTACTAGAAAAGACATATGAAAGAAAATATCCATTCATTTCTTTGATTGTTCATAATGTAATTGTTTAATTTTATTAAGCACAGTACTATTATGTATCTAGCATTGCAGCCACCTGTAGATCTGTTATATGTGATTATGCTCCATTAACAAAAAAAAATTGTGGTAGCCATTGGCTTTTTCTTTAACTGGGAATGCTGACATTGCCCTAATTAATCTTGAAATCTTCATGGCTTTTCTTCACTATTTTGGGAGTATGACCTACACCTGTGAAATTGGGAATTTTAGTGTCAGTTCACCGACAATTGGGACAAAAGTATAATTTTTTGATTAATAAAATTTGAAGAATTATTGATAAACTACATACAATAGAATGTTCTGAACTAAAACAAATCAGTTGAACGGTTATTACAACTTCAATAGTCTTTATTTCTACACTGAACACCTGTTATTTCCAAACATCTGAAAGTCAAACCATCAATTGCGAATTTTGGGAATGGAATGTTGGAAAAAAAGACAGCTATAAAATCAGCCCTCCAAAAATCCCTGATCTTTCTCCACCAATGTTTACATGCCTACTAGCCATGTATCTGAGACTGCCTTACATGTGTAGATACAGATCTACATTCATTCGAAGCCAAAGACAGCATTGGCAGTTTTGATGGTCGGCTGTTAGACAGATGGCAGGTACCTGGGCCCCCAAAGTCCTTCCAGTCTCTGATAACAAAGCTGAACCACAGGTACGGAAATGTTACAAAATTATGCTGCTTGCCAAGTTTGAAATGTTGTCATTTGTGCTTTTAACTTTTCCTTTCGATTTAGTTGTTCTTTGTTTTAGCTGTTCTGAACTCAATACTTACATTTGTCATTTGGCAGTATGAATGTTACTAAAATGAGACTGCATAAAGAATCGAAAATATTGTCCAATCAATGTTTATAGCTTGATATCAATGAAGTAAAATGATAAATATTAAGTTAGAAAGAATTTGTTGCAGATGGGCGTCAGTGTGAACCTTCTTCACCTAGTTTTCACCAGTTTTTTGTTTGTCAAATGTATTTATTTATATCTTACAATGATGATGATAATATCAAACTACCAAAATTGTGTACACATGTGCATTTATAACTATATGAATGCATACATTTAACGTAGGAGTTTACACACTGTTATTTTAATGTTTAATGAAATATATTATTACACATATTGAAAGAATAAGTTGATGATGAAAGTTTGAAAAAAAAAAATGCTTTCTAGGGTGTCAGATTTAGATTTTCTGACGGAGCAGGAAACCGGTATGCTCAAGCAGCTTCAGAAACTCTATAAGCAGGAAACCAAACCCCCCTTTCTGCAGAGCCCTTCTACCACTGCACCCACAGGTATATGCACGGTATTTCAGGATAATCCACTTTATCGAAATCATTACTTTCGATGCTGAAACAAGATACAAGAATTCAGGTATTGTGATTGTACACAGTTAGGTTTTAAAAAACATGTTCATTTCAGGTTACCTGACCTACCCTAAAAAATGCCCCGACCTTAGAACATTTTATTCAGTTTGTCAGATATTTGTTTGTGTCATGTACTTTTTTCCAGTAAATAATTGTTCTTTGGATAAATAAGTGTTTCGTTTTGATATAGCATCCACTTTTAAACAATGTTTAAGGATATAACTGATATGTTTTGAATATTTATTCAGTTTAAGAATCTTCAAATTGATCATTTACCAAATAAACAAAGTGTATTTCCTTTTGAATTTAGTAATTAAGCTCATTTTTCGCTCGACTATTAACCGAATAGTTCCAGCTATACTACTTACCCGTTCGTCAGCGTCTGCATAATGCTCTGGTTAAGGTTTGCGTGCAACAAGTCCATATCACTATAACTGCTACAGATATTAATTTGAAACTTCACACATGTGTTCTGGGTCATTATGTGAGGTCACTGACCAGGACCCATAACTAAGACCTGCAATTTAGAAGAATTGTGCCCCTTTTTGTACTTAGAAAATCTGGTTAAAGTTTGTGTGCAACAACTCCATATCTCTATATCTACTACAGATATTCAACTGAAACTTAACACATGCCTTCAGGGTCATTATATAAGGTCACTGGCCAAGACCCATAACTGTGACCAGCATTTTAGCAGAATTATGCCCCTTTTTGTACTTAAAAGAGTCAGGTTCAGGTTTGCGTGCAATAGAAAATTCAGGTTAAGGTTTGCATGCAACGAGTACATATCTCTGCAACCACTAAAGATATTAAATTGAAACTTCACACATGTGTTTGGGGTCATTATGTGAGGTCACTGACCAAGGCCCATAACTTTGATCTGCAATTTAACAGAATTATGCCCATTTTGTACTTAGACAATCAGGTTAAAGTTTGTGTGCAACAACTCCATATCTCTATATCTACTACAGATATTCAATTGAAACTTCTCACATGCCTTCAAGGTCATTATATAAGGTCACTGGCCAACACCCATAACTGTGCCTAGCATTTTAGCAGAATTATGCCCCTTTTTGTACTTAGAAATTCAGGTTAAACTTTGCGTGCAACAACTCCATATCTCTATAACTACTACAGCTATTCCATTGCAACTTAAACATGTCTTCATGGTCATTATATAAAGTCACTGACCAAGACCCATAACTCTGACCTGCAATTTAGCAGAATTATGCCCCTTATTGTACTTAGAAATTCAGGTTAAAGTTTGCTTTCAACAACTCCATATCTCTATAACTCTAGAACGGATTGAACTATTGTAATAAAACTTCATACATAGATACTTTATAGCGAGGCCTCACTTGGGATTGCATATAGGTGGGTGGGGTCAAGGTCAAGGTCACTGTTACTAAAAATAGAAGAACAGTTTCTGCTCAATAACTTGAGAACGCATTGAGATATTTTAATGAAACTTAATACATAGATACCTTATATCGATACCTCGCTTTTGATTGCATATGGGATGGGTGGGGTGAAGGTCAAGGTCACTGTTACTAAAAGTAGAAAAACGGTTTCTGCTCAGTAACTTAATAACGCATTGAGATAGGTTATACATAAATACCTTATATCGAGACCTCGCTTGGGATTGCATATGGGGTGGGTGTCGTCAAGGTCACTGATACTAAAACAGAAAAACTGTTTCTGCTCAATAACTTGTGAATGCATTGAGATATTTTAATGATACTTCATACCTAGATACCTTATATCGAGACCTCGATCGGGATTGCATATGGGGTGGGTGGGGTCAAGGTAACTGTTATTAAAAATAGAAAAACTGTTTCCGCTCAATAACTTGAGAACGCATTGAGATATTTTAATTATACTTCATACATAGATACCTTATATCGAGACGCCGCTTTGGATTGCATGTGGTGTGGGTGGGGTCAAGGTTACTGTTACAAAAAATAGAAAACAGTTTCCGCTCAATATTTTTCTTGTTTGTTGTTATGAAGGCCACCCATAACTCTGACAAAGCGGTTAAATAGTCGAGCGCGCTGTCCTACAGCTCTTGGATTGGAGTCCTCTCTATTGATTTTGCAATGAATTAGGTCTCCTCCAAATAAGATATTGATAAGTCAAATCTTGGTTGTGCATATTTTCAGCATTTTTTTGGGGGAAAAATTATTACCCTGTTATGGTGAATAAATTCAGTTGTGTATACATTCTTCTTACCGGCTTTACAGATGTAAATTAAACCCGGCAGAAAATTCAGTTTCAAGATAAGCAGCGGATATTAAGAGTCTGTGCTTTCAAACTGATTCATGACCCACTTACGTTTAAGAAAAACAATAAAAAAAATGTCCCTGTATGAGGGTGGGAAATGTGTATGTGTAGACCTCAAGAACATCGATGTATTTGCTGTAGGTAATGCTGGAAGTGGAGAGATGGCAAACAAATTGTGAGCTTTCATGTTATGGCAGTGCATGTGGGGAATGTTTATATTGCGAGCCTCCAACAACGAGATATTTTTGCTATAGGTAATGCTGGAAGTGAGGAGAAGGCGGACAGGTTTGAGCTGCCATTCAAGGGGAGAGCATCCAGGGCATCTCTCAGCCGGGCAGAGATGATCCTCAGCAAGAGCAGGGCCGTAGTCAAGGAGCTGGGACAGGAGAAGGAGGGACAGGCATCAGGGGTAGACCAGTCTGACAGGGCCAGACCAGACTCTTGGGCTCACATCACAGGTGGGTGGTGTATGTTGAGAAGGAGGGACAGAGGGCTGGGGCTGACCAGCCTGACAAGGCCAGACCAGACTCTGGGGCTCACATCACAGGTGGGTGTGCTTGTTGTGATGGACAGGGGGTGGGGGCTGACCATACACTAGGGCTCACATCACATTGCTTAGGGAAAGATTTAGGATCAGAAAAGGTACATGGTGCTGCTCAAAAGAGCAGGGGGGAGGGGGCAGACCCGGCCAGACCCGTTCTTTGACCACCCCAAAGGGGCAGCAGGGGATGGGGGATAAAAAGGAGCAGTGTGCAGCACCCTGCTATTTTGCTCTCGATTTTTCCCTAATGTTGCTGGGCTGCTATTCATAAAGCTTCTTAAGGAAATATTAAGTTGCGCTTTTCAGATCAAATCTTCTATGTGAAATCCACGAGTATTTATTTACAGAAGGGTAAAGTATTAAACATCTAGCCCTGATTAGTATGTTATAACTGGATTAGCTTAAGCTTACAATTTTCATATTCCAATAAAGTTTGTGCTGAACTCTCTGTTGTATTTCAAATTCGCCAAAATCTAACTCTGGTTTCAGACTTCAACAGTGTCGAAGAGTTAAAGTCCTACCTGACCTCCGTGTATGAGAAGATCTGCTCAGGGGAAAGCAATCTGGACTCCAGTGTGCAGATGATCGTCATGGTAACACAGCATTTCATCAAGCAGACGGAAGCAGATAATGCGGAGGTATGGTGGAGGGCGTACAAGTGCTATCAACATTTGTTTTTTTTCTATCTGTTTATGTTGCTGAATATGAATGCTTGTTAAAACCACACCAACAAAACAACAACATGTAAAAAAAGATATTCAGTTTAATGGCATGATTGTTCATTAAATATCTAAATTCACTACTGTTTTTGATCACAAAACTGCAGGTTTAACATTTTTGCTGACATCTATACAACTTGCTTGAATGGAAGTTCTGGATAAGTTGGATAAGTGTAAACTTATTCTCAAATTTCTTCCTTCTTATTTTATATAAAATAAAAATGATTATCTCAAACTTGTAGCTCAAATTTTGGTTATGTTGAAGTGGTCTCAAAATTGTTTTTATGCCCCCGGCATCTTGATGTGGTGGGCATATAGCGATTGTCCTGTCCGTCCATCCTTCCTGTCTGTCAGTCCTTCCGTCCGTTACGAGGTTAAGTAGATTTTACCATTTCGTCTAGCACCAACACCGCTTACTACAACACTTGGATACTTACACAGTTGTTGCATATGAGCATTCTCTATCCACCCATATCACCCAACCTCACTTTTACCTTGACCTAATTTGCACTTAGAATAATTCAGATGGGCTGTTTCTTGGTTAACTAGATTTTACCGTTTCGTCTAGCACCAACACTGCTTGCTACAACACTTGGATACTTACACATTTGTTGCTTATGACCATTCTCTATCCACCCATATCACCCAACCTCACTTTGACCTTGACATTATTTGGATTCAGAAGTGTTATTTCTTGGTTAACTAGATTTTACCGTTTTGTCTTGCACGTACACCGCTTACTTTAACACTTGGAGATTTACACAGTTGTTACTTATGACCGTTCCCAGTCCACCCATATCACTCAACCTCACTTTGACCTTAACCTTGACCTAGTTTGGACTAAGAAATGGGCTATTCAGCACCAAATGGGGGCATGTGTGTTTATCAAACACATTATCTTGTTTGACACCTATTTCTTTGTGTTTGTCATGAAGTGTTGACTCCAGTGGCAAAACATATGTGACCACAGTCCAAAGTTGTCACACATTGCAAATATAGTTCATTCTTTTCACAGGATTTAGTGATAAAGCACGTCTTTCATCTGAGTGAAGGATCCTTAATTTTTTTTCAGTATATTGATGGTTCAGCGTGAAACTATTGTATCTAATATAGAAATGTGAAGAAGATACAACAGTTTCATGCTCAACCCTTTATATGCATACAGGATTGCTATTTTATAGCATGATTTATCAACCATTTTTACCCAATAGATCTAGTCTTTATTTGGATAATAAAAAGCCAAACTTCCAATATGTCAAAGTCATTTCAAATTTCCTGCGACTTTGAGAAAATGAAGTTTGGCTGAATGGCATGAATATATTCTGTATACCTATCCATAGGAGCAGTGCACCAGCCTTCTGCAGGAGAGCTTGTTGAAGACGGGGGCCCAGTTGAGGGAGAAGTATAGTCAGACTGAGGACCTTCCAATGGATCACAAGATCACAGAGTATGTGTATTTGTGCATAAGTAGTCATTTAAGCTGCAATTTCATTCCATGAGAATTTTGTTTAGACAGTTTGTCTGTCCTAGCTCAGCAGAGCTTGATGATTTTTCAGTATATAATAAGCTTTGGGTCATGATAAAAACTTGCATTTGTGTAGATCATAAGATCTCAGAAGAAACCAATAATAGAGGTACAGTGTGCAGGTTATAAGCCCACATTTCTGTCACATGTAGGTACCTTGTGCAGGTGATAAGCTCACATTTCTGTCACATGTAGGTACAGTGTGCAGGTGATAAGCCCATATTTCTGTCACATGTAGTTACGGTGTGCAGGTGATAAGCCCATATGTCTGTCACATGTAGGTACAGTGTGCAGGTGATAAGCCCATATTTCTTCCACATATAGGTACAGTGTGCAGGTGATAAGTCCATATTTCTGTCGCATGTAGGTACCTGTAGGTACAGTGTGCAGGTGATAAGCCCACATTTCTGTCGCATGTAGGTACAGTGTGCAGGTGATAAGCCCATATTTCTGTCACATGTAGTTACAGTGTGCATGTGATAAGCCCATATGTCTGTCACATGTAGGTACAGTGTGCAGGTGATAAGCCCATATTTCTTCCACATGTAGGTACAGTGTGCAGGTGATAAGTCCATATTTCTGTCGCATGTAGGTACCTGTAGGTACAGTGTGCAGGTGATAAGCCCACATTTCTGTCGCATGTAGGTACAGTGTGCAGGCAATAAGCCCATATTTCTGTCACATGTAGGTACCTGTATGTACAGTGTGCAGGTGATAAGCCCACATTTCTGTCACATGTAGGTACCTGTCGGTACAGTGTGCACGTGATAAGTCCATATTTCTGTCACATGTAGGTACAGTGTGCAGGTGATAAGCCCACATTTCTGTCACATGTAGGTATGTGTAGTTATAGTGTGCAGGTCATAAGCCCACATTTTTGTCACAAGTATGTACCTGTAGGTGCAGGTGATAAGCCCATATTTCTGTCACATGTAAGTACATTGTGAAGGTGATGAGCCTATATTTCTGTCACATGTAGGTACAGTGTGCAGGTGATAAGCCCCCATTTCTGTCACATGTAGCTACAGTGTGCAGGTGATAAGCCCATATTTCTGTCACATGTAGGCACACTGTGCAGGTGGTGAGCCCACATGTCTGTCACATGTAGGTACATGTAGTTACAGTGTGCAGGTGATAAGCCCACATTTCTTTCACATGTAAGTACAGTGTGCAGGTGATGAGCCCATATATCTGTCACATGTAGGTACCTGTAGATACAGTGTGCAGGTGATAAGCCCACATTTCTGTCACATGTAGGTACCTGTAGGTACAGTGTGCAGGTGATAAGTCCATATTTCTGTCACATATAGGTACAGTGTGCAGGTGATAAGCCCACATTTCTGTCACATGTA
The DNA here is from genome assembly GCA_027627225.1 of Congeria kusceri. Classification (NCBI taxonomy): domain Eukaryota; kingdom Metazoa; phylum Mollusca; class Bivalvia; order Myida; family Dreissenidae; genus Congeria; species Congeria kusceri. The sequence continues at coordinate 77,700,213 of CM051025.1, forward strand.
GGTACGTGTAGTTATAGTGTGCAGGTGATAAGCCCACATTTTTGACACAAGTATGTACCTGTAGGTACAGTGTGCAGGTGATAAGCCCATATTTCTGTCACATGTAAGTACATTGTGCAGGTGATGAGCCTATATTTCTGTCACATGTAGGTACCTGTAGGTACAGTGTGCAGGTGATAAGCCCACATTTCTGTCACATGTAGGTACAGTGTGCAGGTGATAAGCCCATATTTCTGTCACATGTAGGCACAGTGTGCAGGTGATGAGCCCACATGTCTGTCACATGTAGCTACGTGTAGTTACAGTGTGCAGGTGATAAGCCCACATTTCTTTCACATGTAAGTACAGTGTGCTGGTGATGAGCCCATATATCTGTCACATGTAGGGTACCTGTAGGTACAGTGTGCAGGTGATAAGCCCACATTTATGTCACATTTAGGTACAGTGTGCAGGTGATAAGCCCACATTTCTGTCACATTTAGGTACAGTGTGCAGGTGATAAGCCCACATTTCTGTCACATTTAGGTAAAGTGTGCAGGTGATAAGTCCACATTTCTGTCACATGTAGGTACAGTGTGCATGTGATAAGCCCACATATCTGTCACATGTAGGTACCTGTAGGTCCAGTGTGCAGGTGATAAGCCAATATTTATGTCACATGTAGGTTCAGTGTGCAGGTGGTAAGCCCATATTTCTGTCACATGTAGATACTGTGTGCAGGTGATAAGTCCATATTTCTGTTGCACGTAGGTATATTGTTCAGGTGATAAGCCCATATTTCTTTCACATGTAGGTACCTGTAGATACAATGTGCAGGTGATAAGTCTACATTTCTGTCACATGTAGGTACAGTGTGAAGGTGATAAGCCCACATTTCTGTAGATACAGTTTGCAGGAGATTAGCCCATCTTTCTGTCACATGTAGGTACATTGTGCAGGTGATAAGTTCACATTTCTGTCACATGTGGGTACAATGTGCAGGTGATAAGTCCACATTTCTGTCACCTGTAGGTACAGTGTGCAAGTGATTAACCCATATTTTTGTCACATGTAGGTACAGAGTTGAGGTAATAAGCCCTTGTTTCTGTCACATGTAGGTACGTGTAGTTACAGTGTGCAGGTGATAAGCCCACATTTTTGTCACAAATATGTACCTGTAGGTACAGTGTGCAGGTGATAAGCTCATATTTCTGTCACATGTAAGTACATTGTGCAGGTGATGAGCCCATATTTCTGTCACATGTAGGTACCTGTAGGTACAGTGTGCAGGTGATAAGCCCACATTTCTGTCACATGTAGGTACCTGTAGGTAAGTGTGCAGGTGATAAGCCCATATTTCTGTCACATGTAAGTACAGTGTGCAGGTGATAAGCCCACATGTCTGTCACATGTAGGTACGTGTAGTTACAGTGTGCAGGTGATAAGCCCACATTTCTTTCACATGTAAGTACAGTGTGCAGGTGATGAGCCCATATTTCTGTCACTTGTAGGTACCTGTAGGTACAGTGTGCAGGTGATAAGCCCACATTTCTGTCACATTTAGGTACAGTGTGCAGGTGATAAGCCCACATTTCTGTCACATTTAGGTACAGTGTGCAGGTGATAAGCTCACATTTCTGTCACATGTAGGTACAGTGTGCATGTGATAAGCCCACATTTCTGTCACATGTAGGTACCTGTAGGTCCAGTGTGCAGGTGATAAGCCAATATTCTAGGTTCAGTGTGCAGGTGGTAAGCCCATATTTCTGTCACATGTAGATACAGTGTGCAGGTGATAAGTCCATATTTCTGTTGCATGTAGGTATATTGTTCAGGTGATAAGCCCATATTTCTGTCGCATGTAGGTATTGTTGAGGTGATTATCCCATAGTTCTTCACATGTAGGTACCTGTAGATACAATGTGCAGGTGATAAGTCTACATTTCTGTCACATGTAGGTACAGTGTGAACTTGATAAGCCCACATTTCTGTAGGTACAGTTTGCAGGAGATTAGCCTATCTTTCTGTCACATGTAGGTACAGTGTGCAGGTGATAAGTGCACATTTCTGTCAAATGTGGGTACAATGTGCAGGTGATAAGTCCACATTTTCTGTCACCTGTAGGTACAGTGTGCAAGTGATTAACCCATATTTTTGTCACATGTAGGTACAGAGTTGAGGTAATAAGCCCTTGTTTCTGTCACATGTAGGTACGTGTAGTTACAGTGTGCAGGTGATAAGCTCACATTTTTGTCACAAGTATGTACCTGTAGGTACAGTGTGCAGGTGATAAGCCCATTTCTGTCACATGTAAGTACATTGTGCAGGTGATGAGCCCACATTTCAGTCACATGTAGGTACCTGTAGGTACAGTGTGCAGGTGATAAGCCCACATTTCTGTCACATGTAGGTACCTGTAGGTAAGTGTGCAGGTGATAAGCCCATATTTCTGTCACATGTAAGTACAGTGTGCAGGTGATAAGCCCACATGTCTGTCACATGTAGGTACGTGTGGTTACAGTGTGCAGGTGATAAGCCCACATTTCTTTCACATGTAAGTACAGTGTGCAGATAATGAGCCCATATTTCTGTCACATGTAGATACCTGTAGGTACAGTGTGCAGGTGATAAGCCCACATTTCTGTCACATTTAGGTACAGTGTGCAGGTGATAAGCCCACATTTCTGTCACATTTAGGTACAGTGTGCAGGTGATAAGCTCACATTTCTGTCACATGTAGGTACAGTGTGCATGTGATAAGCCCACATTTCTGTCACATGTGGGTACCTGTAGGTACAGTGTGTAAGTGATAAGCCAATATTTCTGTCACATGTTGGTTCAGTGTGCAGGTGGTAAGCCCATATTTCTGTCACATGTAGATACAGTGTGCAGGTGATAAGTCCATATTTCTGTTGCATGTAGGTATATTGTTCAGGTGATTAGCCCATATTTCTGTTGCATGTAGGTATATTGTTGAGGTGATTAGCCCATATTTCTGTCACATGTAGGTACCTGTAGGTACAGTGTGCAGGTGATAAGCCCACATTTCTGTAGGTACAGTTTGCAGGAGATTAGCCCATCTTTCTGTCACATGTATGTTCAGTGTGCAGGTGATAAGTGCACATTTCTGCCACATGTGGGTACAATGTGCAGGTGATAAGTCCACATTTTTGTCACCTGTAGGTACAGCGTGCAAGTGATTAACCCATATTTTTGTCACATGTAGGTACAGAGTTCAGGTAATAAGCCCTTGTTTCTGTCACTTGTAGATACAGTGTGCAGGTGATGTTGAGAATGGAGATGATGTCTTCACTGGAGAACAAGGACCAAGAAGAAGGGGAGGAGGCAGTCAATGATGAGGTCTGATACCAATACTGCAACAGTGTCATTTATTTTTATATAATTCTCGCACGTGTGGTAAATTGTAGTTCTGAAATATATTTTATATAATTCTCGCACGTGTGGTAAATTGTAGTTCTGAAATATATTCTACATGTTGCGCATCTTTTTTGTAAAATGTTCCAATTGTTTCTTCAAACAGATAACAATGGTGCACACACCAAAGTTAATATGTGTCAACAAAAAGTATTTCATGTGCCATAATTTAACTGTATTCAATTTATTCAGACTATACCCAATACAAGAAATTCCAGTAAAAAACCAAATCATTTTAAGGTTTTAGTGTCTTTGTTATCAGAATATTTATTTTAGAAACTGTATTAGGCTTGTACTTGTAGAAGAATCAGAAACTAGCATATTTATTTACAATCCTTAGCCTGGTGTTTCCCTCTAGTTAACATCCACATGCTTTATTTAACTGAACAGTTTAAGTTCACCATTTCTATTTCTGGAAAACATTGTATTTCATTGCAGATTGTTGGGTTGCTGAGGACCCTCTCCTTCATATCAGGACCGGATGTTCTCAACAAGTTCATGGAGTCTTCCCTGCTTAACAAGTATGCCTTTCACAACTTATCTAACACTGAAAGCCTCCAAATCCTCAACGGTCAAAAAATATTTGAAGCCGGTCATGGGCACACCAGGCTTAATGCATGTGCGTACTGTCTTCCCTGATTAGCCTGTGCAGTCCGCATAGGCTAATCCAGGACAGCACTTTCCGCCTCCAGTGGATTGTTGTTTAGAAGAGACTTCCTTAAAACAGAAAATACCATAAAAGCGGAAAGTGCTAATCAGGGACAACACTTCACGCGCATGCATTAAGCCCAGTTTTCCCATGACACACCTCATTTTTCCTTTGTACAACGTGAACTATTGAATAAAACAATGTCACTTGTTGTGACACTACAATAGATTTAACAACATTTTTTAATCCACAAAAATATTGTCGACCATGTAAATGATTTATCAGTGTAGATCTGAATAGTGTTAAACCATACTGAACTGTCTGAATCTGAAAACGTGTATTACATGGTGTCTTTTATAGCATGTTAGGTTACTTTAGTCATCATTTATGGGTACTGACGTTAAACAACCAACATATTTGGATATTTTCCACTAAATCAAGGTTTTAATTCCTAGTCAAGGTCGGTCGCACTGTCAATAAATATACAATTTCTGAAATTTTCAATTATGTATACAAATTGTTTTTCAGTATGGTTAGGCATTTGATATGTTTTTGTCAGTATATATTTCGATTGTTCATACACAAAACAATTTTTGTTATTTTCAAAATGTGTTGATTCAAAGAAACCATGTGCCTTTAATATAACAACTGTTTAACCAAAAATAAAACTGCTATTAGACTTGTAGTACCAGACAGGAACTTAACAAAACCAATTAGAAAGCCTTTCAAGTATTAGCGTTAGGAGATGTCCATCCTTGGATAATAATCAAATTATTGTGAGATATAATAATATTAATCTCTGTTGAAGGGATTCACTGTCTGTAGTGCTTAAAAGTATATTTGCTCACAGGCATTGGAACACAAATATCTTTTATGTTGATATTTCTTTTTTACATCTACACAATACAATAAATGGCATAATTCCTGTTGTATTATTTGCTCTTCTTCATTTTAACGAATAAATAGGCTATATAATAGAATAATAAGAAACAAACTGCATAAGCAATGCATATTTTACGAATTTAAAAAGTGTCATATAACCTTTGGCGACTTTCACACATAAAATATTTATGTTAATCCACTAAAATATTAAATCTGAACTCTCATTATTTTGAAATTTTCTGCTTCAAAATAATGGTGTTTGAATGTGGTTTGTTGTTATAAAACATCTTTCAGGTTTCCATTTTACATTTGAGGCTTATCGTGAGAAACCTTGGGCTTAATGCACGGGCTGATCTGGGATGACACATTCTGCTTACAGTGGATTTATGTTTAAAAGAGACGTCATTGAAACAGAAAATAACATACAAGTGGAAAGTGTCGTCCTGGATTAGCCTGTGCAGACTGCAGATGCATTAAGCCTGGGTTTCCCACAACACGCCTTAAATATATCATCTTATTGCTGTTCAGTTACATCCACAGCATCCCACGAACTCTCGCAAACATATATGACGAGCTCATGCAGCCACTGCCCGATGCCCTGGCAACGCTGCTCTCCCCCGAAAACAACAGTGCCGTGGACCAGTCAGCTCTCGACGTGTCCATGCAGGGAACCGAGAGTGTTGGCGGACCTCCCTCCACAAGGACTAGGTCACATGGGTCAGTGGGTCCACTCTCGAATCAGCCTGGGTCCAATATGTCTACCTCACAGCTGGATATCTCCACTTCAAGGTCCAGGTATTCAGTGATTTGAACTTTCTTGTGTCTGTTTGTGTTAACCGTGCTGCTTTGTTGTGTAATTTGTACAAAATTACACTGCCAAAACATCAACGTATCAAGTGGTGTAAAACTTTGGGCTGCGTTAACCATACTGCTTATTTTTCTGTTTGTATCTTCTCTTATAGGTCCAGGTATCAAGTGGTTTCAACTTTTGTGTGTGCGTTAAGTGTACTGCTTATGTGTTTGATTATTGACATGTATGTCATTTCTCAGGCTATTAACCAAATTACTTTAGAAGCTGTGGAGTGATAGCCCATGATTTATCTGACATTGGCTTTTTTTGCCCGTTTCAGCTCCACAAGTCCCCCAGTTTTCATCACATCTTCACCAAAGTTGATATTTTAAAGACAAAACTGAATGGGGATACATGTTTTCAAACAGCTCTTGCGATTTTTTGTGTGTAAAGTAAACATACATCAAGAATTCATGATCTGACGTCTGAGGGTTTTTAATTTTCGATTCAGGGGTAGTCGTAAACTTTTGCACCATCCAAGCCTGGCTGACTTTGGTGCCAAAAGACAAATTGTGGTACAGAAGGTTGTTAAAGAGAAGGTATTGTATTTGTAACTGTCTGAATTAGTTTGCAATATTTTCTAAATTCCCTTTCAGGGGGATATTGATGTTAAAGTAATATTTAAATAAATTAATAAACAGTATTGGTTCTCTTTAACTGTTCATTTTATCTTTGCTAAAATGTTTGTATCATCCAATTATTATCAGTTAATTACACAATTATTATCAAGGAAGTTTGAATTAAGTGGCTGAGCAATCCAATCATTGTCAATAGTTATCTACTGCCATCATACATGTATGTTAGCCAAGTATGTACTAATGCTTGCCATGCATGTAGATATTTGTGTTAAAGGAATGTTTGTAGTATTAGAAAAATAATGACAATGTTTTATGAAAAGTTTTGTACGAAGTAGTCCTGTGGCAGTATGTAAAGATATTTTTGCTTTCCTTTTTCAATTTCTAAGTTTTTAATTAAGCTCTTAATGTGTTTTCTTGAATATTTAGGTGCTTTCCTTTTTCAGACTGGTAAAAGTTCAAAGAAAAGTAAAGATCCACACAAAAGGTCCAAGGACAAAGGTTTGATATTTTTACCTTCATCATCATTGTAAAAAGGTATTCACATACAACTGTATACTATATCATTTTGCTAAGAAATATCCTTTAATAAAGAATTATGCATACTTTGCATGAATTTGTATTTGATGTTCTATACAAATCCTTCACTTTTTTTTCAAATACAACTGTATACTACATCATTTTGCTAAGAAATATCCTGTAGTAAAGAATTATGCATACTTTGCATGAATTTGTATTTGATGTGCTAAACAAATCCTTCAAAGTTTCGGTCTCTTAAACCAAATATTAAGTAGTTTTATGCAGATTATGCACTGTCTGGCACCAGCAGTTAGCTTCATGAATGCTGTTTTTAGTTGCCAAGGTGTTGTTTGACCATCGGGGAGGCGTTAAGCTGGAGCGTCGCCAGTCTGTGGCCGTGATGCAGCGGACGTGTAAGACACCCAAGAAAACAAGCAGAAAGTCTCCAAGAAAGCTGCTGAAAAGCCCAAGATGTGAGTGATTTCACACAAATATCATTGATGTACAAATTGTTCAGATTTGTGTTTGTTCACACACACCGCTTTATTTGAAAGAAAATAAAAATAAGCTTTTAGCCCCTGAAATGTTCAAAATGTGAGTGACTTCATGCTTAGGTCATTGATGTACTTACTTATTAGGGCTGCAACAACATAGCAAAAACTGTATTGCAGTATATTGCTGTAAGCAAAATTCACATTGCAATATATTGCTGTAAGCAAAATTCACATTGCAATATATTGCTGTAAGCAAAAATCACATTGCAATATATTGTTGTAAGCAAAAATCATATTGAAATATATTGCTGTAAGCAAAAATCACATTGCAATATATTGCTGTAAGCAAAAATCATATTGAAATATATTGCTGTAAGCAAAAATCACATTGCAATATATTGCAATATATTGTAAAACACAAATTATAAAAGATGAGATAGCATTCTCGATTTTACATAATTGAGTATCAATTTGGACCAATACATAGAATATATCGAGTGACATACCAAACCTTTTTTCTTGTTTATCCAAAACAAAATCAAAATGCCCATTTAATTCTAGTCCAGCTAGTTTGTTTTAATGTAACAATTGACATGAGAAGGCTTGGTTCCTTTTTTACTAAATTCTTAGTTGTAAAGTACTGGGCATAGAGACAACGTTTACAAGTAATTATATTGAAATTTATAACGTGGCAATATATAACCATGACCAAAGTCATATTGCAATACACTGAGGAAAACGCGTATTGCATACAATACAATATATTGGAGTATTGTTGCAGCCTTAGCAATTATCAAAGCATATTAAGTAAATGTTACCCAAATATTTAACCAGTCAAACTACCATTTTATGCACCAATACTGAAGATCATTTTCAATACCTTGCTTTCATGAACAAATAAAATTGTTGTTATCAGCTACCTGTAAAGTCAGTATGATGGTGAAACATATGAAACCATAATGTAAACGTTAAAGTTTCTCGCCATTTACAGATGGAATTTCCCCGAGAAAGAAGCTGGTAGCAGATACGCCATCTCACAGACTTGTGTCCAGTGTCCTGCAGGGAAGAGAGGCCCGCAAGAGACACCTCAGCAGCACAGCAGTGATAGCTGAGTCTCCGGTGAAATCTTGTGGTGAGTGAAAACACACTTTATCCCATCTTCTTGCTGGCATTGACAAAATAACATCCCCTGGAATAAATTGAGCTGTATATTCACAAAGTGAGATACTGTATAGCAAACACAGGCAGTGTAATGACGTCATTGTTGATTTTCATGCCATCACCTTTTTCATGTTATTTTAGTTTTTTTTCTTTTGTTTATTTTTGAAATAAAGATACAAATGATGGAATAAATAGAATACTAGGTACTTGTTTATTAAAAATAAATGAATTGGCTCGACATGAAAAAATGAACCACTGGCCAAGGCTCTTGGTACATGTTTACTAAGCCTCCCTAAGTTAACCTTTATTCAACACTTACCTAGTATTCTGTATGTCTGCGCTTTTGTATGTTATTGCTCAAGGAGTATGAAAGTCCTTATTTTCAGACGTACTCTGAACTTAATGTATTGACTAATGAAATGTGTGTTTCATATAATCCTTGATTTTGTTTTAGATAATTATATTTAAAGACGTTCACAACATTTTTTCCTAAATTTTTTCCAACTTCAGATTTTCTTAAAAATTTGCACAAACATGTGTCAATGTATCCTTAAACTAAAACAGTCTTAAAAAATAAGGGTCACCGGCCTTGTTCCGGAAATATTGGGATTTAAAAACGGTACCTGTTGAAGCCTTTTTTTCAGTTTGTGTGACTAGCAATGTTCAGTTATATAAAGCGTTCATATTAAAACAAGGACGGAGATTTTTAAATGCATCGTTTATTGCTCACCTGAGAACGAAGTGCTTGGTGAGCTGTTGGTGTAGGGGACCTCTCCTGCGTCGTCCGTATTCAACAATTTGGCCCGTTATCGCGATAAAGACTACATTTTTATTCAATCTTGACCAAACTTGCACAGTTTGTGTATAACCATAAAATCTTGGACAGGTGCGATAATGGGCCCGATCGGACCAGGAACGCCAGAGTTATTGTCCCTGTTTTGGTCCCAAATACATTATTCCCGAATAAATCACCTGGTAAAGGGAGATAAATGAACTATAAGGAAGATAATTGCCAACAATGTGTTATTTCCCTTTGTAGCTCATTCACTGATATAACCCAGATAGTGGAGTAATCTTATCAGTAAAATAATTGCATCACTCTGAGTCAGCATGATATTTCTATTTGAGATCAGCATCAATACACACAGTAACCATTGATAGCCTGCTTCTGACCTATATTTTGGCTGTGTGTGCAGTAATAAAATTTTCCACTGTCTGTCTTGGCATCCGGTCAGGAAAAAGATTTAAACAATAATCAATAGCTAAAATTCATGTTGTAAACAAGCAAACAGAATATAGGATTTAGATCCTGTGATCTAGTGCCTGAAAGGGTTAATTATTTTCTGTAGTTTTTGGACTGTTTTGTTAGTCACTTATGCAGTATCATTTAATAATGTAACTTTTGGACTGACTTTTACATTTCAATTGGGATTTTGGAAACTCAAGTAAATATCTTACATGATTTTTGAAGCTGATAAATTATTTCTCCTTAATTGGAAAATACTTCTACACTGTTTTACATTTTCCAGTCTTCACGAATAAGTTTTAAAAGCAGTGGACCCTCGGTCCACCAAACCAGCTAAATCAACTGGACCGTACAACAATTTAGTGGACCACAATTTGTTCGTAGATTTTCTAATGTATATATATATATTAATGATTTTATTAAAAATAAATAAATTGAAAGCAATTATGGTTGTCAGACTTTTATTCTAACATTAATCATGTATTTATTACATTACTCTCTATAAAAATATGGCGAAATATAAAATGGAAACTGCTCCGCTTGCTAGGATTGCAGAACATGGAACCCTACTCCTCAAGAGTTGGGGTCCCAGTAGTTGTTATCAAAGCACCCCTCCCCACCCACTCCTTTAACAATAAATGCTTTGTGTCCAAAAATTATTTTTTAAAATTCCATTGTTAAGTAATAAAACATTTTTAATTTCACCCACTTAACTTTTGCTAACTTGCGTGAAAATGTGGCAGCATAAGTTTTTTGGTGTAATTAGTGCAGTTATACTCGTCTATTCGAAAACACTCGTAGTCATAACAATATTTTCTTTTAAAACAAATGAAGACTTACCTTTGACATTACACACTAAAACTCTATGCAATCTGCAAACACAATTTGTCAACAATTTGTCAACATCCCATTTCGTATTTTAAGTAAACATTTTGCAAACAATAATATACTGACTTCTTTTAGTATGTAGTATTTTATTTATTATGTGGGTGTTACAAACACGCAGCTAAAAATGTGTTACAAATTACTTCACCTTTACCAATAATGAGGGCGTGATAAACATTCTATCGACTACGCTCATCTACATATTGGAAATTTAATGCGTTCTCATTGGCTGACTGGGTGACTGTAGTAAATCTAGTTCCTCCTGCTTACAGATTTTATCAGTAATTGACAGGCTGATACAGAAGGAGAGTGCGTTTATTGCCGAGTAGGCGATCTTTGTTTTAGAAAATGGTTGTATCCGGAAATGGTTGCGAATCTGACACTGAATTTTATGGCGTCATTTCGTAAAAGTATGCATCCAAATAAGCCGATTTTCACTTTACTGAGAATTATTGGCTGACATTTTTAGGGATTTCTGGTATCAAAATTATCAAGGGAAATTTCTTTGCTGGACCATCGGTCCAGTTTACTTGCAAGTTTTGCTGGACCAAGCGAAAATTTGGTGGACTCTGTCCACGGTCCACCACTTAACGTCGAAGACTGATTTTCTCCTTAATTGAGAAATATTTTTGCACTATTAGAGTGCACCACGCTACTTGCAGCTTGTATGGTACATATAAGTAAGGGCTTGTAATTTGGGGACTCTTTTTAGCTCACCTGAGCACTTCGAGCACGAAGTGCTCAAGGGTGAGCTATTGTGGTCAGCCTTTGTCCGGCGTCTGTCGTAAGTTGTTCGTCGTCAACATTTTACTTCAAACAACTTCTCTGAAATCACTGGGTGGAATTTAACCTAACTTGGCAGGAATGTTCCTGGGATGGTCCTTTACCAAATTCTTTCAATTTATTAAAATATATTGAAAACTCTGGCAACCATGGCAACCAAAGCTTAAAAACTGGAAAACTTTAAAAATATTTTTGTCAGAAACCACTGGCTGGATTTGAAAGTAGTTTTCACAGAAATGCTCCTTGGGTGACCCTCTACCAAATTCCTTCAAATCATTTTGATTCGTTAAAAAACATGGCCACCAGTGGGCGGGGGAGTTTTCCTTATATGGCTAATTTTAAAACTTTAAAAATCTTCTTGTCTGAAACCACTGGCTGGATTTTAAAATAATTTCACAGAAATGTTCATTGGGTGACCCTCTACCAAATTCCTTGAAATCATTTTGATTCGTTAAAAAACATGGTCGCCAGGGGGGGCGGGGCAGTTTTCCTTTTATAACTATATTGAAAAGTTTTAAAATCTTCTAGTCTGAAACCACTGGCTGGATTTCAAAATAATTTCACAGAAATGTTTCTTGGGTGACCCTCTACCAAATTCCTTCAAAACATTTTGATTTGTTAAAAAACATAGCTGCCAGGGGGGCGGGACAGTTTTCCTTATATGATTATATTGTAAACTTTAAAAATCTTCTAGTCTGAAACCACTGGCTGATTTCATAATAATTTCACAGAAATGTTCCTTGGTGACCCTCTACCAAATTCCTTGAAATCATTTTGATTCGTTGAAAAACATGGCCGCTAGGGGGCAGGGCAGTTTTCCTTATATGGTTTTACTGAAAACTTCAAAATCTTCTCGTCTGAACCACTGACTGGATTTCAAAATAATTTCACAGAAATGTTCCTTGGGTGACCCTCTACCAAATTCCTTGAGATCATTTTGATTCATGAAAAAACATGGTCGCCAGGGGGCGGGGCAGTTTTCCTTATATGGCTATATTGAAAACTTTGAAAATCTTCTAGTCTAAAACCACTGGCTGGATTCAAACTAATTACACATAAATGTTCCTTTGGTTCCTTGTTAAGTGGATGCTATCAAAACAAAACACTGATTTAACCAAAAAAATTTAATTATTGTTTAAAAAATAAAACAACAAAATATCTGACAAACTTGATAAAAATGTTTTATGGTCTGGGCATTTTTTAGGGTAGGTCATGTAAATGTTTACAAATGTAGCCTATAAGACCTCGGTTTAAATTGCTAAAGCTGTTGTTGATGTTGCATATTTTTGAAGATGATTATAAATATTAAAATGATGAAGGCTATGATGCTTATGATAGTGTGATTTTGGTGTTTTTGATGATAATGATGATGATGATGATGACAATTATGATGATGATCATTATATTGATGATGATGATGATGATGATGATGTAGTGGTGATGAGGCATGAACAAAAACAACAACCCAATATTAGAATTATATTTGAATATTCAAATTAAATATTCCCAATACTTATACTGGTAATTATGATAATCTCCAGAAAATCACATCAGGGAGGAACACAAAAACCAGAGCAACTGTGAACTTGAATCTTATTTGACCTCTTATCCACATGTTATGTCAGGAACTGTATAACTTTCTCCAACTGACCTTTTTATCCTTGTGTGGCCCAATGAACTTGTGGTTAAGCAGCTTCCTAGGCAATTCAGTAAACTGCACTATCAATAACAATGGAATATTTGGACATGATTCTTCCAAGGCTAATATAAACTGGGTTCTGTGTTGGAAAGGTTCTGTTTCAGATAAATATTTTCAGTTATGTGCCTAGAAATTTAATATTTATATGTCACTGACATTAATAAAGAGGTTGTTTTGAAAGTTATTTGTCCACTACTGGTTGCATGATCAGATGGGACACCCTCCATCTATGTTTCTGTCTGTATGTCTGTCTGTGCCATATAATTTGGGTCCTGCAATAATTCAATAAATACAAAAAGCTAGGTTCATGAAACTTTGTGTGGTTATAGAAATGGTAAGATATTTCATTTTCAGCGCGACTATTCGAAGAATAGGTGAGCTTTCCTGCTACCGTCAGCGTCCGCGTCTGAATTTGGTTCAAGTTTTTATTCAAAAGTATTGTAACTTCAAAACTACGCAAGTTATTCACTTGAAACTTGGAATATACCTTTGTCATCAACGCCAGTGTCAGGGGCAACATAACCCATAACTATGTTTTGTATTTTGACAGAGTTATGCCCCCTTTTCACATAGATTTTCTGTTTAAAGTTTATATTCAAAAGTTTTGTAACTTCAAAACTACATAAGTTATTCCATTGAAACTTGGAACTAACCTTTGTCATCAACTCTAGTATCAAGGGCAACATTACCCATAACTCTGTTTTGTATTTTGACAGAGTTAGCCCACTTTTTACATAGACTGTGGTTCAAGTTTTTGTTCCAAAAATTGATGATCTATACAAGGCTTCAAATAAAAATATTGTATTTTAACAAATTTATACCCCTTTCACTATCCAAAATATGTACCAACTGAAATACTTTGAATAGTCGAGCGCGCTGTCCTCTGACAGCTCTTGTAATTAATTGTTGTTGTTTTTTGCATCAGGAAAAAGTGTTGAAATTGCACATAAGCAGGTATTATGCTAAAACTTTAATGTTTTGGACTTCAGTGGATTAAAAAAAAGTCATAGAAAAAAGACAAAGTGCAGTAGTTATGGCATCAAGTCTTCCAAATTTTGCATTATCATTTAATTACTTAACAGATGAAGTTATAACAAGTATCTAAGATTGCCATTTTTAACCAAATGAAAATGTGTGGTTATTAGATTGGAGTATGTCGTTGGGCATGTGGGCTGACAGACTTGACAGCAACACCAACTTTTGGTTTCTGAACAATAACTTGAGAACAAAACTTGCTATTGAAATAAAACTTCATACATAGATGCCTCGCTTGAGGTTACATCTGGGGTGGTTGTGGTCAAGGGCACCAGTACTAAAAATAAAAAAAAGCTGTCTATTTAATAACTTGTACAAACTGAGTTACAGTGTATGGGGTGTGACTTTTTAATCCAGGTCCAGCTAGCCCATTTCATTGTAAAAATAGATATGGATAGGCTTGTTGACTTGTTTTAGAAGATAGACTTGCATAGCATTGGGCACAAAGACTAGTGTAGCTCGCAAACATTTACCTTATACTCGTCACTTGTATTAGCACAAATTAGGCGCTCTAACTTTATTCTTTGTTTACATTCACTTTAGTCGGTGCACGTGTTTCACAAGTTTAACGATACTGTGACAGTATTTTCTTTGGTAGGCTGCAAATCATTATATCGCAATTCGCGGGGTCCATGGATCGGGATATAGCCAGATCACAATATAACTTTCCAGACCATTCATGTACATATACACTAGCCTAATTTCGCGATTTGTCCAAAAACATGGCTGCCAGGGGGCGGGACAGTTTTCCTTATATGGCTTTATTGAAATCTCAAACAATCTTCTTCTTAAAAGCCATTAGGATGCTTTACACTCATGTGAGCGACCTAGGGCCATCATGGCCCTCTTGTTTAATGTTTTGTTTTGCAATATACAAGTGCAGTTTAATGATAAAATGTGCTTCATCTATAGTTACCATTTAAAAATGACTTTTAATGGACGTTTAATGAGGATTATTATGAATTAAATATGCCTTTGAAAACATCAATATATAATTAAATAATTGAATATCTTTAGATCAAAACGGCAGATTTTGTTAAAAAATTCCATAGACATGTGTCATTGTATATTTAACTAAAACAGTGGTAAAAAATAGGGGTCACCAGCCTTTTTCTGGAAATATTGGATTTTTAATACGGTACCTGTCGAAGCCCCTTTTTCAGTTTGGAATTTTTGTCAATGTTTTAAGTCTATAGGAGACATTGTTTTTTTATAAAAGGTTATGGTTCTTTCAACTGATATGTTTTCACTAGGGATTACAACAAATAATCCAGTATTAGAATGTTCGAATACTTGACAGAATGTTTGAATATTAAATGAGTATTAGAATGGGAAAAAAAAAATTGTCCATAATTAACTAGTGTAATTCTGTAATCCACGATCATTATTTTTTCACAGTTACCTAATTTGACACGTTGACATGTTATTGAACACCATTGATACCCGTATGCGCAGTGGGAGATAACAGATTAAGCAAACTGTTACAGTCGAGTCGTAAACGGACCCTAAGAAGAGACCGATATTTGCGGAGTTTGTACGTAACATTAATTGGGTGCTAAACTGAAGCTAATTGGAGGCTGATGTTTTCACACTGATGATAATTGGAGACCAATGTTTGAACAATGTATGGTGCATAATGCGATTTAGGTGCTACTATTAATTTCATTTCATTCCTTTAATTAGCGGGGCATTAACAACAACATTTTTTATGCCGACTCTAAAGCATTTATTCACTCAATATAACCAACAAAAATGATTAGAACAGCACTGGTATATATTCTATGTGTTTCCTGATTAATCTCAGGGTCTTCTTGTTCATTAAAGTGTTTATTAAATTGTCAGATTGCATTTACAAATCACCATGCGTCCGCGTAAGCCTTCAGCTGTGTGGAAGCATTTCTCACGGTCAGCCGATACAATGTCGGCAACATGTCAGCAATGCAATACATGATTCGAAATAAAAAGTAAGAACTGTTTTCGATGAATCGGATGATGATGATGATGATGATGATGATGATGATGGAAAAATTCGTATTAAATTCATAGAGTCTACAGCAATAAGAATGGTTTTTAACGACACATTGTTTACCTATTATACATCCTGGATAAATAAACAAAGACTTGGACATTTAAAAAAACCAACGAATATTCGAATATTGAATTTGGATATTCAAATAGCGTTTTGGTATTTGTTGCCATCCCTAGTTTTCAAATGTCTTGTTTGGCAATATACAAGCATATTTTGGTAATAAAAATCACTTTACCTACATTTAGTGTTGAATTAATGAATTTGACAGGACATTTAAATAGGTCAAATGGGTACGAATAATACCTTCTGGAACGTCATTTATTCTGCATCGATATATTTTGTTCCAAATGACAGATTTTCTTAAATTTTTGCACATACATGCACCAATGTATACTTACACCAAAACATTAATAAAAAGAATGGGTCGCCGAACTTGTTTGGAAAATATTGGACTTTAAATAGTGTACCTGTGTAACCTTGTTCATGTTTCGTATTTATGTAAACAACGTATCAATAGCCAAAATAGAGAGATATTTAATGGATCTTTTTTTAACTAATTTGTTTGGCAATACATCGTATATGTGTGTTTTTGATTATTATTATAATGCTTTATGAACTTTTAACCATTGACTGGAACTTGATGACTTACAGAGACTTATATTTATTGATTGTAATTAGTATATTGTAACCTAAAGAAAATAATGAAGCAAAAGGGGAAATTAACCCAGTTATTCTCTTTTTGTTGCGAACGTCTTTAAGATTAACACTGTTTGAAAATTGGTTCTTAAATGGAATTATGGTGCCTGTATTATTTGTGATAAAAATTTGATTATATTTGCAACAATAAAAATCCAAGTATATGTAAATAAGGATTGACTACTTTTGAAGTATTTTCTTATGAACTCTTGTTTTTGCTTTTATTGCAGAACCTGTTTTAAAGGACACACCAACAAAAGGGAAAAGAGCAAAGGCTTTGCTGAGAAGATCATTTTACTCTGCTGGTCCTGTGAAGCGCACAAAGAATCTCACCCAATACTTTCAGCTGGCAGACAAAATAGCTGGTCGCCAACGGCAACCCTCCGGGCAGGTAGCTGAGACGAATAAAGAGTCCACCAGACCAGCCAAACTGCTAAGCTTTGAATCCTCAGCCCACTTCAAGTCCCCAGATAAGAACTCATCATTTCTCCTGTCTCAGCTTGTGTCAAGCCCTTCCCCAGCCAAAGCCACCCCAAGGAAGCTGGCATCTCACACACCTAGCAAGCTGCTGCTTGAATCCCCTTCTCATAACACACGGTCCAGGAACGCTATGTCACCGGTGGTGAATTTGTTCCAGAGTCCATCTAGACGAACGAGAGTTATATCCCCTAGCAGTAGGTCTAAGGTTGCCTCCCCTGCTGTGCGTCAGCTGATGAGCCCCGTCAGTCGTAGGTCGCCGCGTGTGTTAGTGGCGGAATCAGACACAAAGGAATGTCCTAAGTCACCACAAAGCACACCAGTGAAAAGTCCTATATGCGGGGTGGTCATCAGTGGCCTAGATTCACCCAGTCACAACACACGATCAAGTGTCACCAAGACCCCAACTCGAAACTCTGTGAGGGCAGCCCTGTTTGCCAATAGTCCTGCAGTGAATAGGACCCAATCCCCAGGTCAGCGTGGCGCTAGTCCTAGGACCCTGTTAGCAAAGTTTGGTTCACCTTGCAAGCAGTCTTCCAACCATGGGGTAATACACAGTCCATCGAAAACAAGCAAACTCTTCACTGACAGACTGGATCAGCAAGCAGTTATGTCCGGTAATGCTTCTAAAGGAGCATTTACTTTTGATTCCAGATCTAACTTCAGCAGTGATAAAGAAACTGATAAAGAGATAAATTTACAGAAAACACCATCACCTAAATGTAAGAAAACAACTAAAACACCAGATTCATTTGACAAGTGGCATCGCAGGAAGCCACGCACATCACCAGTGGTACCAAAATCCCAGGCACAGAACAATATACTTGCTTCACCAGAACAAACTACAGAAAATATTACTGCGTGTGGTAGTGCTGACTTTGTTGTGAAACAAGTGGAAGGAACCTTGCGAAACAAGCGTAGCTTACTAATGTCACCTGAGAAACCGTTTGAATATTCAAATAAACGAAGGAAAGGTAGTGAAAATGTTGAGCCAGAGTCAGCAGTTAGGTTCAGCAAAAAGAGGAGCTTGTTACTCTCCCCAAACAAAGTGTCCGAATCACCAAACAAGAGAATCAGACTTGTTGATAGTGTGGAGAAGTTACAGAGAGAAAGTTCTGTTGGGTCGTTTAGAGTCGGGAGCCAAGGATTTGATACTACTGTCTCTTGTAATGAAATTTCTCAGATGAGTGATGCAAGTCTCGATTATTTCTCAGCATCGAATGATGCAGTGTTTCTCTCTCAGACAAGCGAGTCAGTGTCATTTGCAAAGGTTAATTCAATTGGAAATGAAATTGGCAGCAAAATTGGTTATGGGAAGAAAAGGTCGCTGCTCCTTTCAACCCAGAGCAGTGATTCTCCCAAAAATAAGAATTTGAGCAGAGTGTTGAGTGGAGACTTTCCATTTTCTGATCAGTCAGATAATGAACGATCAGAGTCACCAATTTTTGGAACGAGTCGAAATAATACAAGGACTAGAAATAAATCAGGAAAGTCTCTGTTATCACAGAAAAATGATGGTTTTCACAGTAAAGAAGTGCACTCGCCAGATCTAGAAAGTAGGTCCCCCAAATTTATCAGTAAATCCCCATGCAACAAGAAATATTCTCCAAACGTCTCGGCTAAAAGTTTAATGCACTTGATTCAGTCCCCTTTACTGAAATCTCCAGTTGGAGGGGAGAAAACACACGAGACAGGAAGTGTAACCAAGGAAATGAAGGCCGGACGATCTCGCAGATCCCTGAAAATGCAGATGTGACCTTGCATTAAGCTGTCTTTTGTGTTAGATAGGTTTGCACTAAGGAATAAAATTTTAATTTGAAATTTTTGACCTTTAAAAAAAAAAACTCATTTTGAAATACTTGTCCCTGAAATAGTGAAAAATATGTCTCAGTGTAAAATAATTTTTGAAATTTTAGTAGCCATATGATATTTTGGTTACTGGTAACAGTAACATAGGTTAGATGTTTATAGTTTGGACACGTTGATATGACACTCGCAAACTTTATAAGCATGAATTATTTCCGTAACAAGTCCTTGGTTTAGTTTCATGTGTTTATTAACAAGCAGTTATATCAACTGAATATTAATGTAATATATTGATAAGCATGATTGCAGAATGGAAACCAATTTATGAGTCGTAATTGATATGATATGTAATCATGCCTAAAGGTCAATGTTAGGTCAATTTGTCCAAGTGATTTTGCTTGGATATAAAGAAAAATTATCTAAATCATTATATGCATTACTAAAATTAACATTTTGATGGTAATATTGATTATTTAAAAATGTTTTCTTGATACAATAATTTGTTGCAAGTCTTCTTGCTAAAATGAATGTTTTTGAAGAGATGCATCTCATCCTATATTTGGGTTGATTTGGCCGTTACCTGTTGTCATTTTATGTTACTGATAAGGCTGATGAAAATTTTCATAATGTTCCAACAAATTATTTATTTGTAACGCAAGCTCATCTCTATCTTGGCAGTTTTGATGAAATAAAAATATGGTGGAAAACATATAAAACTAATTCAAATCCGTCCATCATGGCTTACGAAATTATGCAAAAATATCAAACCCACATTAATAGACTTTTTGCTGCGGGTTCGTTCAGAGGACATATAGATCCAAATTATATTACTGGTAATTGTCTAACATAGTTGGCCTAATCACTCTGAATGTCTTCATATTGCAGCTGGGAGGGAAAGACGGTACGAAGTATTAGCAGGGCCTTGGGATGCCATTATTCCATAATTGTCTCATCAATTTGTGTGTAACATCTTGGGGATAGTTTGCTCTGTTCTGCAAATTTAATTACTTGGTAATGATAATGTTACATGATATGTGCAGAAAATGTGTCTCGGTTATCTCTGTGCAGTGTTGAAGATTTTTATGTCTTGTCGTTTTCTGTGCATATTTTCACAGCCAATTTTAAGCTTTTTCTCTTTCCAGTAATAAGTCCCTTGTGTCTACTTTTGTATGCTAATCTGATAAACTAACACTTGAAAGCATGAGGCTGAACTAAGTTAGAAAATACCTAGTTTGTGTACTGTGAAGATAATCTTTAATGTATTTGATAATTTCTAAAACAGTTGTTAGCTCGAGTTATCAAAGAAAAAAAGGCTAGTTATTGTTTTAAGTCCAAACAAGAGCAGATAACTCTGGAAATACAAATCACAGGATCACCCGCCTTGTTGTAATGAATTACCATTTTGAAAGTGAACAAGTATTAAAAGTTTCAAATGAATACCTTTGATAGTTTTTGAGAAACGGACTCTGTCAAAAACCAAAACACTGATCTTACAAGGAGTTCTGTACTAGATATTTTTGCATAGATACACAACATTGAATCAATGTTCATGCTTTGAACAAAGATTTATTTGAATTGTCTACATACATTACTTTTAACTATTACTTCTTAAATTGCACACAGTTTGGTTTAAATAGGTCCAAAAATAATAGTAACATATTTTCCTTGATATAAAAATAATAGATTTGCTACAGATCTTTTAACAGTATTAACACCTTTGCACCTGTTGTAGAAAAATAAGTGTATTGTCTATTAATAATTTTTAGCTCGACTTTTAAAAGAAAAGGCAAGCTGTTCTACTAACCCCAGCATCCGGTTTAGGTTTTTTCAAATTTTGTTGGTAAGCTAGTTTTTCAGGAATGGCTTCAGAGATTTTATTCAAACTTGAAACATTTATTTCCCATTTTTAAATGAATAAATAGGCCAAGTTTGATAACTCTAGTTTGAAATTTGTCAAAATTATGGGCCTTTTTACATTTATAAATTTTACGTATAAGCTATTTGGATAGGTAAAGTTTTTTGCTAAGCTAGTTTCTCAGGAATGGCTTTAGGGAATTCATTCAAACTTAAAACACTTGTTCCCTATATTAAAATGAAACAATGACCAATGTTTATAACTCTAGTTTGAAATTTTTCAAACTTATGGGCCTTTTTACTCTTGCATTTTGACATTCCTGCAGGTGGGGTGGCAGCGTAACATGAATCCCACTCTCTAACTCAGAATGAATCTTCATACATAGATACCCTACAGGTATACTTGCATTTGGGGTGGGGTGGGTGGGGTCTAGGTCACTGTTACTAAAAATAGAAAAAAAAACGTTTCTGCTCAATTACTCAAGAACAAATTGGAGTAATAATAATAATAAAATAATAATAACTTTATTGATAGATACTGTATAGCGAGACATTGCATGAGATTGCATATGGGGTGGGTGGTCAAGGTCACTGTTTTGAAAATTAGAAAAAATGCTTTCCAGTCAGTAACTCGAGAATGAAATTAACTTTGTTTAATTGGCCCCTACTATCCAAAATGTTTGTTTAAAAAAAATAAATGCCAGTAACTCTGACCAGCACAAGAAAAGTTGGGCGCACTGTCCTCCGACAGCTCTTGTTTATTGTAGTATTTATGTTGGATATTTTTATAAATTGTTAAGGCCTATATACATTTATTAACCATAAACCGGTTAAATATGTTCATTGTTGTGGTATTTCATGAATCATCTGTAAGATTGAATACTATTTGTAATGTCAGAAGTAATAGGTTGGGTAGTCTGTTTGGGAAAGAATTGATCACATCAGGGCCCATAGCCACAAAGCTCCTTAGTAAAAACGTAAGTAATGTCCTAAACGTAAGTAATGTCCTAAAATCATAAAATTCCTTAAGTCTGTGGCAGTTTCATTAATAGTTTATTTTGTATTATACTATTTTATTCTTGTTAAGAATCAACAGAACATTCTTATTTTACCATATTTAAAATATCAAATAATGATTTTTCTCATACAAAACAGTTATTGAAATTTTGACTAAAGTATAATTTAAGTTAAGATTGTCCTTACTGGCTTTGTGGATATGGGTTAAGATCATACCTATAAATAAGTATAATATTAATGAGTGCTTAATATGTGTTGGTATGCTTTATCATAAAACCTAAAACTTGCGTGATTGTATGCTGAGACCGTGTTGGAAAAATGTAACAATAGTATTTAAAAGCCATAAATAAACACAATCTTGGATAAATATTTAAGAGTAATTATCCGTATAATTCATTCTTAAACACAATAAGTTTTAAATAGAATGAAAACCATGGTTATATAATGACATCTATATGAAGATTCAGAGTTTAACAATATTCTACATTTAATATTTTAAATTTAGTATATTGTATTTTGTTATTGCCATATTTACATTTGTAAATACTATTGTCAATATGTCTAAATGTTCAGTCACATTTATCTCATTGTACATTGTCATGTTTTATTGTTTAAAGTAGTGCTATTTTGGTTGTTGTTTTACATCATTGTTAACAATTAACAAAACTATAAACAAGTTGTTATAAAATTTAACACACCATGTTTGTTTCGGTTTATAAGGTGTATTTCAACAATGTTTCCACTTTATACTCGATTTGTCTGAATTGAATTTTCAGTACATGCGTAGAATTGGAATTCAACCTTGAATAATAAAATGTATTTCAACTATGTATAGTCAATTACTTCATTAAATTACATTTTTTCGACAGATACGCAAAGGCCGTATAAAGTATGGTGCTTTTTGTCTCCACCTATTGTTATATTTTTGTTTCTTATTTTCGATCCGGTGCTCTACCCTTTAAATCTTATAATTTAATTTAACAATCAAATGTTTAAGGGTAGTGATTAACTATTGAACTTTGGCTGACTTTATTATGCTTGTCAGAAATTTAAGTGCTTTATTTTCGCGCCCCCACCCCTGTTCATGTTTCAGGTTCACCTTGATCATACTTGGTGTTTAATTGAAAAATAGTATGGTCTTCCTGTAACCAAATATGTAGTACATGCAGTTTGTTTCATTCAATTTTAACCAAATATATTTTACATGCATGTTGGTGGATAGTGCTAACTTTTCAATTCGTTAACAGAACAAACCGCTATAAGAATCCCAACTAAAATAACAATATAATCCTAATGCGGACTGTGTGTTTACATTTCTTATGCCAGAGCTTTTTATTAGTTTAAAAAAAATGTCCAGATGGAGGCGTAAATAAAATAATATTATAAACACGAGGTTCTTCACAATTACAGAACAATACAAATACAATGCAACACGCATGACATGAAAACATGGATAAATAACATCATTACAATTGGTCTATGTAAAACGCATTGGTAATAATTAACAATATAAAAGTCAAAATGATTAAGTTGAATTAATACGTGCTCTGTTGTGTTTTTAAATTATAACTAGTTGAAGACGCACTTTTGTCCACAAGGAATTGATTTATATCAATGTTAAATTGTTAATTAGCTCACGTGAGAACGAATTTCTGAAACGGTGAGCTACTCTGGTCAGTCACCGTCCGTCGTCGTCCGTCGTCAACAATATAATAAAAAAAATCTGCAACCGCTTGGGGATATTAACTAATCTTCGTAAGAATGTTCCTTGGGTGGTCCTCTACCAAAACATGTAAATTATTTTGATCCGTTAAAAAACATGGCCACCAGTGGGCGGATATGGCTATGTTGAAAACTTTGAAAATCTTCTTGCCTGAAACCACTGACTGGATTTTGAAATAATTTCACACACATTTTCCTTGGGTGACACTATGAAAATGTTTCAAATTATTTTGATTCGTTAACAAAACATGGCCGCCAGGGACGGAGCCTTTTTCCTTATATGGCTATATTGAAAACTTTGAATATCTTGTCTGAAACCACTTGCTCCTCGATATCAAAATAATTTCACAGAAATGTTCCTTGCGTGACCGTGTACCGAATTCCTTTAAATGATTTTAATTCGCTTTTGACTGTTTTGATTCGCTCAAAAACATGATGTGTCAGTGGTCTTCCGTTGACTCCGTTGTGATCGTTTTACTTTTGTCATCTTTGAACACGCTATTAAATTGTTCACAAACCATTATGATTGATTAAACTCAGGTGAGCGGGTCGAGGTCATTTTAGCCCGCTTATTTTTTACAATACTTGTTACATGTTCCATATTTTTTGCATTAAAAGAACTTTACTAAAATAAAATAAAAACTTCGGCCATACAATGTATTTACACCCACCACATGCCGAATGATCCCTCCCTGATATCGGTACATCACAATATCCATATACCTATCCGACTGTGTCTAGAGCATTCTTATGTTCTCGCAGTTGGTCCAAACATAATATTTTTAGCGTGTTTTATTCTGACATTCCGGTATGATGTTGCCGAATGTCCAACATTTGCGCTGTAGCCATGTTTATTATATATGCCGGGACAGACATTTTTGTCTAGACCCAAAACTGTTCATTACACAAAATCAATAACATAGAAAAAGTTTCTATTATGAAAGCAATGCTTTCTCTTATCTCTTTAATTGTTCGTGGTAATAATTACCGGGTTCCATATTCGGCATGCTATTGTCAACAAAATTACTGGGGTATTTAGTCGAGATAAGGTTATCGAAGAATGTGCTTGTTCAAAAGCAGTTTAGGTCAAACAAATTATTGATTTCGACCGTGAATTATATTTCATACGGGTATTAAAATTACAAATTAAGAGGATCATATTTTCCAAAATATCGTAACGTGCCAAAAAGATTAAAATCTAGGTACGTTCAATACAAAACAAAATTTCTTTTAGCATGGAGCATTAGCGACAGTGTATCTTGTCAAATTATTGTTTTCATATCGACAAAGTGGAAAGTTTGGTGATCGATGTTGTTTTATGAATTTAAGGAACTGTTAGTTTAGTTCTGTTTGAGGTAGTACTTAACATGTAGGTCTATGAGTAAATGTGTTACTCGTAAAGCACTTTGGATTGTTGCTTGGACTTGATTAAATTGGATTAAACAACATTTGAATGTATCCAATTAATAACTAGTAAGTGTTTCTTATATATATGGCTCTTGAATACAAAAGTAGATTTATTTTGATACGAATACATTTATAGACTTTAATTCTGACCGTGTATGATATAATATAAGGGTACGGAAACAGTGATTAGTCTGTTTTATGCACCTATCAATGTTTCTTCCCGGGGGGGGGGGGGGGCATAAACGAGACTTTAGATTGAAAGCGATTCCCGGCAGGCGGAAATTTGACACGCCGAATGATTCCGGGTCCCGGGAAATAACTAAGGTCGGATTGTAGATCCCGGTCATAACTTAAAGCTGGTATCTCCCACTGTGGGGATTTAGAAAAAAATGCTTGGCTCTAGGGTGGGGAATTAGACCCCCCCCCCCCAGCAAAAAAGGAGAAATTAGTGAAATTCCCCTGGGTCAGCCCGCAGCTTCACTCCCCTGGGGGAAAATATTGATAGGTGCATTATGTTATGTTTCTTCTACTATAAGAGTTTTCTGCTGCTGAAGCTACTTTCTCTGATACGTTAGACACTTCTCAGAACCACGCACACTGTGCTTTGGGTGTCATGCGATTAAAAAAGTAGTATCTTTTGTCCCAGATACATTTAGCCCGATTTTCCCACGACACGTCTCATATATAATTTGTATTTATAAACCGGACCAATTATATTTAAAATGTAGTCATTGTTTCAGTTAAGATACATGCTATTATATATTTTTTATAGTATTTGTATTAATAAAGGGGGGCAAAACATGTATAAATCTATAACCAAATTGAATACAGAAGGCAGTTATACGAAAGAAACTACTTGCTACATGTACTGGGTGATGCGAATAAGACCCGAAAACTCTGCCCTGTTATAAGCAGGATAAACGTCTTATGCTTTTATTCTGAAACAAGCTTTTTTGAGATCAGACAAAAATGCACTTAAAACCAAAAGATTTTGCTAACAAAATAAAGCATTTATTTGGTTTTACAATCGCAAAATATCTTTAACATGTCCGCAGATTGGTCTATTAACTGGTTTATTGGGCTTATATGATATTTTATGTTTAAAGAACATGTATGGATTATATACTACCTCGGAATGTTTCACATAATTCTAAATTATTTTTCTTTCCAGAGCGATGAAATTTACGATCAGTTTAAGGCATCGCCTATCTTCAATTTAGCATTGAATATAGTGTGACATCTGTGTTTTCATCGGGATACCATAATCACTTTGAGAATACACGCAAATGGATATATCAACAAAAACTTAATTTTCAACTAACACGTGATTAAGAGACACAGAGTGGACCCAGAGATGTAACGTATTCATCGATGATATCTAGTGCAAAGTCATAGAGCGGTTGGACAGTACAGTTAACCTTCGTTCAAGCGTCAACCCACCACCGCCACCATTACTACCTTAGAGACGCCGGAACATCTCAGGCCGTACAAGCCTCGGCTCTCAGATGAACAGTTCACATCACTCCTTAAGGTACAGCTTTGAAAAAATATCTCAGATAAACAATTCTCAGACCTCTTTATAGCACAGTCTGTAGCATTTCTTTCAGACGAACATTTCACTTTCCTCCTTAAAGGGACAGTTTCACAGTTTTGGCTGTGAGAGATAATTTTCCAACACTGACTTTCTTGTTGTTTAATTAACGCATTGTTCATATTTCAAGGTTTAAAAAGCAATTCCTTATGCAAAAAACTTTTGACGAATATCTCTTATTTTTCGATAAATATTTGCTACCTGGTAGACATACCCTGGTAAGTTTTTACACCAAAAAAATAGTAAATAAAAAAAAACATGTAATTATGTTTCCCAAGCAATACGGAATAAAAGACAAAAAGTGTCGATATATTCTACAAAATTCTGTTTCAAAATCGCATTTTAGACAAATATGTTTCCAGCCCCAAACTGTGAAAC
The DNA here is from genome assembly GCA_027627225.1 of Congeria kusceri. NCBI lineage: Eukaryota > Metazoa > Mollusca > Bivalvia > Myida > Dreissenidae > Congeria > Congeria kusceri. The sequence goes on from CM051025.1 coordinate 77,727,382, forward strand.
TGTTCCTTTAAGGTCTCAGATGAATAGTTAACATATTTCCTTAAGGTACAGCTTTTGCACATTTATCTCAGATGAACGGTTCACATCTATCCGTAAGGTACAGCTTTCATCATAATATCAGATAAACAGTTTACATCTCTCCGTGACTAAAGTAGAAATTTGAACATTTATCTCAGATGAACAGTTCACATATCTCCTTAAGGTACAAATTTTGAACATTTATCTCAGATGAACAGTTCACATATCTCATTAAGGTACAACTTTTGAACATTTATCTCAGATGAACAGTTCACATCCCTCTTTAAGGTTCAGCTTTAAACATTTATCTCAGATGAACAATTCACATATCGCCTTAAGGTACAACTTTTGAACATTTATTTCAGACACAAAGTTATCTCCTTACAGTAGAGCTTTAAACATTTCTCTGATATGAACAGTTCAAATCTCTCTTTAATGTACAGCTTTAAACATTTTGCTCATATGAACATTTCACATCTCTCTTTAAGGGAAATCTTTGAAAAATTCTGGTAATGGAAACTCTCGCAAGTGTCTAGAACCGTGATTACAAGATAAGAGTAAATATATGAAGGGTTCCTTTTTTTCAATAAAATGAAAACAATTTGAATACTTCTGTTTAGGACCAGTATTCTGAAATGTCCCAATTAATGACTAAATAAGCAATTCCTAAACTTAAGTATTCCTTGCCATAGCAAGATAACAACCACCTTGCATCCAAAACTTTATTTTTTTTTACAGTACTGACATGATTTCCTTTGAAAAAGTTGGCTTTTATGGAATTTCCACGTTTCTTGTTTTTAATTTAACTGATACCAACATAGCAAACAGCACAATATTATAATTATATTGGCCAGGTATTCAATTGGAAAATTTGAGGCGTGTCGTGGGAAAACCTGGCTTAATGTATGTGCGTGAAGTGTCGTACCGGATTAGAATGTGCAGTCCGCACAGGCTAATCCAGGACGGCACTTTCCGCCTACAGTGGATTTATGTTTAGAAGAGACTTCATTGAAAACAAAAAATACCATAAAAGCGGAAAGTGTCGTTCTGGATTAGCCTGTGCGGACGGTACGACACTTTACGCACATGCATTAAGTCCGTTTACCCACGACACGCCTCATTTCTATTTTCGATTGTCAGTGTCAACGTCACACCCCTATATTGTGAACGAAAACGTACCTGTAGGCAAATACCTGTCTCGTCTAATAATTGAATTATTTATTTCAATCCGTTTCGTCAGGTTACATGCATTGACTAGATAGTGAAAAGCACAAGTTATTGAATATGCGTCCAATTATTTAATCTCCCTTTGACAGCACGTGCATAGATAGGGAACATACGTTGTTATTGAATATGCGTCCATTAATGCAATCTACATTTGACATTATTGCAAAGCTGTCAGTTATTAGGTTTATACTTGCAATTAATTGGGTCTAAAATCGGGTATATTCTATTTTCTTTGCTACATGTATTCACTCATTTCCACTCGAGTAGTGGATATACACATATATGTATAATACCATATGATCAGAAATAAAAAAAACTGTTGCCATACAATCAAAACTATGAACGGGACACTTAATCAACTTATCAAATAGATACAAATATTTCTACGAGATACTTGTACTAAAAATATAACCTGTTTTAATAAAGATGTTCACGTGCAAAATCAAATTTATACCAAAAGTTAATAAATCTAATATACTACGTACGGGCAGTTATAGTTAGTAGTTAAGTAATTGTTTACTAAAGTGACACATACCTTTTTATAAGCGTTATTATAAGATCAAACATACTATTATAATAAACCCTGCATATCGGGCATATTAGACACCTTAATACAACCATTTATGTAGCACTCTTAATATGCAATATTTACATTATAATTATACGTATGCTACCTAATGGTACATACAGTTTTCAGGAAACATCCGCCATTATATCAGAAATTTCAATTTAATACTAAATGGATGTGTAATATGTCTTAAAGGCAATATAATGAAAAGCTACATTACCTCTCCACAGGCTTACCGGCGGGCGTACGAGGATCACGTGGGCAAGGGGCTGCACGGGGCGCGCCCCGTCCTCTCCACGATCGACCAGTCCCCGCCCCCTCAGCTCAACACCCCCCTGGCGCTGATCCAGCCCCGCCACAAAAACAGGGCCACGTACGTCCAGAGATGGAAGGTGCTGCGAGACCGGAACAAGAACCTGCCGAAGCTGGACTTCAATATGCAGGCTTCCGGTGTTCCCAAGGCAAGGAGTTAAAGGGGCATTTCGCATTTCGAGGATTAAGTGTGAAACTGTTGTACCTGCTTATCATTTCTATATCAGATGTAATAGATTAAATCCTCGATTAAAGCCCCTTAAAACCCGGCATATTACAATTATGAAATACAGAGTACTATAATAAGCAACTAGTGTAAAAAGTATGACGGATGTATACATACTGTCAAAATAATATATAACATGTTTAGTTAACCTTCATTTATTGACAAGAAATATCATTTATTATTTACTAGTTCACAACATAAAACATGTAAACACATTTTTACATTTAGGGTCGCCTTTTTTAAATTATAGTCTTCTATCACTTTTTGACAGATAATGTATATGTATTATTTGGACATTTAGCAAACAGAACAGAACCGAATTTTATTTACATCTCAATCATACACAATAAGACTTATACTCATTTATAGCACTTTTACCTATATTCGCTAATTAGTTTAAGTGTATTTCATAACATTGTTTAATGCTTTTCAAGCGAAATGTATTTTAAGATTGTGTTTAATTTTCATTCATCTGAATAATATTGGTCTTTGATTCAGTGTGACAGCTAATCAGGTTAACAGCTTAATCCTGACTAACCCTAATTTGCATTTAAAACTACCAAGTACACACAACTTTAATTCTAACATGATAATCGCAGATTTTTCTATGGACACAGAACAACATTATCGTTGTTAAACTACCCCAAAAAACAAGGCGAAAAAATAGTTTCGAGACTGACGTCATTATTTCAGTTTCTACCAATGAAAGTGAGGTCGCAATGAATTATTTCTTAAATGTAGAATGTATTAATCGTTTTGAAGTTACCATGTAAGGTTGCGTATGGCCATATATTTGTATTTTTAGTTTCCCGCACCTATTTCGAAAACTGTCCAGTCGGCCAGCGGAAATATAAAAAAAAACATTTGCATTAAAATACATTTTTTCCGCATTATACACATGGCAATAATTCAATGCAACGTTTGTTATAAAAGCAGCATGATTTACGTCAACTTTATATGTATTTCACTGTGTTTTTGCATTATAAATGTCAGTGGAAATTCCAAATATTTTTATTTTCAAAATAAATCGGGTCGGCGGATCATGGAAACTAAAGATTAACAAGCTCTGACCTATATTATACGCATAGAAAGATCATATAGAGCGTTGCGACTATTACCGAACATGCTTGGTTTATCAAACATTTTCTGTTAGAATGATATTAACCTTGATATGATGCCATATACATGTGCGATAAAACAAAACTTTTAAAACCAAACCGACATAGCGGATTTAGAGGGAGTGGCACTGGCGTACGTGCCTCCCCCAACCCCCGGCCGTAAAAATGTCTAGAATTCGATTTTTTAAACCTCGCAAGAACTTAAAATAGTGTAGACATTCTCTCTCAGCACAGAATTAAACCAAAGTGTCATTGTTTTGCAAAATATATATCATAAAATACGTTACGCATTAGGAAGATCACGAACTTTTAAGTCAGTTTGAGCAACCCAATATTGTCCATTGAAAGCCAGAAGATCCTATCAGCATATATACAAGGAAGGTTCTCAAGGGAAGAATGTTAATTATTTCCTGTTGAGTACACTCGAAACAGTTACAGTAGGGCTTTTTGTGCTTTATTATCTACAGAAGCTGCCAGGGGCCGGGACCTACACTCGCTCCCTGACGTACGAGTCCATGAAACTCCCCTCCATCTCCACGTGCAGCGTCGTCACCGGCGTCTCCGGTAAATCCGTGTACTCGGACGGCTACCGACAGAAGGACAGCTGGGATAAGAAGAGTTCACTCATGGTAGGGTAGAACTGCGACCATATCCACAAAGCTCCTAAGGAAAATCTTACTTCATGCTTAAGCGAAAAATGTAAATACATTTTTCCTTGCGAAAATCAATAGTTTATAGTTGAAATACGGTAAAATAAGAAGCTTCTATTGAATCTTTACCAGAATAAACCCATTTAAGGCAAAATAAAGTTTTAATGAACCAGCCACAGACTTAATTAATTTAATGTGCACATAAATTCCTCCTTAGACGCATTGTAGATACGGGCCAAGGTTTGACGTTTACGAAGGCTTAAGGGGACAGTTTCTGTCAAATCGTCATACAATTTTGAAATAAACATATATTACTTCACAAATATGGTTATAACTGTTTACAAATTCAGACGAAATTGTCCTTTCGCAAGTAAAGATGTTAAATGACTACACGACAGTTCTGGGCCCGTATTCACCAACCCATTCTTAGACTTAAGAATAAAGATTAGACTTAGACTAAAGAAAAAAAACTTGTATGTTCGCAATAATATCAAGATTGTTTATGTCATTCATAAATCATTCTAAATAAAGAATACTAAATTTTGTGATGGTTAATATATGGTAAATTTCAAATGTACAACCTTGTTAGAATAGAACAGTTCGAAGAATATTCTTTATTCTTAAGTCTTAAGTCTAAGAATTGGTTGTTGAATATAGACTCTGGTCTTGTGAGAGTTCGCAGTCTCTAGCTTCGTCTTATTGAACTTAAAATATGAAGCAGTTTGATATCTGTTGGCTAATATCAGATTACGGCAAGGCTTGAGGTTAAACAATTTCGTAGTCGAGGCCCCTGTTAAGTAATTAAGCATTATTGCCATATATATCGCCTCCTTAGTATTACAAGGGCCAATCTGCTTCTTGAACACATGTAAGATAGGTCCTTGTGATCAATCTGCTTCTTGAACACATGTACGATAGGTCCTTGTAATTCTAATGTAGCGATATTAAACTTTTAGTACGAGGGTCGGTCGTGAAGTTCTGTCATAATACATGTAAAGTCAAAATATTAGCTCGATGATCATGGGATGGTACGTTTTGTAATTTCTGCACTTGACGCACTATGTTACTGCTGTATCTAGGTATCCGTGCATTATGAGCGGTGGAGGTATAAGCAGCCTCCCTACCCGAAGGTATGAAACAGCACACTGCACGGGTCGACAGTGGGCTACGGTGTAGTGACATCTAGTATCGTTGTGACACCTAGTTTCTGTAGTGACAGACAATCGTAGTTAGGCTAGCGAAGTAGTTGTTACAAATTTTGTAGAAATGGTATATACGATCGAGAGTATTTTTAATTTCTAGTCTGCCCACACAATATAGGCTCAGTAACATGCATTAACACCAAGGTGGCAGTATCCTACTTTAATCACCGTAAGACTAATTTATGGAACAGCGAATGATGCACATACAATGTTAATGTTTAACCCGTGTACGTCCACCATAAATTCTGTGTCACGGTTTTAACAGTGAAACAGAATGTATGGTGGGTGTACATTGCAAGTGACCACAAATATACTCTTAAAGCATTACAAAGAAGAAACGCACTTTTTCCGACGAATAATATTGGTTTCACAGTATAAGACAATTGATAACATTAGTTTAAAATTGTTTGCATCATCTGAATAACAATTATCTCATCTCCTCAAATTCGGTACATTTGAATAGGTATTTAAGCCAGTTTGCATCCTACATATTTATAATACCGTCATTATTTTATTTCTTCGGTAAAGTTTTATGTATCTAAACGACCGTAAAATGCAGAAAGACCGCAAATAGAGACCGATGCCGCTTGCAGTAAATCACATTTAGGTAAAAAAAAACTTTTCAAGAATATTACGAGACTGAAGACTCTACTTCTCTTACCGACCAATTTAACAACCGGCCATAAACTGTTTAAAACAATAAACATAAATACACTTTTTTCTATTATTTTGACGTGGTTCTTATATCTCGATTTCTTCACTACACGCAATCGTTAACATAAAAACCCAGTCAACAATTACCGCACAAAGTTGCGGCATTACCAAACGGGGTTGCATTCTATCATTATTTATAACATGGATTTAACAGTACACGGTTTAATGAACATTATTTAATTGCTTCTTTAAGGATGCCATGTAAGCCATGTTTAAAAGCATATCGTTTGTATTTCTTGTTGCGTTTAAAACATTCCCAGCCGCCGTGTATAATTATGCCAAGGCAAAAGAATACATTTTGATAAGACAATGAACCATTCAAATTGCGATCTATAATTTAAAGGAATATTGGGAATCATGAAATGTATTGAAATAGTTTGGGAGCTTAATATTGAAATAATCTCCAAGCATCAATTACACTGTTATTATTATTATTATTATTGCATTATATTATTATTTTATTCAAAAAGTCACTTTCCGCCACATTTTGATAACTATTTTACAAAGTTCCAATTGTAAGAATTATGTTTTATACGAAAGGAATTCCTAGAGGAACTTGTTCACAGACTGGCAAATCCGCAGCTTTTTTTCTTTTTGACAGATGGGAGACAAAATGAAAATAACTTATTACAAAACACTGCGGACTTATTGTTTTAACGTGTTAATAGTTTTGGGGGGAATTAAACAAAATTAAAGAATAGTCATCAGTTAAAATATATAAAGAACAATGAATTTCCAATGCGAGATCATGTTTATTTTTTTACACTTGGAAAAATTTAGCAGAATTCCACTTTTATATTTCACTTATATATATTTCAGAATAGGTTTGTTTGAAATATGTGCGGGTGTCTGGAATTTATACTTATTAATTGAACAAGAGTGTCGTTTCGTTAAATGCCAACACTATGCTCTGTTGTGCCATAAAATTGTATGGTCAGGATTTTGTTGTCTGGTAGAGGGTTCGTATAACTTCTAACACTATGCAGAGTTTAGTTACATGGTATGTATTAATTATTTCAGTCTAACGTTAAAGGTACAAATGGGGAGCGACGATTTTACACTTCAGTACACCTGTATCCCAAAGTAAGATCAAAAATAAACGAAAGGCGCCGTGATTTCCTATTGCTATTATTCTAACACGGATAAAGGGAATAATAAATCTCTTAATATGGTGATTACAGACATAAGTCAAAGCTAGATCAAATTTTTGTCGACGCATGTGTATAACCTTTCGAGTTTACGAACATTATATAAATGTCAATGACTTTCATTAATTATATTTTGTTATTTACTTTATATGTTATTATTGAAAAAATAATTATGCAGAAACATGGCGACCAGGATAACATTTTATAAAGCTTGTAAAAAGAGTGTGATATATTTAAAGTTTTCTTTTACAAGTGAAAAGAACGGGAACTTAGTAAATGTCGTACGGGTAAGTATTACATGTTTGCTGTTGTGAAATACATTTCAAACATTCTAAGCTTGTCCTGATAGGACAATTTAAGTGTTATATTGATATAATGTCATAGCCTCCAGTTATTTGCACTTAACTTTACTTAATTACAGAAATGAGTTATGCATACTTTATAATAGTGATTTTTGTCCCATAATATCGGGGACACTGTTCTTTAATATGGAATTTAATATTTAACGGAATTTCAATATTGAAAATGTATTATTGTTTCACTTAATGTACTACATTGATAATATATATTTATGTAAATATTTAATACCGTGCTTCTACGTATCTCCTGAACATGTACATGTCACGTCACCCGTTTACACATACAGTAAATTAAAAATTGAGGCGTGTCGTGGGAAAACCGGGCATAATGCACGTGCGTGAAGTGTCGTTCCCAGATCAGCCTAAGCGGACATGCTGACTACACTTTCCGTTTTTATGGAAGGTATCGTCCTGGATTAGCCTGTGCGGACTGCACAGGCTAATCCGGGACGACACTTTACGCACATGCATTCGGTTTTCCCATGACACGCCTCTAAATATATTGTTGTTGTTTCTGTCAACAAAATTATTTGTTTTGAAATTAAAAAACACACACACTTATCTTGCATTGCGTAGATCTACGTTTGTAATAATTTTTATCAGAAAAGTTTCAATTTGTTTTGAATGACCTCACAAATTTGCACAGAACAGCTGTTTAAATATTAATTTAATGTTGCTTTATATACCCGTATACATATGCGGGTTTAGAGCGGGGAAGAAGCGGCGTACGCATCCCCCATCACCACGTAAAATTGTGTTGGGTGTTTAAACCTTTTAATAAGTTAAACATTCTATCTTGAATAATAACATAAGTTTATCGAATTTGTTATGATATTGTGTTGCCCAAACGCACAGTTCATGTCTAGAATCTCTTAAAAAAGCCAAATATGATATTGCGCAATTTAATTTTCATTGTTATGTTTGTATAATTTATATATGTTAAGGTTTGTAGGTACTTAATTGTTTCCGCCTCCCCCCCCCCCCCCCCCGTAACTCTAAATCCGGTAGCCTTCCCTCTCTCAATACATGAGTGAAATCACAGGCCGGTCCATTTCAGGACGTCCCGAGTGATTCCTACCCGGACCTGAGCCACCGGGACATGCACGAGCTTTCTGCATTGGTGTCCAAGCCCCAGCACGCCCAACACAAGGAGAAAACTGTTGTAGAGGACACGAAAACGAACAACCATAAACTAACCCCGGGGCATCGATACGAGAACATTACTTACAAAAAGCAGCTTCTGCGTCGCCGACGGGAAAAGACTTCAGAGGTGGAAAGGGCGAAAGCTCAGGAGAAGGCAATTCTTGCACAGGCGGAGGACCACTTGAAACAGAAGGTGGAAAAAGAGCTCGCTAATTCGAAGAAGCAACAGAAAGAGTCGAAGGTGGTCGTGTCTGAAAAACAGGATTCGGGTTTCGTTGGCAGCGGAGGAAAAGGGGACGGTAAAAGTGAGTTATCGTTGTTACAGAAATCCGGTATTTATCAGATCGATTTAAGTAGTGTGAGAAATGAAATTCCCCCCGTTACTTACGAACCCCGGCCTCCTGAATTCACAAATGGAAGTGCTAGAACAGACCGTAATCATAGTAAACGGCGATTTTCGGATTTAAAGAACGGAGACCTCGCGATACGCTATAGTGCTTCAGGTAACATTAAAGGTAGAGTTCTTAAAAAGAAATGGCGCGATGACTGCGATTGCCTGCGGTGTGACATCATACGGCGACAGTATATGGAGGGCGACATGCAGTCGTATAAGAACTGGGGATCGTACCCGTGCATGAAGCTTGCCAAATCTAGGCCCGACAGCGAGTCTTTCTATTATGACAGTGACTAGTAATGTAGTAAATACTGTGAACCGATTATATAAAATTATCTGTGTGGGGAGTATTTGAAGACTTGCCAGTACTTCCATTCATTTATTTTCATAAAAGTAACGCCACGCTTTTAATAACCGAATTTGATACCGCTTTACCGATTAATGCGTTAATCCTATACATGTTAACAAAACTTCAGTACAATGTACATTCTGGTTTATAAATTACAAAGCGGAACGGAACAGATTCAAAATATGTTCACACTTTTACAAATGCACTATCTTTTGTTTTAACACACGTTCTTTCCTTTTGTTTCGTTCCACAACTTTTTTTCGATGAAAGAAATATGGTGTGGAGTGAGATAGCGTTTCTAACAAAACCACTACTTTCAGTATACCTACTGTTTGGAATCTATCCCTATCAGAATATTAAATTTCGATGTTTTCGATCTAATTTCGTAACGAAAGAGGTTAGCATTCACACTGTTTGTTCTTTTCAGAATGTATAAAATGCAAAAGATTATGAAAGACGAGCAAATAGGTCATTCGATATCCTTTTTTTATTTTCATTATTTTTTATTTTCGGAAAGGATACTATGTTTAGAAAGGCAATGTCCAATTTACAGGCTAATGATCCAGTGGTAAATATAAAATAGGACACTCGTGAACCAGAACATGGATTAGATTTGTAACGCATTAAGTGCTTACTTCTTAAGCATAAATCTTAATATAGTTCATATGAGAATCGGATTGGCGAAATAGTATATTTACTGTTTTATTCAATTTGTATCACGAGTTCAATCATTCGAACAGGACAACCGCTTAAAAGTATGCCTATATTCAATTCACATAATTATACGCTTGCTTGTGGGTTATTTTTAATGCAGGTATTAATTTGGTGCCAATGCAATCTGTCTTTATTTCAGAGCGTGCTCGCGAATCAAACCACAATTCCCCACCCACCACTATCGTCACGAAGGAATCCGACACGGTCACGTGCACACCCGATGACGTCACAATGTTGTCGCCACTAACACTGTCCAGGTCCCCTAACTCACACAATGGTACTAACTCAACTTACGACACTGAATTACGGAACCTAGCAGAGACTACATAGAACATCGGAGACCCGCGGACATGTAAACGCACTTGACTCTCTAATAAACATGTTGTTTCGTCAAATATACGCTCGCGACTTACTCGTTATTTACACCACGTGATTTCGTTTTAGGTTATAAACGCCCGTGGTTTAACACGTGATTTCGTTTTATGCATGTTACTGCATAATTTATACGCGATTTCGATATATTCGCTCGCGATTTCGTTAGTGACAGGTGGTTTTGTTATACACTCTCGTTATCTTAACAAGTGTTTCGTTTTATACACGTCGTTAGTTCACGTAAGTTCGTTCCAATTATACGCTCGTGATTTCGTTATTTACACGTGGTTTCGTTATACACTATTGTAGTTTTACAAGTGTTTTCGTTTTATACACGTGGTTTCGTTATATTCACGTAAGTGTATTGTATACTAGTGTGATATATAAACGTGATTGCGATATCTACACGTGGTTTCCTAAGATACAGATGATGTTGCCATAAGTACACGTAATATATACACATTCCCTTTTATGTACATGCGGTTTGCTTTAGGTACTGAATTTCAATGTAGGTGCATGATTTCGCTTTACACAGTATATTCATGGATTTCGATAAACAAGTGTGATTTAGCTACATGAATATACGTGTGCTTATTGAAAGCTACCGGCATATGCGTATTACGCATTTAGCTGTGTGGTCCAAGAGAGAAATTAGACCAACGTAATGTTTCGGTTTGTATTCTTACATAAATCTTAATTTTTCGGTTTCTTATCACGTTTGAATTCTTACATGAATAAGACTTTCCGAACATGTGTACGTAAAAGTATAGAAGCGTCCTAGTCCATAGTCTATATTATTTGTGTATTCCATTATCTCATAATTAGCAGATACTTAGTCCTAATTATGAGATACTATGTCCTAATTAGGAGATACTAAGCCCTAATTATGAGATAGTTAGTCCTATTTATGAGATAACAAGTCCTAATTATGAGATAGTATCTCGTAATTAGGAGATTCTAAGTCCTAATTAGGAAATACTAAGTCCTAATTAGGAGATAGTATCTCATTATTATGAGATATTAAGTCCTAATTAGGACATACTAACTCCTATTTAGGTGATACTAAATTATAATTATGAGATAGTATCTCCTTATTAGAAGATAGTAAGTCCTATTAGGAGAAAGTTAGTCCTAATTAGGTGATAGTAAGTCCAAATTACGAGATAGTAAGTCCTATTACAGTATCTCCTAATTAGGAGATACTAAGTCCTAATTAGGAGATGCTAAGTCCTAATTAGGATATACTAAGTCGTAATTAGGACTTAGTATCTCCTAATTATGAGATAATGGAATACAAACATAATTTAGACTGTGGCACTAGGACGCTTCCATATAAAAGCGATAATATGTAATATTTCTAACATCACGTGCAATTGAAAGTATCCGTTTGTCCTAATTTACTACTTAGCCGATCGCTAACGATACAATGGTCAAGTACATGTATGAAAATATAACTATGTTAGAGCTACATGTAACAAATGCGGATAGTGTACCGGTTCGTTGGTAAAACGTATTAAACCTCTTGCTGTGTCCGTCTAACTTACCCTCGAACTGATACATATATCATTTAATATTGTATGTTACGTGATTACTATTCCAGTATTCAGTCTTCTAATGATTTGTGTCAAATGTATGTGTACCGTTTATTGTCAGTTGTTGTAGTGCTCGTTGTTACTGTTTTTATCATCAGAATCTGATGTTGTTACATCTGTCTAATTTTTTACTAACGTATTCATTAAATTATTAACATCTTTGTCATCATACGTCTGTGAGAACCTTTTCTTAAACTGATTACCGTTATTTGTTTTCAGCAATATATATTGTTGTGATTCTATAAAATTACATGTATTTTATGATGTTCTCAAACCAACTGTTTTGTGAACATATATATCATTTGCAATAGCTATAGGTCTACTGTACATCCATTGTACTTCATGCATATCTGTTAAAAGAATATATCGAGAACTAAACCAATGCTCTGTGTTCTGTGTCAAAGGCAAGCCACCGTAGTTGAATACGGAAATCGCAATGTTATATATGTGAATATACAAACATTCAATGGTAACACAATCTATAGGGGTGGGGGTGGGGGGTGTCGTAAAAAGTGAAAACCCAGGCACCACAAATACATGTACGAACATTCTCAAGCTTAGTTTCAATCTTAAATATCCCCCCCCCCCCAAAAAAAAACAACAACAAAAAAACAATGTGACATGTAATAACGGTTTTCATGGCCTTTATGTAAGATTAAAACTACGTTCATGTTACAATCTCATTAACATCAAATCCTAACGTTCGCTATATTAGTTGTCGCTGTTCAGCGTATAGTATAGCAGCGTCAGACAGGAGATGATTTTAATGAGATTGGTTCATGTTCATGAAATCGCAGATTCAGCCTACAGTACTCTGTGCATGTAACGCTTATGTACAGGTGTCATTATTAAAGCATAATTATATCCATCAATTTTTTAATTAGGAAATAGTTTCCGATTTTGACTTGGCTATAACAGTCAATAAATGTGCGATTTTTCGTTCTTATGCGTGTATATCAAACCATTCGGACTAACGCACTCGTGGTTTAATTCCTACGCATCATAACTCAAAATCGTTGTTTATTTAAAGATAAACAACGATAAAGCGAAAATTATTTCGATTCTAACATGACCTGACAATCTATTATGCAATACAATGCGAACTATAGTTTACAGTTACTGAACTACATTTGCGAGTCGTTTATTGGAGATTGGTTCATGTTCATGAATTCGCAGATTCAGCCTACAGTACTCTGTGCATGTAACGCTTATGTACAGGTGTCATTATTAAAGCATAATTATATCCATCAATTTTTTAATTAGGAAATAGTTTCCGATTTTGACTTGGCTATAACAGTCAATAAATGTGCGATTTTTCGTTCTTATGCGTGTATATCAAACCATTCGGACTAACGCACTCGTGGTTTAATTCCTACGCATCATAACTCAAAATCGTTGTTTATTTAAAGATAAACAACGATAAAGCGAAAATTATTTCGATTCTAACATGACCTGACAATCTATTCTGCAATTACAATGCGAACTATAGTTTACAGTTACTGAACTACATTTGCCAGTCGTTTATTGGCAATTTAACAACGGCAATTTTCTTCTTGGTCTATAGAAAACTCTTTCGCGTGTCGTGTTAGAATACGAAGTATTGAATCTTAACCAGTCAGAGTAAGGTGTATGCCATATTTTGTCTTTATCACCTGCTATTCCTTGTTTCCCGTGTAATACAACCATACGAATATTTATATCTTACACATGTGTAAGATAACATTATAAGCGTTTTCAATGGCTACGTATTCTTTGACTGACCAATCGCATGACGTTATTTTGGTAAAATGACGTCGTCAACATCAAATGACGTCACCTCAGTACACATCTTTGAGAATTTACCAACTTATTTTGGTCCTATTTCGTTTAAAAGCATGTGATAAAAAAGATCTGACACGAGTTGTCATTTCATACCATATTTTATTAAACTCGTCCAGGAAATTCGTCAGTAAGCTCGCCAAAGGCTCGCTTACTAACACAATTCCTGCACTATGAAATGACAACTCGTGTCAGATCCTATATATATTGGTAAGATTAAAACCCTCAATTGCTTAAGGTTTGAAAGTAATCCGTACGACGATTACTGAAACTAGTATAATAAATATCTCGACTCAAGTCCTTTCAGAATATGATCGAACATTATAAGAACGCATGCAGGTTAAGGAGAAACATGAAGATAAACGACAATGGCAAAGAACCCACACTTATACAGTATTAATAATAAATCCATCGAAACTGATATATAGATGCATTTTAACAATTTAAATAAAATAATAAAGCTTCCATTCTTTGCAGAGTTATATATAATGTTTACATTTACAACCTTTGCTATTATTATTCAAGAACAAATACAACATTTGCATGTATTTAGGTAACACAAAACGATAATAAAAATCATCAAAACATATTTTTTATGAACCGTAACACTATAGTTTATATACCGTATGAATAAAATATTGAACGCGATGCAGGGGAGATGTGGATGGTACAGAAATTTCTTGATATGTAATAAAATACTTTACAACTACGATAACGGGCAATAAGATCTGACAAAGAACTCTCGCGAATTAACAAAAACGCCGTTTGTTGCTAGCAACCAAAAAGTTCAAAATTAAGACCCGACACAAACGGCTGATGTCTGAAAACAAACCTCGTGACGTCGTCTGTATACAAACTAACCAACATGACATAATTCCGATTAAGTAACAACACCACGTGACCAGGCGGCGTCTCAAGAGGCCTATTGAAGCTTCCTTGCCACGTTATCGACATTGGCCCTCAGCTTGGTGATCTGCGCGCGCCGCTGCGAGTTCCGCTGCGTCACCTCCTTCGTTTGCCGTCGCACGCGCGTCATCTGAGCGCAGTTCCGCTTCTGAAAAACCAGTGGTCGTCGTCATCAACATCATCGTTATTATCACCATCGCCATCCTCATAATTATTATCATCACAATCATCATCATCATCATCAATGATCCTCGTCGCCGACGCATCGTCGTCATCATCATCATCATCGACATTATCAAAATCTACGATAAATATGTGACACTGATAACAAAACCACAAATGATAAGATATCGAAATATCTCTTGCCTCAGTGATACCAGATAGACGACAGTCCACTTACCTCTAGAACCTTCATAGTCTGTCGGATTTGACTTTGCTTTGCGCGTTCGTCGGCTATCTACACAGAACAAATGAATAGGCGTATACTTTTCATACATGAAATAAAATGCGCGTCTCAGTGGCGTATATTGCCAAGAATGAGAAGGACTGGTCAGAACAAATACATTTACTGCTATTAGTTTATAGGTGTATTACTAAATAAATTGCTTTAAAATGTTTTGTCAACAGAAGAATTAACAATCTGATTTGTTCTCCCAATGTTCGCCCAATCTGGCTCTGTTTGAACCAATTTAGTAAAACCAAAATGTAAATCAAAACGTCTCTACTTCATACTACCTTTTGACGCAAACTTTCCGCCTCGATTTGCGTGTCCCTGAGCTTCTCCTGCAGCGTTCGGACCTCGGACTGGATTCCCATGGCAACCGTACCTGCCACGATACTCGCCGTCTCTTCCGGGTCCTTCTCCAGGGTCGCCTCTGTAGACAGGAACAGGACTCGGGACTATGAATGTTCTTCGGAAAGATCTAGGCTGCATTTTCAAAGCTCAATTGTGGAAAGCTTAAGTTGCACTTAAATTAAAATGTCAGCGTATTTTTTCTGCGTGAAAGCAAACGATTGTTATTAACAAAAACGTAAAATATGAAACACCTGAGCAAGATTTATAAATTTAAAACATTGTAATGCAAAATGACCTCCATGTACAATTATTTATCAGTCGCCGTGGCGTGGTGTGTATTGAAAAGTACGGCCATTTTTTTTATACTACCGAAAAATAACGAGTGAACACGAACTGTTCATAGTAAATAATAGTTACGTAGTAAATATTGTTAAAAGCATAATGCTTCAAAGTACCAAAATAAACCATTTTGAAATAAAACACTTAATGTTAATATGTGACGATTTCAATAAAACAGACTACAGTATTAAGTGGATTTGAGGATACTCGGTTCAATGCGTTTGAAAGGGTTCAGATATTTGGTCTGAGCAAATATTTGACAAGCAAGTTCACATACTTTGTTGTCTCAGCTTCTCTACTTCATCTCTCACATGTTGCAGTTCTCGGAAAATAGGAGAATGCATTTTTTCGTACTCGTCTACTTCATGCGCATGCGCCAACATTTTCTCACACTGCGCGCGCATCTTCCTTGATATTGTAATCATGGGTAATTTGTAATTACGATAACAATTTCTGTTAAATTGACAATTTCTGAGCTTAAACAAAATTTTAAACTGTACGTTCATATTGTATTTTAACATAAATTACGCATATAATAAGACATAAGATTGCACAGGTAAAGTTTAAATTAAGGAAAAAGTGTTCGCTTTCAGCAACCATTTATGCTGTCACTGAATGCGTAATGAATCGATAATAAAAATGAGCGTTGTATAATTGAGGCGTGTCGTGGGAAACCCAGGACGACACTTTCCGCTTTCATGGTATTTTCTGTTTCAAGGAAGTATCTTCTAAACATAAATCCACTGTAGGCGGAAAGTGTCGTCCCGGATTAGCCCGTGCGGACTGCACAGGCTAATCCGGGGCGACACTTTACGCACATGCATTCAGCCCGATGTTCCCACGACACGCCTCCACCGTATGGCACTGACCTTATCTCTAATTCCGTCTCCTCTTCTGCCAAGGAGACTTGCAGTTGGTGACAGATTCTGGCCTTCAATAGCGCCATGATTTCTAAAACACAACATGCCCATAGGCCAAAGTTTTTATTTTTAGTTTCTCGGACATTTTTGGAAAACTGTCCAGTCGGACGTTAAATAAAATGAAAAATAAAGTTCTTTTATAAACACATTGTTAACATACACATGACAATAACAATAATTATTTAAAGCAGTGTTTGTTATTAAACAAACATAAACAATCAATATGATATACGTTGAATTAATATATATCTCGTTGTATTTTATATTTAAAGTGTGATTTGAAAACTTGTAATATCCATCGATAATAAGGTGACAGTGAAAATAAATTATTTTTTTTATCAATTTTGGGTTCATTACAATATTGTTTTGATCCAATTTTATTTTATTATTGTATCTAAAAAATAATCGGGTCTGCGGATCCGAGAAACTAAAAATCAACTATCTCTAGCCTAAGATCGTACCGTGTTTGAAATAATGCTGTGAATCCTGTATACATGACAACTGCACTTTAATGGGCATATTTTAATGTATTTTAAATATATTATATAAAAACTCAATTTCACATTAAACAGGAGAAAAAATCATTTTGTTTCGCCTCTCCTGTAAACATAATAAATGTTAGAGGAAGATAGGCGATCAAGGGCAGTGGCCATGGGGACAAAATGGGAAACTACACAGAGGAAGCTGACATGGTACCAGATCTGAAAGTACGACCCTCTGCGAATCAGCTTCCTGCTGCGGTCAGTGTATGATCTGCTGCCTTCACCAGCAAACTTATACAGATGGAGAATGCAAGATAACCCAACATGTCCTCTGTGTGACAGAACTGGCAGCATGGAGCATATACTGTCCGCCTGCAGCACAGCCCTAACACAAGGCAGATACAGGTGGCGACACGACCAAGTACTTCGGGACCTGGCAGACATCTTGGAAAGGCAGCGGACCAAAAAGAGGAAGCGACAGCAGGCTAGAGTTACCCACTTCGTCAAGGAGGGCCAATCTGCACCGAAAGGGAGAACAGCAACAACATTAGTATTTGACGAAGCGGAGGAATGGGAAATGGCTGTTGACCTTCAGAAGAAGCTAGTCTTCCGAGAGATTGTCCAGACAAACCTCAGACCAGACATGGTCATGTGGTCCGTAACCATCAAGCACCTGATTATGATAGAGCTTACAATCCCATGGGAGACTCGATGCGAAGAGGCCTACGAGAGGAAAAGATTAAAGTACTCGGACCCCATGGACCAATGCAAACAACAAGGATGGCGGACCTGGCCCTTCCCTGTTGAAGTAGGAGCAAGAGGGTTTCCTGCGAACTCCCTCTGGAAGAGTTTGGGCGCTATGGGACTTACAGGCCATGATAGAAGAAACGCAGTTGGGAGACTCGGACGAACAGCAGAAAGGGAATTCAGCTGGTTATGGTTGAAGAGAGAGGAGAAGAGCTGGAAGCCAGCCACTGACACGTAGTGCATGATCAACACTACGGACCCACCACCCGGACAGTGTACCAGGATGAAAGGGTCGAAACACTTGTTGATGGGTGGATCCTGGCTGATGATGTCAGTTGGCTGATGCAGTGACAGCACCGTACTACACACGTTACGTTACGTTTTGCGTCAAGCTGAAGATATGCAGTTCTCATTTGACATGCCGACAGAAGATTTTTCGGCATGTATGTTCGTATTCTTGCAAGTCATGCGCGCAATATTCATTCTACGGCACTGATTTTGTTGTTTGGGTGCGGAATCACAATTGCAAACTGCAAAGCATATGTATACGGACTTAAGTAAGATCGAATGACTCTTAAGAATCTTAAGTTAAGATTTTGTTTACGATCTAACACCGCGTTACCTGAATCCAACTGCTTGATCCTCTTGTTTGTGTCCTTAATCCATTCTTCCTTCATAAAGATATTGTTGCGCACACAGGCGACTTCCGCTTCTATGACTAAGTTCCACTCGGCCACTGAAATAACCGGGCAAGTTAGGTTACTGGAATATTACATCTACGATGTTGAAGACAGAAAATACAAACCATATATCGAGGGTATTAAACCATTATTAAAATTAATTAGTACTAACTGCTATTGATTTCAATGGCAGTCAGGCCAGATATTTTTAATTTTTTGGTTCTCGGACATTTTTGGAAAAGTGTCCGGTTGGAGGAGGGAAAAAAATAAATAAAAAACAACAACACAGAAATGAGTAAATTAATGACTAGAATTTCACAAATGGAAATGGGCAGTGATATTAAAATCACTTTGCATTATTACTTACAAAAATCATATTGCACAACATTAACTTAATCACTGCCTGATAACCATGACATTAATGTCAATAATAGTAACATTAAAAGGTAGTATTTATCATATAAAACTACTTTCAAAATATGCACTCACTTAAACACAATACGTCAGATATCGCTGGACAGTGGTCATATTATATGTATAACAGCATGTTTAATATTAAAGTGAAAACCAACTGAATATATCTTACAAATGAATCAATATACACTAATGAAATGGGTTAATTATAATTGTGATACAATGATTCTAAAATCTTCATTTGTTTTTACTGAGTATTTGCTTCTGACTTATAGTGTTGCATGTATAGAAGAACAGAGAGCAGATCATATGAATCACACAGCGATATACAGTCAAAATGCATGTTACATAAAATTTAGTCATTTCTTCAGGGTTTTTTTGCATTCGGTGTAACAGGTTGAAACCCTTTCACAAGGTCACTTTTACGATATCGGTTACATTCTACAAATTTTAATTTGTTTTTGCTTTTTGGAAAAAATCGGATCGGCGGATCCGAGAACCAAGAAATAAAAAAACTCTCGCCTTAGAACCTTTTGTTTTCAAACCTTGATAATGATGTACACATATTAAAATATAGTTTAACAGTTTACACCAAAACGTGCATGAGCGCAAGGTTACAATTCTTGTTGACAAGTATATTAACAGTACGTTTACAGTATGCTAAATTATAACAAGGTTCCAGTAGACACCATAAAACAATGCAAAAACAAAAGGGCCATAAGGCCCTAGGTCGCTCACCTGAGGAGCTAAGGAACTAAACTGTTCTGAGCAAGTTTCATGAAGATTCGGCTAAAAATATGGCTTCTAGAGTGTTCACAAGCTTTTTTTTTCAGTTTGGCCTGGTGACCTAGTTTTTCACCCCATGTGACCTGGTGTCGAACGTGTTCCAGATATCATTTGGATAAATGTTCTGAACAAGTTTCATGATGATTGGGCTATACATGTGGCATCTAGAGTATTCACAAGCTTTTTTTTTCAATTTGTCCAGGTGACCTAGTTTTTAACCCGACATGAGCTAGTTTCGAACTCGTCAGAGAAATCACTGAAACAAATATTCTGAGCAAGTTTCAAGAATATTGTGCAAACAATGTGACTTCTATAGTGTTCACAAGCTTTTTCTTCAATTTGCCCTAGTGATATAGTTTTTGACCCCACATGATCCAGTTTTGAACTCGTCTGATATATCATTGGGACAAATGTTCTGAGCAAGTTTCTTGATGATTGGGCTATTAATCTTGCCTCTAGAGTGTTCACAAGCTTTTTCTTCAATTTAGCCTGTCGACCTAGCGCTTGACCCCGCGTGACCCAGTTTCGAACTCGTTTGAGATATTATTAAAACAAATGTTCTGAGCGAGGTTCAAGAAGAGTGGGTAAAAATATGACTTCAAGAGTGTTCGCAAGCTTTTTCTTAAATTTGACCTAGTGACCTCGTTTTTAACCCCACATGAGACAGCTTCGAACTCGTCCGAGATATCATTAGAACAAATGTTCTGGGTAAGTTTCATAAAGAGTGTGCAATAAATGTGTCCTTCAGAGTGTTCACAAACTTTTTAACGTTTTCAATATAGCCATATAAGGAAAACTGCCATGCGCCCCCTGGCGGCCATGTTTTTCAGTAGAGCGGAACCATTTTCGAACTCGGCTGAGATATCATAAGAACAAATGTTCTGAGCATGTTTCATGTTAATTGGGCAAACAATGTGACTCCTAGAGTGTTCACAAGCATTTTCTAAAGCCATATAAGGAAAGCTGCCCCGCCCCCTGGCGGCCATGTTTTTCAACGGAGCGGAACCATTTTCGAACTCGGCCAAGATACCATAAAAACAAATTCCAGAGCAAGTTTCATGTTGATTGGGTAAAAAAATAAGACTTCTAGAGTGTTTACAAGCTTTTTTTATAATCATTTAAGATTGCCCCGCCCCCTGGGGGCTATGTTTTTAAACGGAACAGAACCATTTTCGAACACGGCCGTGATATCGTAAGAACAAATGTTCTGAGCAAGTTTAATGTTCATTGGGCAAAATGGTGAATTCTAGAGCGTTCACACGCTTTTTCCCTAATTTGACCTAGTAACCTATTTTTTGACCCCACATGACCCAGTTTCGAACTCGTCTGAGATATCATTGGGACAAATGTTCTCAGCAAGTTTCATAAAGATTGGGCTACAAATGTAGCCTCTAGAGTGTTCCCAACGGTAGATGTAAACGACGAACGATTCACGACGCACGACGGACCAAAAGGCGATCACAAAAGCTCACCATGAGCACGTTGTGTTCAGGTGAGCTAAAAAACAACAACAAAAGTCAAATAAATATTTCACAAAATAATGCCAACAGTAAACAAAGATTTTTCCAAAACAGAGGTTCATACCTTCTGCCAGCTTTGCCTTAGGACGATTAAGATAAATTATTTCTTAGTCATAGTGTAAAGCAAATAAATATCAACAACAATTAAATACACTTCAAATAACTGTTTTCTATGTGTGTATGTACGCAATTATAATATTTACACATTAAGATTATTTGGCAAATAAATTCCCACAGGTAATGCATCATATACTGTTTGTAGAGAATAGTGATCCATCAGCGGGCAATGAATACCTTTAATATTAACCAATTAGTTTTGCTAAAACGTATCTGAACTACGTGTCACGCGTTGTAACTACATCTATGTTTCTGAACTACGTGCTGTCTTTATAACGTGCCGTGTGTCTGAACTACGTGCCGAGTGTCAGAACAACATGCCGTGTGTCTGAACTGCGTGACGCGTGTCTGAACTACGTGATGTGCGTTTAAACAACGTTCTGTGTGTCTGAACTACGTGTCGTGTGTCTGAACTACGTGCTGTGTGTGTTTAAACAACGTTCCGTGTGTCTGAACTACGTGCCGTGTGTCTGAACTATGTGTCGTGTGTCTGAACTGCGTGCCGTGGGTCTGAACTACATGCCGTATGTCTGAACTATTCGCCGTGAATCTGAACTACGTACCGCATGTCTTAACTACGTGTCTTGTGTATAAACTACTTACCGCATGTCTAAACTACGTGCCATATGTCTAAACTACGTGCAGTGTGTCTGAACTACGTGCCGTTTGTCTAAAATACCAGCCATTTGTCTAAAATACGTGCTATGTGTCTAAACTACGTGCCGTGTGTCTGAACTACGTACCGCATGTCTAAACTACGTACCGCATATCTCAACTACGTGGCGTGTATCCAAACAACGTGTCATGTGTCTGAACTACGTGGCATATGCCTGAACTAAGTACTATGTGTCTGAACTACGCGCCAGGTGCCTAAACCACGTAACATGTGTCTGAACTTAGTGCAATGTGTCATAACTACGCGCTGTGTTTAAACTACATCCTATATGTCTGAACTATATGTCATATGTCGTAACTCCCTGCCATTTAGAAGTCGAAACTAAATGCCATGTGTCTAAACTACGTGCCATATGTCACTACGTACTATTTGTCTTAACTACCTTCCATTTATAGGTGAGAACTACATGCAACATATCTTAACAACGTGCCATGTATCTGGACTACGTGTCATTTGCCTGAACTACGTGTACTATGTATGAACTACGTGTAATATGTCTGAACTACGTGCAATGTGTCTGTACTACGTGCCTTATTTCTGAGCTACTTGCCATGTGTCTAAACTATGTGTCACACATCTGAACTATGTGCCGTGTGTCTAAACTGCGTCCCATGTGTCTGAACTACTTGCCATGTGACTGAACTACGTGCCGGGTGTCTGAACTACGTGCCATGTTTGTGAACTACGTCAAATGTATCATAACTACGTACCACTTGTGTTACTCTTTGTGCCGCATTTCCGAATTACATGTTATGTGTCTTTACAACAACTTACCGGTCTGAACTACCTCCCGTATGTCTGAACTAAGTTCCGAGTACATGGTTTGTATATGATCCATGTGCCACGTCTGATCTACGTGTCACATGTCTGAACTACACGTTGCTCGCGTCTGAACTACGTGTCACATGTCTGACTACTTATCACATGTCCGAACTATGTGCCATGTCCCGGAATACATATTATTACCCGGCACTGCTCCAGCAGCTCTTTCTGCCTACTGATCTCAGTACTGCGCATGCGCTGCACGGCGTACACCTCGGATAACACCCCTGGCAGGTCGCTCACTGCCTGGTCCGCATGCCGGGACTCGAACTCACGGACACTCATATCATCTGGAATACAACGTCGACAGCGTCATCATCATATCATCATCTTCATCGTTGTCATCATCATCATATTACATCATCATCATCATCATCATCACCATCATCATCACCACCACCGCCGTCAGCAGCATCATCATAATCATCATCAGCAGTGTCAATATCATCGTCGTCGTAGTCGTCATCATAAGTGAACCAGGTACTTAAAATTCGGTATCTAGTTGCTTTGTGAAAAAAAAATACATGTAGATCCATTTGTTTGAATTGATACCATCGTTGTTTTCTTGCGGTCCCACTTGTACAGTATCCGACTTCACTTGTGTTACTTGTTGCATCACATTGTTTGTGCAGCCTGGAACTAAAGTCGTGCCTGGAAGTGTAATTTTAAAATACCTTTGAGAAGCATTACAAATCATTATTAACCAGAACCTACAAAACCTTTCCTAATATTGTACTGCAGACATACTTATCATTTTGAAAATAAAGCTACACTATAGGATTTTTTTTATTATACTACAACAAAACTTAAATCAAACAATTGTAAATGGTCACTGATCAAAATAACATACACCTATCATGTTTTCCAGAAAGAGTGTCCAAATATCCCACCACAGACAGGCGCTTAGGTCTCGGAGGGCTAAAACAGACGAAAGACAGACATACTTTGTATAATACTCAATATGGCATTTGACATGACATTTATTGACAACATAATACTGGATCATTATCTTGACTGCTGTACAAGATCCGAAGTTTTATGCTCAGCAAGTATTTGGTATGCTAGGGAATAGTTTATCAAGGAGTCTGATTCTAAAAGTAATGGAACTTTGTATATTGCACTGCATGCCAATTATTAAATTTCATCCTGAAACGCGATGATTCGGGGAGCATTACACTGTAGACTACTTTTGTCGAAATGCCAATTTTGGAGTCCAAGCTAGTTTAGTTGAAAGTACATTTCATGTCTTTGAATTTATTGAATGCAGAATATCATTTATTTGCAAAGAAAAAAACAAAACAAAAATGAAACAATAAAAAAAAAAACGATATCAATGCGAATAATATCGACTTAAATACATCACTGTCATATTTCATCGAATTCCTTTTTAAAAGCGGTTAAAAGGTATGGGGCGGACAAGCGGACAGACGCCCGAACAGACGGACGAACGAACCACGCTTGTATATATATATATATTTGTTTTATCAACTCCCCTAAATTCGCGACTACAATTGAATCGCGGATGTTGTTATTGTCACGTGATCGTCTACGGCATTTGCGCATGCGCATACGTGGCCGCGGGAATTTCTTTACACATGTCCAATGGACCATGTGCCCAAATATTGTGTGAAGATACTGCATTTTAAACAGACAAAGCACTGGACATGATACCTGATACAAAAACACCATGTTTTCTTATTCCCAAAACACAAGGAAGTTAAATTTTGTGTTTTTCAATAAAAATACAAACCGGAAATAGTTGTTTTTGTCCGATGTTGTAGTAGCACTTCCATATATGGTAAAGGATTCGGCAGTGTGTCGTAACTAAGTCCGAGCAAGGTTTTTTGTGTGTTTTTCAGTACCCTAATTTTAAGTGAATTTTAGCCTTTTTTCATAGTATTATGGTTACACAAGAGGCATTTAGGCAATTGTACAGGCTATATTCACCTACAAATTAAAAACA